>JBBBDQ010000218.1:672500-840000 GCA_037127315.1 Ascarosepion bandense
CACACACACACACACACACACACACATACACATATATTTTTTATTTTTTTCTTATTGACAGAAGAGACTTTTTGTTGAACTTTGTTGAAATTGCATGTTTAGGTTTGAATAAAATATAGGCAGAACCAAAAGTGAAAAATGAACCTTTTTCAGTTGTCTGCAAAGACCTTTTAAATAAAAGACTTTTTGTTAAATTTGCATGCTTAGATTGTTAGTGCTTGAACAAAATATAGACAGAACCACGAGTGAAAAAGGAACTTTTTCAGAGACTTTTTTGTAAAATGCTTTTCTGCTGAAAAAGTGAAAAAAAATGAAATATGTAAAAAAACAAAACAAAAAACAAAGAGAATTGTGTGAGGTTGCATACAGAAGGTTAATAATGCACGAGAATTAAAGTTACATATTAAAATAATGTTTTGGATTTGTAATGTCATTTAATGTTTAAGTGACAAGATCGGTAGAAATGAAATGTAACACTATTTCTGCATATGAAAAAAATGTAATCCTAAGTTCAATACGACGGAGCGAAAGAAATTATTATTAGTGGTATTGTTGACTTTGCAGTTTATTGAAAATCGCAATATGAGCCCTAGTTAGAAATATTGAATACTTGTATGCTTGTAAATCTGAAAAATAGAAAAACTAGCTGAAATTTGAAGAGAATAGAAGAGAAAAATATATTTTTTTCGCATTATTATTCAGAAGATTGGGTTATCGGCCAGTGGAAGTGAGAAATAGAGATAGCCAAAATAAATTGTCAAAAACTTTTGATGGTGTTAAGAAGGTTAAAAGTTTTAAATTTAGGAATAAAACGAATTATAAATCTTACTGGCAATAAAGTTTCTAAGCTAGTGGTTGGATTTAATGACGTAATCAGTTGAATTTAGAAGAAGTGGATGAAGAGAGATTACATCAGTGGAAATATTGCTGTTCATTGGTTGAACCAAACCTCTACCTCAAAATGTGAAGGTGAAAGTAATCTCATTGGTCAAGGATTTGATTTGCATAGATACCCAGGGTTCAGCCAGCACCTCCCAAGAGGATTTGGAACAAGCATAAAAATCGGGACCCCAAGTAACTAAGTCAGTTGCAGTCGACGACCAGTCGGTTCTCAGCCCAGAGATGTAACGACTGAGAGAAGAGAGTTACCAACCGGGAGCCATGCCGTTTGGGTGCTAACCGTAGGGACAGTGCCGGTTGCCTCCTATAGAGCTCCTGGCTGAAGATATAAAGAAACGTAGAAAAGCTTGCCGCCGATCAACTTAAGAGAGTTAAAGTCGAATAATGCGCCTCCGTTAGAGTCCTAGCTGAAGATCTATAGAAACAGAGAGAGCCAAGTTAAGTTTTAGAGCTGCCGAACGAAAGAGACCAAACGAACTTACTACCGTCCCCCTCATCGTTCCGCTCCACTTCGGCTATTTCCGTAAATCTTCGATAAAGAGCCATAAAAAAACTTTTTGTTTTAAAAGTAAATGGGAAAATTGAAAGCTCTGATTATTTTAAACAAAAACTTTCGCTCCATTGTGAAAATTGTATTCGACGATTGTACATTTTGCTTTTGTTGCTATATATATATATATATATATATAAAGACTTTTCCGCAACTTATCAACTTATCCTGGCGTCTTCGAACTTATTAATTTTTTTTTTTTTTTTGGTGTTGTGTTTTACTTTATTAACACAAGTGTATACGTATGTTGGGTCTGGTTTGAGGCGGTAGAGAAACGGCTACCGGGTTTTCAACGTATCTTTCCTGAGATCAAAATACACAGCGTGGGCAGGAAAGTTCACCGTTGTAAGAGACGTCTTGAGGACCCGCTGCTGTGACGAGGCCATCATCACGATTAGCGACCCGAGAGTGTCGTCATAATTTGTGCCGTGTTTGACAGCAGCAACCCTAACTCAGGTTCCGGTCATCATCATCATTGGCGTCCGTGATCGTTTAGGGGTCAGTCAGCGAAGCAGCCAGGCTAGTTGCCACACGCATTTTGTGTCGATTAATTTTAAAGATCAAATATTTTAAGTTAGGAATAGTTATGCTAGGATAAAGAGGAAATTCCAACAGATAGGAAGGGGATTAGTGATTTTAGTAAAATTCACAAATAGTTTAACAAGTGGTGCAACTATGATCTCACATCCTGATTCTGAAAGAATAATAAGCTTTGAAAAAACAGTAGCTACTCTAGCATCTATGCATCGTTCATTCAGTAATGAATTAGAACGATTTTAGCTACTGGCTGCACGCTAAAAATCTGCCACCATCTACCGAGCGCCCATTGCCCAGAGGTAGAATCACCGACTGATGACAATTCGGTCGGATATCAATCCTGGCTAAATGCAATCGGATGTCTAAACGTACTGATGAGCTGTGATACAGCGAAACAGATATGTCGGGGATGACTATATATAGACAACAATCTCATTTTTATGCAGGTTTTATTAAAATTGACAGACAATGTGTGATGGTCAAGTTTTTTATGTATTTTTTGTAATTCTACGACTTCTTTCTTTTAAGGACATAAATTAAGTCAGAATTTTCCAAATATTTTGAAAATGCGGGAGCCTTCGGCTATACTTTTAGCCATTTTTGAGGATTAATGTTATTTTACGTGTAACGGAATTATTTTTAATAAAACAGGTATATATATATATATATATATATATATATATATATATATATATATTCATTTAGATAGATGTGAGTTTGTGACCCTGGATTTCACGCTCTTGCGCTCGAAAGAGCGTGAAACCCAGGGTCACAAACTCACATCTATCTAAATAAATATGTTAGCATTATCACTGATATTGAGCGCCTTGAAATAAGTACGCGCATATATATATATATATATATATATATATATATATATATAGCAAAAACGAGAGACAAACACGGAAACATATAGGTGTTACTCAAATGTTCAAGGACTTAAGAAACGTAACTGATTAGTCAATAATATATGCAGATTGAAGTCGAATAGAAGTCCTGGTAATTTTTGTATGCTTTGGATTCTATGTGTGCACACAGATACACACACGCACACACACACACACACACACACATATATATATATATATATATATATATATATATATATATACATTGTGTGTGTGTGTACCTCTGTGTCTATATATATATATGTGTGTGTGTGTGTGTGTGTGTGTGTGTGCGCGCGCGTGTGTGCTTGTGTTCGTGTGTCTAAACTTTATGTACGAGTGACTTTTAACGAGTGGTAGATTAGGATGAAGGAAGAACAAGCAATTGGAAGGAAGCAAATGTTAAATTTAATTGGATTAAATCTGAAAGTGCGTTACACAAAATGAACATTATAATGAACTAACGACCCAGATTTTCTAATGACAAGAAAATACGAAGTAATTAAAAAAAATGAGAAAAATAATAAAAAATAAAACTAAAATTCAAATGATCATAAATGTCAGAATGAAGACAAGAATGAAGGTCCATATTAAAGTCAAAATACAAAAGATCTGTTTAATGAAAAAAATAAAACAGTTTTCCAAATTCGAGAATTCTAATGACAAACTACGCTTGCAAGGCAATTTCAGTACAGAACAGTAAAAAATGTGTGAATGTAAATGTTGAAAGTTAACAGCAGTTTTTCTTGTTAGCAATATTTTGCTGATTTGAGACAACAACTAATAATAATAAAAACCATTTATACATTTAGTATTTGTCTATATTTCTCAGATTAGGTAGTATTTACAGTATGTACATTATTCGAACCGAACCCTTTACTGCAATCACTGGCGTATATGGAGTTAATATACCCCAGTGATTGTAATAAATGTAAATACTGTAAACACTATTTCATTTCACAAATATAGACAAATACTATATGTAATATAGCACTTATTTCCGGCACAGAAGATAAAGACGTTGGTTAGTTACTGACTTGACTCTTAGAGTTGTGATTTCAATACCAGGCTATAGCAATTGTGAACAAGTAACTTGCAGAGTTAGAGGGAGATAACTTATGACTTCCAATTGCGGCTTTACGCAAGAAATGAGGATGATATACTTCAGTGATTGTAATAGAGGTTTTGGTTCAAAATTCCAAGCACTTGAAGAAGAACGGAGCATACAACGGCCGAAACGTCGTACAAATGGCAAGAAAGATAAGGACAGTAGTCCGAATAATGTAAATTTATACATTTACAAACACACACACGCGCGTGCACACACATATATATATGTATGTGTTATGTCTTGAAGGCTGTTACAATGCGTTGAATGAAATAAAGGAAGATCGGGAGGTGTTTGTATGACCTGCTTATTTATATTTATATTTCGAGACTATAATCTCATCGTCAGAATGGCAGAGAAAACTTCAAACTGTCCGTGCATTTAGTTGTCCATCTATGAATGGCTGGCTTTATCACCTCCCGACCTTCCTTTATTTCATTCAACGCATTGTAACAGCCTTCAAGACATAACACATACAACTATTTTACGCAATGCTTCAAGCAAATTACAAAACTTTACTATATATATATATATATATATATATATATATATATATATATATATATATATATATATATATATATATATATACACTACCGGTCATAATTATTAGGCCACCCCATTTTTTTAAAGGAAATGATTTATTTCATAATATTTTTAGTTTTTATTGCCAAGTGGATAATTTTAAATGAAAATAAAATGGTTCTTTTGTTATTAATACTTTGCAAAATCTTTACAAGTCAGGAGGCAAAGATGAACTCATCCGAATCACCCTAAATTTTCTTCATTCTTTCATTGATGAAACTGCAATATAGGTAATTATTAAATATTTATAAATTCATTTGATGCACATGCTAATGAGCAGTATTAACAAAAGAACCATTCTATTTTCATTTACAATTATTCACCTGGCAATAAATTCTAAAAAATAGTATGAAATACATCTTTTTTTTAAACACTCGTGTTGCCTAATAATTATGGCCGGTAGTGTTTTATATATATATATATATATATATATATATATAATATATTATTATATATATTATATATATATATATATATATATATATATAATATATTATTATATGCATTATTATATATATATATATATATATATATATATACCTTTTGTAAACCAGTTATTACGCGACCTAGTTTTCTACCATGAGTGGTATCTTCAGACGATTTTCAATAACTGATTTTATCGTTTACCGTTTATTTATTATTTTTTTAAGAACGCACATTTTTTTAACGATCACGTGGCAGGGAATTTGTTTTTAAGATTGAAAATTTCTCTATATATAAATTGTCGATGATAAGCAATAAAGAGGAGAGAGTGAGCCCCCCGCCAAAAATAAAACGAAAAAACTAAAACTTCAAAACAAATACGTAAATAAAAATTTCTGATGTTAGTTGGACCCATCAAACCCTAAAAAAGAATTAAGAAAGGCTGCTGTAATCTCTCTATAGACAACATCAAGAAGCACTGTCGCTAAATGAGAAGGAAAGGAAAAAATAAATATGACTTAGTCGAGATGTGAAAAATGGGGAGTCAACAGGAAAACTTTGGAGATTGGAAATCTCGACTCCGATCATAACAAAAGAAGGGGCCGGAAACAGGCCCGGAACGACACTTACTCACATTAACTCCGTAATCTCACCCTCTTCAGTCGCCAAAAATGACGTACGTCTGCCAACTAGCTGCGAATCACTTCGTCACGAAGACCATATTCTTGGAAAACCGGCTCTCGAAATATCCTCAAAATGCCTCAGTTGACCTCAAGTTACGCCCTTCCTAAATATAAATCTCTCTAATGTAAGGATCGCTACCTCGACCTTAACTTGCGCAATTCTTTGCCCATGTTCACAGCTTCGAAAGACATTTTGTTTAACTTATGTCTAATTACCTGATTCATGTAGCGCTTACTAGCCAAACCCCCTAGGGTTATCACGAGGGGGTTCTTACCAACCTCCGCTCTGAATAAACTATCCTTAAACGCCTTCATCTTGTTAGCCTTATCAAGTGCGAGTCGCTTGCTAAATTTAGTGGTGAAGGACCTAATGCTATTCTTAAGCCTCGCTCATCACCTATTCCCAATAATCACTTCCACTAGTTTACGCTTCTCTACAGTAGTTTCCTAGTCCTGAAAATCCCGCCGGTTCAGTGAAGGCAGATTGAACTTATAGTATCTATCCATTCTAAGCCCACCATCTAACGCCATCCGAGCACAGATAATAAAGTATGTCTAGTGAAACGGGAAACAATCAAATAGATTTCCGTCGTATCTTCTAACTAACATTCTATCCAGTTAGCTAAACACCTGGGTAGACGGCCAGCTAAGTTCTCACATCCACATCTTCCCCCGGGGTAATCAACCCGGTATCAGATCAACCAAACTATAATCACCCTGCTTTCACTCGCTACACGCTTCCTGTATGTCTTGGGCTTCAGCATGGCATTCCAGTCCCAAAAACGCCCCCAAATGCATTAGTGATTCACAGGAATAAATTCGACCACAATTTCAACCTAAAAACAGCCATACTTATAAAAAAAACTATTTATTCACAAAAATCCTCCAGAGCGCCGCTATCTCATATTATCAAAATATCAATCGGTGCCCCAGCTTTTTTACCAATCTCACCTTTCCTTATAGAAACAATACTTTCCAAAAACCAACATAGACAAAAAATATATAAAAAATTCCAAAGAAAACGTTTAATTTCTATTATTTTTCTATCTCATTGCAGAACATTACACTGGACACTGAAAACTTCTCTTCAAATATGAACTATAACGAGTTTTAAATGCTTAATAATTTATTCTTATGAATAATTTGTGAGTGTTTTTTTTCATGTTACCAACCATTTTTCGTTCATGGACATATTTTAAAATAAATTTAATTTCATCACTTTGCACTGATAAAGTCTGTCGCAGAACGAAACGCAGAGACGAAAATTATAGTTTTCCTCTGCTTCCTTTATTCAACCATCTCTCTATCTCTCTATCTCTCTATCTATCTATCTATCTATCTATCTATCTAAACTTATTTATAAATGGAACTTTGTCTGTGTGCGTGTATGTCTGTGTGTGTCCGTTAGCTATAGACTCCGAAACGGCTGAACCGATTTTCTTGAAAATTTACACAGTTGTACTATAAGCGTCTGCGAGTGTTCTTAGCTAGGTTTTGTGTCTAAGTACCTCCGATAAATATCGAAAATCGATACGAATTTTAACGAAACTTGGTTATAAGCAACCGACAATTTGAAATGAATTGTTTGAACATTATTTTTTATCGATACTTATATTTCAAATTGTCGGTTGCTTATAACCAAGTTTCGTTAAAATTTGTTGATTTCCGTAACATGTTTACATTTGTCGACATTACGATACATTTCAGAGCAGATATGTTTGTTTACGATGGATCGAAAATTGTGTTATATAGGCTTGATAAAAACCTCGTTTAGCCTGGAGGCTATTCGTGGTCGAGAGGTCGAAGACGTTACCAGATCAAATGGTAGCTTCCCCTATATAGATAGGGGTCGCAGGTTCGAATCCTCCCGAATGTCAAAATTTGTTATGGTTATTTTAAATATTTTTTAAGCAAAGATTATATTTACTAATTTAAAATTGAAAAAGTTTGATACAAAGAATCGTGCCTTCCTATTTTTAAAATTATTTTTATTTTTTGTGTATTTGAAGTTTTTTTTATATGTTTTTAGTTGAAATTAAAGGGTCCTGTATTTCAGGGTTTCTTCTGCTTACAAGAAAGCAATTGTTTAATGATGTCACTTGTGATCGTCATAAACTTATCTTACCTCTCATCTGTCAGAACTATCTACCAATATGGTAAAAATCTCAGAAAATTGAGCTCTGTTTTTAAGAAAGACTTTTATTCTAAATTTCATGCTATCAATAAGTAATACTTGTGTTAATCAGATTATTTTTACATTAAGTTTGCTAATTTTCCAAAAATCATGTGTCACAGTTCTTTTTTTTTTTTGAAAGTTTTAAATACAACAATTAACTTTTGTTTACAAATGTGTTGGTCACTTAAAAATGACCGAAAATTGAAACATTAAAAAAAAAATTTTAGATTCAAAACAATATAATTTCTGTTTGAAATACACCAGAGTATCTTGCTTATTGGAGATAGTAAATTTAATCGTTTAGCTTTCAATGAAAACTATAATAATTTTTTCAGAAAACTTTGTTTTTATTTTTGAAAATTTAATTTAAAAAGTGGACATAAAAAATGAATGGAGTTGCCTAGTTTTAGAGGTACACCCATATGCCGTTGTGTCGTTGGCAGAGATACTCACAAATGATCATAGTGTATTTTACGCGGATCATTTAAGTCAAGTAAAAACACGGAAAGGAAACTACAAGACCTCCTACAGAAGGTAGCGGTAAAGAGTGACATAAAATGTCTACAAATAAAATTTAAGAAAACTGAATGGATGATCATCAGCAAAAGGTGCAACCCAAAATGCCAAATACAGGTGGGGGATACCATAATAAAGCAGGTACAAAAATTCAATAACCTAGGAAGTGTTCTAACAGGAGATGGAAAGCGCGACACAGAGATCCGAAGACGAATTGGCATGGCAAAGGACGCGTTCCAGAAGCTGAGTAAAGTGCTGACACAGAAGAATTTCACTAGAAACAAAGAAGAGACTGCTGGATTGCTATGTGATGTCAGTTCTTCAATACGGCAGTGAATGCTGGACAATATCATCGAAAATGAGGAGAAAAATGGAAGCAGCGGAAATGTGGTTTTACAGAAGGATGCTACGAATATCGTGGACTGAGCATGCAAGCAACGATGAGGTGTTGGAAAGAATGGCAACGAAAAGGAAATTAATACTGAGCATCAGGAAGAGACAACAGAAGTTCCTGGGACACGCAATGAGGAAGGAAAGCCTGGAGAACATGATACTGACTGGCCAGATAGAAGGTAAGAGAGACAGAGGAACATATTTGCGGGACCTGATCAGGTGGATGACGGAATGGGGGTTGCCAGGAGTAACAGGAGCAAGCATACTGGGAGCCACAAGGGATAGGGAGACGTGGCGAACCATGATCACCTACGTCCTGAAAGGACAGGTCACTTAGAAGAAGAAGAAATAGAAGTGTGATCTGGGAAGCGATCTGTAGGGCGATGTTTGCGTTGATTGCAAGGCCCTCGAGTTCAAGTCGGTAAAAACTATCTTCATGACCTGCTAGAAGGACTTTATATCTGTGAATACTCTTCTATTGATTCCATTGCTAGTCAGCTTGGGCAGCAATCCTTTATGTTACACCTTTTCAAAAGCCTTTGAAATAGTTAATACTATAGAAATTTCAAAAAGCGGAAGAGTTCTTATGAGCCAACGGCCACCTACACAAGCAACCAGCTACAGTTGAATTAGTCTTCACTAACTCGCATTGCCAAGCATTGACGAGTACGGCACATCTCCTGAAATAACGGACACGGAAACAGTGGAAGTCATCCTGGGAGGGGTTCTTCAAACGAAAGTAAAAATCCCTGATCCAGAAATACAAAATCCAGAATAGTAATTGTGATGTCTTTATTTTCTAGTACCTCACTGCTTATGAGAGTATACGCGAAAAAACATGCTCCTTACGTAAACATGTGAACATTTGCATTATATCATTGTAAAAGTTTGTTCCTGAGCAGAAAATTAAAACAATTTTACCTACTCACCAACAAAAAAACAAAAAAAAAAAATTCTACAAATACATAAACCTTCTAAAAATGAATTATAACAACTGCTTTGGTTTCATTTCAACATACGAACAGTTTTAGACCTACTAGAGTGACAGGGCATAATCGATTTCTACTTTTTCTTCAGATTAGGTCATTTGTAGTGTGCAGTAATATAAATCTACTTTCGTTGTGTATAATGAAATTTGTTATGCCTTGAAAAATATTGCGTTATCCGTGATTGCATCAGTTTTTTAATACGTGTAGACATTTTTGTCTCGGCTGTCGATTACTTGTGCTAATCCCATTGTCTGCGATGGGCGTTACTCCAAGGAAGCATACGAAAATTGTAACGATGCACGAATACACTGGCATGCGTTACAGATAGATCGCGGATATTATTAATGTCAGCTTTTCAACTGCCAGTCGTGTCATCAAGACAAAGAAACAAAATGAATCCATCAGTCAAAAACGTAAAGAAAAATGCGATCGGAAGTTAAAAATCAACGCCGAGAGACGAAGTATGCGTGATGAGAGAAAGTGTGAAGGTTTATATGAAGACAAGTGTCGCCATAAAGATAAAGATAATTGACAAGTGAAAGGTATAAATTTTAGCTCTTCAACGGTCAGGCGAAGGCCCCTGGCTGTTAGACGCAAGGCAAGGTGACTCGTGAAAAACCCCTTGCAGCCGAAAGGAAACCACTACAAATAAGGACTGAAATTCAAAAATTGGCAAATTAACAATGGAGAAATATTATTTTCAGTGACAAGACACTTTTTGTTCAAGGACATAGAAGCCAGCATGTTCGGAGATCAACTAGACGAAAAGTCGAAAGTGCCACTTTAATCAGTTCGTAAAACAACCCTTGAAGAAGATGTTTTGAGGGCTGCTTTAGTTACTACGGAACTGGAGGTTTGCATATCGCACAAAGCATGATGTGCGAACCACAGTACTTCGAAGTTTTCCAAAGACGAGTTGTTCCAGAGCTGAATACGCGGTTTCCTGATGGATCCGGTATTTTTCAGCAAGATCGGGCCCCTTGCCATACTTCAAAACTTGTGAAGGTAATTTTTACTAGTGAACAAATCAAAGAAAAAGAATGGCCCATAAACTTTCTTGATTTAAATTTAATCGAGAATCTGTGGTCAATCTGCAAGTAGCTACTTTGTGGGATGGATTGTACGATGAATGTGACGGCTATTTAAGACGAGTGGTACTATGACCCGAAAATCAATGATGACTGACCCAAATTAATAACCAATACCATGAAAGCAACAAGAAGATGTCAGAAATTAGTTGTAACGTTGAAAGATATTATTGTTATTCATTTTTTGAAGCTCTCAAGTACTTTCAATCTCTTTTAGAGATCATCTTCGGTGATGTGAGTTGTGGTAACAAAAATAACCGGAACATTGTGCTGCTAAATATTACTGTAAATTTTCTTCTTGCTTCAAATATAACGGTTGAAAAATTGCTTAGTGTTCATTAGAAAATAGAATTGTCTTTATATGTTGTAATATCATGATCTTGCACGTGAAAAACTGTTCTTTTTACAAACATTTTAGAACATTACTACAGTATCCATAGCTGATTCTATTAGTTGACGGCTTATGTTTTTTTTTAATGAATATTGTCTCGAGAATCTGTAGTTTGCTTTTGTTTTTTTCTTGGTGTAGGATAGTTGTGTTGTTGATCATTATTTCGTATTGTGAATGTAGACAGGAATGTTGTTGTAGATGTCTAGAAATGGACGAATGGTCAGGTATGTCTAATGTAATACTTCTTGGTAATGTAGTTGTAAATCCAACATATAAATTTGTTTTTGATTTTGTGTTTTTTTTTTTGTCGGAGATACATTCTCCTGAGGGACATTTGAATTGATATATAATGTCGGTTTTTACGTAAGACATCAGTTGGCGAGGAGGAGTTATTACGGATAATAAATTATTTTTTTTGAAATTAGTTTTTATTGTATTTTTGATAATATATTATTAATTTATATTTTTATTAGGATCAACGAGAGATGTCTAAGTACGAATGAAATATTTTATGATTTTTTTTATCCTGTTTGTAGTTATCGTGCATCTGGTAACAATATTTAATATGTTTTTTTGTGGAAGTACCATATTCCGTTTGATGTGTGTTGAGGGTTTTGAAATATCGTCTTCTTTCTTCATCTATAATGTGGTTTGGGAAGTCATTATTAATGAGAGTCTACTTAATATTTTTTTTAGTAAAATACCTTTTGTGGGGGAATTGATTTGTGCTCTGTTAATTAAATTATGTGTAAGTGCTATTTTGTAGTAGTTAGGACATTCATTCTTATAGTTGAAAGTGCAAGAGTTTTTTCTGTTTTCTTTTTTTTATGGGGAGTTATGTATTCAAATTAGCGAAAGAAAAAGATCAAGTTCATAATCAACTGAAATTTCCCATGCCATTTTCACGTTCCCGCATTGATTTTCGTGTTGAAATATATTCATAAGAGCGTACTCCATCTCGCAGTTTCATATTTACGTTTAGCACTAAAGCAGATAGCATTCAACTATCATTGACACTGTCGAATCACTTTCTCTTAGCGTAATGCTCTCGCTGACAGTAACCTTAAACCAGATACCTTGTCCATAACCACCGCACGGTGTGTTCAGCATAGCAATAACTTCTCCGCTAAAACTTTACACGTCTTTCTTCTGCTTCTAACAAAGATCGCTGCCTATTCCGAAGGCATCCATTATTCATAAGTGTCTCGTATTTACTGTTTTTTTGCTTTATTTTATCGAGGCTTTTTACAACGGAAGAAGTCTGTGTCACCCATAAAAGCATGTGTCTACAAGAATCCTAGTGAGCTGCAGCTAAGTAAAACGAAGAACGTTTGTACGTGTAATAGAAATTTGTATTGAAAAGAAAATTTAAAAAAAAAAAACGAAATCGTTTTTTTTTATTTAGGTCCCTGTGGATTAGCGTAATGGTGAGCGTAACGGTTAGCGTTTCTCTGAGGAAATTTAACAGATTTCCGTTTCGCCACAAGATTCGGTAGAATGATATCAAATTTAAAGAACTGTATTTTAAACTGAGATAAAACTGCAAGAAAACGCGGAAAGGATAGAAAAAAGAATAAAACCGACAAAACACGTACTAAAGAAGTCGTCAATTTACCAAAAGCAACTACTCATGAAAAAAATTATTGATTGATTGATTTTGTTTTAACGGCATATCAACCTATCTTCTTCTGTGTGTCCTATCCTTTCAGGACGTAGGCGACCATGGCCCTCCACATCTCCCTATTCCTGGTGGCTCTTAGCAGGCCTTCTCCTGTTACAACATGCAACCATCGTTCCATCATCCACCTGATTCAGTTAGTTATGTGCCATACATGATACACACTTAAGCGATCATGTCTCGAAAGAGGCATGAATGACTGGGCAGAATATTATCCCGTAGTATGTTGCCATTGCTTTCTGCGGTAGACTGGTTGCCAACCAAGGCTATAGAACCCAATCTGCCCTGTTATTTAACCCATAACTGTTAGGAATAGACGGATTAATACCTTTCCCAAGGGTATTTGCACGTAAGTTAATGCAATGAATTAAGCTGGAATTCGAACTCGGCTCCCCGATTTCTCTTTTCGAGCCGATATCCAATGCCCCACAACGCACATCCTGATTAGGTCCTTCAAATATGTTATCCACTGCTTTCCTTTGTCTCTTTTTCCCTCTATCTGGCCTGTTAGCATCATGTTCTCCAAGCCCTCTTTCTTCAATTTTTCCATAATTTCCAAAATTTCGCCAACGCCCACATGCTCGATCCATGATATTCACAGCATCCTTCTGTAGAACCACATTTTAGTTGCTTCAGGTTTTTCCTATATCTTTGATGATATTATCCAGCATTCACTGCTATAATGAACTGACATCACATAGCAATCCAGGGCTCTTTTCTTTGTTCATAGCAAAATTGTCCTGTTTCTTAATACTTTACTCAACTTCTGGAATACTTCGTTTGCCATGCCAATTCGCCTTCGGATCTCTGAGTCTCACTTTCCGTCTTCTGTTATAATACTTCCCAGGTATTTAAATTTTTGTACCTGTTTGATTTTAGTCTCCCCGACCTGTATTTGGCATATTGGGATGCCCTTTTTGCTGATGACCATGCATTCGGTTTTCTTGCAGTTTATTTGTAGTCTTTTCTTGTCACTCTCTAACCTGTGTGAGTGTATAAATGTCGAATTTTAAATATTTTGTACGCAATTGTATGACTTCGACTACAAGTAATTTGTATATAATTATGTACTTTCAGAGTAAATTTATGTTTTGTTAGATATATATTTTGTAGATGATAAAATTGAATATTTTCTATCAATTCACCCCCAAATAATAATTAAACCCAAAATATTTTTTAAAATTATATTTACTAAAATTCAAACTTAATTCACCAAGAGTGAGGTTCCTTTTTTCCTTGTCTTAATGTAAAGTACCCAATACTGGATACATCAATATATATGTTGCCGTCATTTTAGACGGCAAATCGATATAAATCTTTTGCCATCATTTTTGACGGCACTGGCCTACTCGTTTTTATATAATGATGAGTGAGCACACTGTAACGATGTCCTTGCGAAATTCCGAATGGATCTACTCTATTAAGGAGCTAAACGCTTTGTACCTATCAACGCCCTATCTACAACCCGATATCGAGCACTTTACGATTTAAAAAAAACTGCAAATCCTATTGCACTCTCGGTTGAGTAGACATTTGCGATCGGCCCAAATGTGTGAGGATCAGGCGCGCTATTTCTAAATGTCAGGCTCAAACCGACAAACAAGCAAAAAACAGATATTTTTTCTTTTTTTTTTTAAACTGTAAAATAATCTTTGTCAATGCCTTTAATATCATACACACTTGCGAAATGTGAATAACTCCCTGATCTTTGGTATTTTTCCATTTTGGTGTTTGGAGTTGTTGCGAGGCAAGCTAAACAATCTTTTTTTTAACATTTATAATTTCTTTATGGGAATTAATAGTTGCAATCAGTAATTTTACATTGCATGTGGTAATTTAACAGTCAGGATCCATAAAATGTATTAATGGTAGTTTATTTTAATATATTCCAAGTAATTCCGCGACAAAATTATATTATAATGTGATAGATCCTGACTTGGCAGCTCAGATACAGTCATTTTCTCATCGGTGAAATGTAGCTTCCCTGTGTCTCTTCAACAAATACTTTCACGGCTTCTGCTTCGATGAACTTCGTTCACTGATGCTCCCTATATATGAACTTACTCGAGCCACAAGATTAGCAACTAGGTCCCACCTTTTACTGTGAAACCAATAAACTGTAAACGCCAATTCTACTCCAAACAGCTTCTTTTCTCGCAATTCCCGCCTATTTTACTTGCTTCCCCAACAGCTACAATCTCCAAGAATTTAAATATAAAGTCAATAGTCATCTCCTATTTCACTAATCCGTCCACTCCACTCTCATCAGTATTCTCATCTTTCTTTTACCCACTTCCAGACACCCCCTATAAGCTTTCTCTCTTTCTCATAACTTTCCTTCTATGTAACCCCCTGCAAAACAATGGCAGTGAAATACCTTGCTTGAGGCGATATGATTGTAAGAAAAACATATTGGTTTTCTTTTTCTATAAAAATGAATGGCTGGTAGTTGGATTAAAAATATATTGCTGAATTTTGTTTAGAGGTTCACTATTTTCCCATAGTTGGGGCACTAACAGGTACTAAGATTCTGTGTGCTAATAAAAACAGGAGTTAAGAGGTGAGTTCTCGCTCGTCGAAACTTCTAATCTCTCGATTAGAGACCTTGATGTCTGGTGTTATTTATCTTCATACACAAGACAGATGAAACAAATTAAATAAACGAACAAAAGTGTAAGATTATTTTTTTACAAAACTCACGTCATAAGAAAAAGTCAATAATGTGATTATGCTCTCGAAAATAAAGAAGCAGAAAAATGTTGTCTTAAACTTACGACCTTAGATAATGATAAGCGTTATGAAATGAATATTAGCTTCTCTTTACCTTTTCAGATATATTTTCAGTATTAGCAGAACAATTTCTTACTTGACATACGATTATTCATAGAGATGATAATTCACTGAAAAACCCGACACTGTCCAAACAGAGGTGAACATTTGTCTAGTTACTCAACAAAGTAATTATTCAAAGTCATTATATTCTCATAATGGTGAACTTTGAAAAACTACATTTCTCTTTTATACACACGGCCATACCACGTTGAAATATCGTAAGGGAACACAAGTTATTTGTGATCGGTGAATATTCTGGGTCCACTCGGTGATAATGAATTGCCAGTTACCTTTTCGAGACATTCAATGTGACCAGTCAGTTTTTCTACCCATTGAGCCGTTAGATCTACACATTTTCCCTCTCAAATTAATTTTCCGACTACTCAAATTAATAAAGAAGATACGATCATTCTAAATTTATTAATAAAACAATAACAAATTTATAAATCGTGGGAGAGTTAAACACTAGCTGGAATATCCTCAGCTACAAGACACCTCTGGTAGTACCGAACAACATGGTGGTACCATGCGAGGTACTTGGACTTGGTAGCCATAGGAATCGCATCATGAATTGAACTTTCGACATAACTTAGTCTGTGCTCCACCTTCGACACACGCCTCTCAGGTGAATACTGAACTATTTATTCGAATGTTGGCGCATAGTACTATTTTATATATTTTATATTCACGGATGACCAGAATAGATCAATTTTGTTTAAAAATCATCTCACCCCAAGCAAGGCATTCCACTGCCACTATTGCGCATGGGGCTACATAGGGGAAGGTAAAGAGAAGGAGTGGTTAGACATAGGGAATGTCAGGAGGAAGGTGACAGATGAGTAAGGATAGCGAGGATGAGGGTTGGGCAGATGGGAAGAGTGTTTGATAGAATGGGAGCAGGTTAGTGTGTTAGGAGGTCTGTGCTCCACCTTCGACACACGCCTCTCAGGTGAATGCCGAACTATTTATTCGAATGTTGAGGCATAGTACTATTTTATATATTTTATATTTTATATTCAATGATGATCAGAATAGCTCAATTTTTTTTTTAATCATCTCACCCCAAGCAAGGCATTCCACTGCCACTATTGCGCATGGGGCTACATAGGGGAAGGTAAAGAGAAGGAGTGGTTAGACATAGGGAATGTCAGGAGGAAGGTGACAGATGAGTAAGGATAGCGAGGATGAGGGTTGGGCAGATGGGAAGACTGTTTGATAGAATGGGAGCAGGTTAGTGTGTTAGGAGGTGTCTATTAACCTTACATTTAAACTCCTGGAGATTGTAGCCGTCGGGGAAGCAATCGTTTGGAAGAGAATTGGGTTGAGCACGCAACTATTGGAGGGGAAAGCGTAGTATAATGACACCTTCAAGGTCGACAGCACGTCCAATGTACTGTGATTATGATCACAATAATATAATACGTTGTTACCACTATATAATATAAATACTATGTAATATAAATAATATGTAATATAAATTCACAATCAAAAACCAAGGAAGTTTTAAATACTTTTTTTTTAAATTAATAAATAATGTTAATTAAATCATGTGACTGGGTGGAAGATTAATTTGAGTTATCGGAATATTAGCTTGAATTAGTGAAATATTAATTTGAGTGGGAGAAAGATTAATTTAGCAGGAAAAATATGCAGGTCAGAAGAGAGATCAGCTGCCAATCTTTGGTCCTCTGTTTTGGATGTGCATCATCAACATAGTTATACGCAAATGACCGGAGTCTACACGATCTGCCGAAGAGCAGATCATGTAAAGTAGAATGAGGATTGGACCGAGAAGCGACCCCTATGAGACGCCTGCGTTGACGACTTGTGTCTCGTAGGATGGCTGTTAACAACGACCTTCAAAGACCTACCAACGAAGAACTATAATGAGGTTAAGAATTCTAAATGAATAGAACCGCGGCGATACGCACAATACTTACGTTCATATCGCGTTGAATGCATTATGCTCATTTATGCTCAGCTATCATTGGGGAAAATTATTGATTATTTCCTGCTCAGAAATGGGTTAATTCATAGGACTTGTACCAATATAACAGCATTATCCCCCCAAAGAATTTTACAGTCTAAAAATATTTTCTGGCTTTAAATAAGCTGGAATACCGTGCCAATGACTTCAAATATACGTGCCAATGACTTTCTGTAATGTGGGGGACACATGCACTAGCGGTCATAATTATTAGACCACCCAGTGTTTTAAAAAAAAGATGTATTTCATGCTATTTTTTAGCATTCATTGCCAAGTAAATAATTGAAAATTAAGGTAGAATGGTTCTTTATAAATATTTCATAATTATCTATATTACATTTTCATCATTTAAAGAATGAAGAAAATTTAGGGCGATTCGGACGAGTTCATCTTTGCTTCCCTGCCTTGAACAATTTAACAAAGTAATAATAACAAAAGAATCATTCTATTTCATTTAAAAATGTATGATAGAATGTGCGTTGTGGTACAGTGGATATCGGCTCGGAACGAGAAACCGGGGAGCCGAGTTCGAATTCCAGTTGAAGCCATTGTATTCACTTACGCGCAAATACCCTTGGGAAAGGTATTCAGTCCGTCTCTTCCTTCCAGTTATGGGTGTTAAATAACAGGACAGATTGGGTTCTATAGCCTTGGTCGGCAACCAGTCTACTGCAGAAAGCAATGACAACCTACTGCGAGATAATCTTCTGTCCAGTCATTCATGTCTCTTTCGAGACATGATCGCCCAAGCGTGTTTCACGTATGGCACTTAACTGACTGAATGTATGATAACATTTGCTCCGACACAGATATCACCAAAATATCTCATCTCAAGCAATCGTTCAATAAACATTACTTTAAGAAAATAGATTTAGGTATTCCATATTTGCGTTTCTTATTATATTAATCTCATTTTAAAAGATAATCAGTAAGATATTGATTCGAAGGAATATTATTGGCTTACTCGTGGTACTGCATACCATATTCTCTTGTGTATGAGATATTTTGAACGAAAATTAAACGCAAATTACCGGGTTCGTATTATACACATGTGCATTGGCCAGGAGTGTGCGTTACGATGCAGTGGATATCGGTTCAGAACGAAAAATCGAAATGCCGAGTTCGAATGAATTCATTGCATTCACTTATGCGCAAATAATCTTAGGAAAGGTATTAATCCGTCTCTTCTCTTTCCAGTTTTAGGTTAAATAGCAGGACAGATTGGGTTCTATAGTCTTGGTTGGCAACCAGTCTATAGTATAAATTAATGGCAACCTAACGCCGGAAAATCTTCTACACAGTCAGTATCTTTCGAGACATGGTTGCCTAAGTGTGTTTCATTTATGGCACTCAACTGACTGACTAATACGTATTATACTAAAGTAATCGTCATCAGATCTAAGGCTATATCGTGTTGGATACACCGGTCCCCGTCCGATCACCGAAGCTAAGCAACATAGAAACTGGTCAATACTTAATTGGTGATCATTTGGGAATACCAGGTGCTGTAAACGTAAGAACAAAGAATGGTTCACCGGTCCTCCAGGTTTTGGGTTTGGGTGCAGGGGATAACAACCCTGCCCCGTAAAAAAACAGTTTGTTACAGCAACAAAAAGTTGCTGCCCTATGCACCATCTGGGTGTGATGGATAAATGATGATGATGATGAATCGCCTTCAGACATTCTTATTTAACTTTAGAATTTAATTATTTGAATCACCAGGATTGCAAATGCACGTATGATAATATGACAATAAAACATAATGATATGAAAATAATAATATGACTAAAAAATAAAAAAGATATGCTCTGATAACAATTTTTACAAAAGGTTGTCAATATTTATACTTTCTTTAATCAATTTATCCCAAGCAAGGTGGTAATGTCACTAGTACACATAGAGTTTCTAGAAGTGAAAATACTGAGTATATAGAGGACTGAGAAAAGGAAAAAAAAAATAATAGTTCCAAGAAAATAAAAAATACTGACTAATATTGCATTTAAATGTTTGAAAATTGTGGTTATAAGGGAAGCAAGTCAAAGAAAAAAATTTCCACAGGTGGGAAATGCGAGAAAGAAACTGTTGAAATAGAAGTGATGGCTACATTTAGCTGTTTCAACAGTAAAACGCCGGTACCTAGATGCCAATCAAGTAGCACGTTTAAATTCATGTGGTCGAGATACCTAGGAAAAAAGTTCGTCAGATCAGTTGCTATGAAAATATTTGGAGAAAAGACAGAGAGAAGCCAGGTTACGTAATGGAGAATGTGACTGATGTCGTGATGCCAGGTCAGTAAGCAGCTTTACCCAGTGTATTTTTTCTCAAAGACAGGCAGTTCACCACAATTGATTATGCAAATTTACTGAGAAAATACACAAATGTTTCATGTTTTGATTACAGTAATAATCCAGCGAAGCACCTTTCCCTGAAAATTCGAAAATCATTTTTGAAACATAAATGAATTTCTATTCTTTGATTTATTGAAAAATTACTTAATCTAGTGATATATATGTATGACACTGCGATATTAATAGCTAATCTGGTACAACCTTAAAAATGCTTACATAGGGATGGATGTAAATAGCGGTTGTATTATGCTCAAGAATGCAATTTATTTCTTGCTTTTAACTTCAGAAATAGGGGTCGTATTATAATCAAGTCGTATTATACACAAGAAAATATATTAAGGTTTTCATGGCATGTTATCTACATTGCCTGGTTGAGTCTAGCACATGGAGGGAAACACTGGGAGGCTCTAAGAATCTAAATTCCTCACAAAAATAAGACGATTTTGCCAACCATTTTATCTAAGATCAATGCTAACTCATACATCGAAGACTGTGCATCAGAGGTCTGCTCCTGGGTTAAGGCTGACATCGATGCTTTCATCCTTGCCAGGAAATTTCAGCTTAAATCCCATTCGTCTCCCTGGTTCTCGCCCGCTTGCTCGGCCGCCATTGCCCACCGGAATCACTTCTTCCGGCTTTACCGTAGCCACGCGTCGGACCAAAATAGGCGCCTCTTCGCCTCAGCTCGTAAGAAGTGCAAAAAGATACTTAGCGAAGCTAAGATGCTGTTTGCTGCCAGAATGAGGCAACGCCAAGCATCCTCTAAGTTCAGCTCCAAAGACTACTGGCGCCTCTGTAAAAGCGTGCTTAACATGAGTAAGTCCTCAATGCCCCCACCAATCAACGAGTCTGGGGTCCTCACCTCCTCAACGGACAAGGCTGAATGCTTTGCCCGTAGATTCTCGACCAACTCGTGTCTGGATTCGTCTGGAGTCTATACACCCGACTTCCCACCTAGAACAGAGGCCCAACTGAATGGTATTCACATCACGCCCTCGCTGATTTCTAACATAATATCAAAACTTGACCTTCACAAAGCGAGTGGTGGGGACGGTATCCCAATCATAGTCTTGAAGAAATGTGCCCCTGAACTATCCTCTGTCCTTTCTAAGCTCTACAACCTCTGCCTATCCTCCTCCTGCTTTCCTGCTTGTTGGAAGTCTTCTTCTGTGGTTCCAATATTTAAGAACACTGGTGAACCCTCGGACCCCGCAAATTACCGCCCTATCAGCCATCTTCCGATATTTGGCAAAGTGTTTGAAGCCATCATCAATGCCGAGGTCATTCAAAATCTCACAGCCCATAGGCTACTCTCGGACAAGCAATATGGCTTCCGCTTTACAAGGTCTACTGCTGATATGCTAACGACCATCAACAAGTACATATACCAGGCTCTCGACAAGAATGGTGAAGCCCTAACCGTCGCCTTGGATATCTCTAAAGCATTCGACAGAGTATGGCATGCCGGCCTTCTACGGAAACTGCGAAGCTACGGCATAACTGGACTTTTGTTGGACCTAATACAGTCATTCCTCTCTAACCGCACTCTGAAGGTGGTATTAAACGGTCATGCTTCTCAGAACTATCCTACAAACGCGGGTGTCCCCAAGGCTCTATCCTAGGTCCTACGCTCATTCTAATATACATCAATGATCTCCCCGATGCCATAACATCCCAAGTAGGTATGTACGCCGATGATACCACAGTTTACTCTCGCCTCGATCAAAAATCTGGTGTTGGTGACAAGGCGAACCTCGCTGCCGAGCTTCAAAAGGACCTCCAATCTGTGGTAGATTGGGGTAAGAAATGGCTCAAAAAATTCAATTCTTCCAAAACGAAGCTGCTGTCAATTAACCACCACAGACAACCGCACATCCCCACATTAGCATGGAACAGGCTAGCCTCTCAGAGAGTAAAACACTATGCGTGCTTGGCATGACACTCTCAGCGGACCTCAAGTCGAATCCATTGCTAAATCCGCTGCTATGAAAGTCGGCTCTCTGTGCAGGGCCCGGAAATTCTTTCCGCCTGAATCTATCCTGCACATATATATATAAATCTAACATCCGCCCGTGTATTAAATACTGCTGCCACATCTGGTCGGGTGCCCCGGCTATTCTCCTCGAGCTTCTTGACAAAATACAGCGGAGAATCTGTAATGTGATTGATACCGACTTAGTTGACCGCCTGCAGTCACTCTCTCACCGGCGTGACGTGGCTTCCCTGTGCCTCTTCTATAAATACTTTCACGGTTTCTGCTCGGATGAACTTAAATCACTGGTGTGCCATAGGTGTGAATTTGCTCGAGATACTAGATTGGCAACTAGGTCCCACCCTTTACAGTGAAACCGATGAAATGTAACCGCAATTTCTACTCCAACAGCTTCTTTTCTCGCACTTCCCGCCTGTGGAATTCCCTTCCGCATGATTGATTCCTCGACGGCTACAATCTCCAGTAGTTTAAATGTAAGGTCAATAGACACCTTCTAACACAATAACTCCCACCCATTCCCGCCAACTCTCTCCCTAAGTACCTCCTAACTCGTCTATCACCTTCCCTCTGACATTTCCTATACCCAATCCCTCTATGTAACCCCCTGCGCTATAGTGGCAGTGGACCCTTGCTTGGGGTGATATGATTGAAAAAAAAAGACAAGCGTTATAAAACCGAAACACCCAAGTTTGTTAGATACATCGGCGAAACATCTAGAATATTAAAGGAAATGATATTACCAGCAGAAAAGTAAGTTCAAACGAAACTGTATACACAATGCACTTCTATGAACCTGGCTGCTTCGTTAACAGTTTCGACGTGGAAAATAACGTTTTAATAAAAAAACAAAAAACAAATTAATATAATCCATTTATACAACGAAGCGTTGAATGTGACAAAGAACCATTCTATTTTCATTCAGAATTATTCACTTGCTAATAAACACTAAAAATATTATTAAATACATCATTTCTTTAAAAAAGAAATACTCGGGTGACCTAATAATTATGGCCTGTGGTGTATGTAGGACTTAAATACGACTAGACAATCTCGATTTTTCACGAGTTCTTACTAATTTAATACACAAACAATATGGTGTAAGTAAACTTTGATTTTGCTTGATTAATTTGCTTTTACAGTTTATCAACCTTTAACGAAATCTTTAGCGCGCGCGCACACACACAAACACACACATATATATATATATATATGTGCGTGTGTGTGTGTGTGTGTGTGTGTGTGTGTGTGTGTGTGTGAATAACGATCGGTACCCACAGAAACCACAAATTGCTCTAAAAAGAAAAGACGTCATACTTATCCTAAACTCGAGGAACCTTTCGGTCAACAATAAATTTTTATTACGAAAATCCTGCCGAATGGCACACATTTTCGTAATATAAATTTATCGTAAATAATCAGGCCGGTAGAAATAAATATATAATACTGTTTCATTAAAAACAGAATATCTACTTAAATACGAGTATCGATAAAAAAATAATGTTCAAACAATTCATTTCATATATATATATATATATATATATAGAGAGAGAGAGAGAGAGAGAGTGTGTGTGTGTGTCTAGAAGTAGGTTGACAGTTTAATTCATATGATCTTTTTGTCAAAATGATGGAGCCCCTCCACATTCAGAAGCAGTCCGTGAGTACCTTGATGAAACACTTCCTGTGAAACAAATAGGCCTAAGAACTTTGATTGATTGCCAGCACGTTCATCTGACTTAACTCCAATGGATTTCTTCTTTTGGGCAATACTCAACTACAAATTTTATAGGCGAAAACCAAGAAATGTTGTTCATTTGAAAAATTACATAATAGACGCGTTTCGATAAATTAATAAACAAAGAGACTTGTGCAAAAATATTAATCGAAGCGTGAGTCTTAGACTTCAACGTTGTGTAAATTGTGATGGACAAAGGTTATAGCACTTGCGTTTTTAAATTTAAGCGCTTGTGTATTATTGTGCACAATAAAATTAAATTGTCACTGTAATACTTGTATTAGCAAATATAGTTGTATATATAATCTCGAAATAAATGTTATCGTTACTGTCCACCTACTTTTGAACCCTCCTAGATATGATGACTCTCGGGTCGTTAACTTGCCATCATTGACAAGTTTGATCAATGTTTTCTCTTCACGTGAGAAACACAATGATTACTGAAACCAGTGACTTGTATATATGTAACTGACTAAATTGTTCAATGACGGCTCCGGCCTTTTTTTTCTGGAGTCAGTCCTAGGTTTGCGTGTAAGAGGAGAAACCAGCGAGTTTGCAGTAGACTTTTCGTGACACCCCACGTGTTAACTTATTTCCAGCCTAGTATTGATTGTTAATTTACGAGGCCAGCATTGGAGAGAGATCGTCTTCCACATTCATCACATATATGTTGATATATTAATGATTTCCTTTTTCCTAGTTGCACGCTTGATATTTGCCCAACTCGTTGAATGTTCTTTGAAAATATTAGCGTATTCACTTATGAAAAAAGCCTCCACTTATTTCTATAAGAAGCATTTCTTACTCCCACACCCCTACATATAGGCATGTGAGTAAAATATAGAGATCGGAATCCGTCGAGATAAGTAGAATAAGTAAAGAACAAGTAGGAAAAAAGAGTCTTTAATCTAACATGTTTCACTTTAACTGGCCTCTTCAGGGATTTATTCAAGACGAATGATTCAAAAATCCAAGAGACAGTAAGTTGATTGAGGTATAGTTTCATTCGTCAGATATGTGTCACGTGTGATAAAGCAATGGATGAATATTAAATGTAGAAGAAAAATCTTATGTCTGTTTAAGTGTGTGTGCCAACGCATAATAAAAGCATTTGATGTTTATAATGAATGTCAGTATAAGTAGACAAAAATAATGTGTGATAATCGCGTCCTATACATAAATACGTGTGCGTATATGTTGAGAAAATTAGTATGTTTGAATGCCAAAGACGAAGTACATTTTCGTTCAAAATACCTAGCAAATATTGTATGCATGTGTCAAGTGATAGAATAAATTTTCTTCTTAAATAAAAGGAGACACAATTATAAATGTGTTCATTTATGAGTTCAGTAAAGATGTATGCACGTGTCAAATGATAGAACGATTTTCTGTACTAAATAATGTGAGAGAATCATATACGAACGTGTCTTTAATCAAACATGTTTCACTTTAACAAGCTGTTTCAGAGATTATTTAAAAACGGATGATTTAAAAATCTTTTTAAAAAAATGCAAGAGAGAGAGTATGTTGATTAAGGTATGGTTTTATTGGACAGATACGTGTCACATGTGATAATGCAATGGATGAATATTTAATGTAGAAGAAAATCCCCGTGTCTGTCTAAGTGTGTATGCCATGAGTAGTAAAAACATTAAATGTTTATTATGAATGTAAATATATGTAAGCAAAAATAGGGCGTGTCAAGCATATTTAAACTATTGACAAATTGAGTGTGTGTATACACTACCGGCCATAATTATTCGCTCACACCAGCTTTTTGAAAGAAATGATGTATTTCATACTATTTTAGTATTTATTGTCAAGTGAATAATTCTACATGAAAATACAATGGTTCTTTTGTTATTATTATTTTGCAAAGTTTTACAAGGCTAGGAAGCAATGATGAACTCGTCCGAATCACCTTAAATTTTCTTCATCCTTTCATTGATGAAACTGCAATATGGGTAATTATTAAATATTTATAAGTTCATTTGATGCACATGTTATTGTGCAGTATTTAGAAAAGAAACATTCTATTTTCATTTACAGTTATTCACTTGGCAATAAATACTAAAAAATAGTATGAAATACATAATTTTTTAAACACTGGGGTGGCCTTATGATAATGGCCGGTAGTGTATGTCGGTAACGATAGTATGTGCAAATGACAGCCATGAAATTTATTTTCGTTCAAAATATGTAGCAAGTATTGTATACACGTCTCAAGCGATTGGACAATTTTCTTTTCTTTTATTTTTAATGAGAGAATCATGTAGGAATGTATGTGTAACTTATGAGAGAAATCATGTGTGAATGTGTGCGATTATGAGTAAGGTAAAATTAATATGTGAAATAAGGGATACACTTGTCATGTGATGGAACATTTTTCTATTCTAAATAATGTGAAAGAATCATGTATGAATGTATGTGTATAAGAGAATTAAGTATGGATGCGTGCATTTATGAGTCTGGAATCGGTAGAACGAAATATATTTCCGTTTAAAATTCCAGAGAAAATAATGTATAAATGTATTATGCAAACTTTTTTGTAAATTAGTAATTTTTCGAAAGTAAGATGTTAACAGAATCTTTTAATGAAATAATAAACTACTAAATATCTATGTATTAAAATGAAAAGTAAGATGTTATGTGCTAGAATTGTCCAATGAAATAATAAAAGAGTAAATAATCTATGTTTTAAAAGGTGTACAATAACATAATATAATAATATACAAATAAAAACATAGATATAAAATATCATACTAAATCATTATAATATTAAAATTAAGAAACATAAATAATATACAATAATATTTCTTCTTCTTCTTCTATGTGCCCTGTCTCTTCATGACATAGGCGATCATGGTTCTCCATGTTTTCCTATCCCTTGTAGCTCTTAGTATGTTTGTTCCTATTGCTCCTGGCAACCCCTGTTCCGTCATCCCCCTGATCAGACCCTTAGTAAATAATAAAAAGTCTAAAAAGACCCAAAAAATAATAATAGTAATAATAAAACTAATAATATTAATAATAGCGAAAACGGTACAAACGTAGCTGTTACGGATATAAAGACGAGTTACTTATTAATAGGATAATCTTGAAAAACTGCTTCAATGCAAAGAAACATCTTAGTACTGCCTGGATATATTATCGTAAGGCATTCGATAGTGTACCATATTGCTGGATCTTAAAGACTAAAAATATGTACAAGGTATCACCCGTCATCACCAATTTCATCGAACAATGTATGTCGATATGGAAATCAACACTTAATTCCAATCATATGAATGAAACCTTTAAGTCTGGTGAAATAATCAACATAGGTATATTGCAAGGTGATACTATGTCTCCCTTACTATTTTTTCATATCATTAATAGCATTAACCCGTCAACTTAACAAGACAGAATGTGGATATAAAATAGCCCAAAAGTAAATAAGCCATTTATTTTACATGGATGAGTTAAAGCTGTATGCTAAGAATGACAATGAGCTGAAAGGTATTCTGCAAACTGTAAAATGCTTCAGTGAAGACATTGGAATGAAATTCAATTTGAATAAATTTGCTATAGCTACAGTTTTACAAGGATTGCTACAAAAAACATCTTTAATAATCTTAGACCCTGCTGTAACAATAAAAGATTTAGAGCAAGAAGAAACTTATAAAAAAAGGTGTTAATTAGAGTGAAAAATACACCATAAAAAAACGAAAGAAATAGTGCGTAAAGAGTACTATAGAAGACTACGACTGATATTAAAAGCTGAATTGAATTCTCAGAATAGAATTATGGCCTTTAATAACCTTGCCATCTCAGTGATCAAATATAGTTTCAACATCTTGAACTGGACTCGAAACGACATAAGACGAATGGATTCTAAAACAAGAAAGCTTCTTTCTAAGCACAAGATGCAAAATCCAAATGCTGATGTAGACCGTATATACATACCCCGTAAAGAAGGTGGAAGAGGTCTTATTCAGATAGAATTGAAGTACAAGACAACAACTATTGGCTTACTAACATACATAGAAACAACAAAGGACTGGATGATACAATTAGTCAAACAACATGAACATAGAAAGAAAAATATTCAATAATTACAGAAGGCAGTAAATACAAACAAGATTTACAGTTAGTAGATTCTGTAGAAAAGCAAAACAGAAGCCAAGAACCAACTATTGCGGTAAAAATATGAAAATGAAAGCCAGAGATAAAGCTCTTGAACAGAGGAAACAACGCTGGCAAGACAAACCTCAGCATGGTCAATATCCAGAACGTGCCAATAAATCCAATTACTATTACTCATCGATGGTTACGTGCATCTGGATTAAAGTCTGAAACTGAAGGCTTTATTCTTGCAGCCCAAGACCAAATTCTTTTCACTAGAAACTTTCAGGCAAATATTATACAGAATAATGTGGAACCAAAATACAGGTTCAGGGATAAATACCAAGAAACAATAGAACATCTAATCAAAGGACATTCAGTACTTGCCCAAATGAATATAAAAATCGTCACGATAGAGAAGGGCAATATTTACAGTGGACAATGTGCAAACACTATGGAAAATATGTAAACAAACACTGGTATGAACATCATCCAGCACCGGTTACAGAAATAGAAGGTGTCACCATTCTATGGGATCACACCATCTACACAGACAGAAAATTGAAGCAAATAGGTCGGAAATTATTGTTAAAAACCAGAATGTATCTGTCATCGCACCTGCTTTCTCAGCTTTCTATTGTTCCTTTCTAACTAGTTTGTACTCCTCACTCTTTTCTAATTAATCTTTTTACATTTATGTAGCCCCCTGCACATCAGCAACGTTTCCGCCTTGCTCGGGGTGAAACGATTAAAAAAAAAAAAAGGTACAAAACTTTAAGTACTTTGGAAGTGTTCTAACAAAAGACAAAAAGTGCAATACAGAGAACTGAAGGCGAATTGGTATGGCGCAGGACGCGTTCCAGAAGCTGAGTAAAGTATTAAGAGACAGGAAAATTTCACTAGAAACAAAGAAGCGAGTTCTTCAATATGGCAGCGAATGCTGAACAATATCATCAAAGATGAAGCAAAAACTTGAAGCAACTGAAATGTGATTCTACAGAAGGATGCTGTGGATATCATTGAATGAGCATGTGAGCAATGATTAGGTTTTGGAAAGGATGGAAACGAAAAGGAAACTAATACTGAGCATCAGGAAGAGATAACTAAAGTTCCTGGGACATGCAATGAAGGAGGAGGCCTTGGATAACCTGGTACTAACAGGCTAGATAGAGGGAAGGAGGGACAGGTGAAAGCAGCGGATAACATATTTGAAGAGCCTGAACAGGTGGATGATAGAACAGGGGTTGCGTGATGTTACAGGAGAAAGCTTGCTAAGAGCCACCAGGTATAGGGAACCGTGGAAGACCATGATCGCTTACGTCCTGAAAGAACAAGGCACATAAAAGAAGAGGACGTAGAAAATACATTGAAAATGCATTGATCTCACGATTCTCTACAGTCAATCTTAGACTAGGCTCATTTTTTTAGTTTCTGGAGAGTTTTTGATTATAAACTAACAGCATTTTTATTAATTTATGAAAGACAATAGCTATTAAAAAACGATTAATTCTAATGCTATATTAGTAATTAGTATATTAGTAACGCCTGATAACATATGAGTTTATATTTTTCAGACTTGAAAATGATTTAATCACTTCTAAATTCCACCAAATTAATGTCAGAGCTTGAGTGTAAGTAGTTGCGTGGTTTTTCTTCTGACTTTCGCTTTTCTATCATAAATTCGAATAACTGGCTATTCGACATAGGATTGTGGTTGGAAATTATCAAGTCGTTTTTATAACGTTCGCTTAAAAAAATATTGAAATATGTTACTAAAAGTGGAGAGAGTAAAATATGGCCTTTTTATGTGCGTTGTGGTACAGTGGATATCGGCTCGGGACGAGAAACCGGGGAGCCGAGTTCGAATTCCAGTTGAATCCATTGTATTCACTTACGCACAAATACTCTTGGGAAAGGTACTAATACGTCTCTTCCTTCCAGTTATGGGTTAAATAACAGGACAGACTGGGTTCTATAGCCTTGGTCGGCAACCAGTCTATCCAGAAAGCAATGGCAACCTACTACGGGATAATCTTCTGCCCAGTCAGTCATGTCTCTTTTGCGACATGATCGCCCAAGCGTGTATCACGTATGGCACTTAACTGACTGAATATTTTCAACAGCAGACCTGTAGATTGAAAAGATCATCATTACAGCCGTAATACAAAAAAAAGTACTGAAGCAAGTCATGTATACGAGTGCTTATGAAGCAAGTCATGTATACGTCTGCTTACGTATCTTTTACAAGCAATCAGATAATCTCTGCACACGTGTTAGAAAAAAGTCAGTTCAAGTCCAAGCAATGGCAAGGGTTTCACTTTCGTACAAATACACTTGGAATGTCATAAATCTATGTATTCTCTCTCAGCAAACAGCCTTATAGAATGTCTATTGGTGATTCTTCAAGATTCAAACAAATAAGAAATATACACTAGTGACTGAATAATTATTTTTTGTTTTAATCATTTCACCCCGGGCAAGGCGTAAATGCCACTAATGTGCGGGGAGGCTACATAACTGAAAGAAAATTAATTAGAGGAGGGAGAAGAGGATTACAAACCATTTAGGAAGAAGCAATAGAAAGATGAAAATGCAGGTGTAATGACAGTTACAAGGGGGAGAGAAAGGGAAGGATATACGGGGTGGGGGAAGGGCTAGAGTCAAGTGGTTAGTAGATGAGTATTGACATTGCATATAAATTTCTGGAGGTTGTAGCCATCAGGAAAGCAAGAATATGGGAGCGAGTTCCACAGGCGGGAAGTGCGAGAGAAGAAGCTGCAGGAGTAGAATTGTCGTCTGCATTTGGCTAACCTAACTGTGAATGGGTGGGACCCAGTTGCCATTCTGGTTGCACGAGTAAACACCTGTTGAAGAGGCACCAGTGACTTAAGTTCGTCTGAGCAGAAGCCATGAAAGTACTTATAGAACAGACAAAGTGGGGCCACATTTCGTCGGTGGGGAAGTGGCTGTAGTCGAGCCGCCAAGTCAGCACTTATCACGTTACTAACTCTCCTCTGGAGCCTGTCGTGAACACTGAGGTGAGCGGCAAGGGCGCCTGACCATAAATGGCAGCAGTACTTCATGCAGGGTCGAATGGTAGACTTGTATATATGAAGGATGAATTCAGGCGGAAAGAACATCGTGGATCGACACAGTGACCCAACCTTCTTAGCAGTACATTTTGCTATGGATTCAATATAGTGGTTCCATTTCAGATCAGAAGAGAAGGTAAGGCCGAGAGGCTCAATGTCTTGCACTCACGGAGAATCGCTTGGTCCATGCTTATGGGAGGCAGGAGAGGTTGCCTGTGATGGTTGACAGACAACAGCTTGGTCTTGGACGCATTGAAGTTGACAAGCCACTTCTTGCCCCAATTCACCACAGAGTGTAGATCCCGTTCAAGGTCAGCAGCGAGATTATGTCTGTCCGCCATGCCAGGTTTCTTACTGGTGCGGTAGTATATTGTGGTGTCATCTGCGTAGATGCCTACTTGGGACTTGATCTCATCTGGAAGGTCGTTGATGAAAATAAGGAAGAGCCAGGATAGAGCCAGGATAGAGCCCTGGGCGACACCGGCATTCGTGCTGGAGGATGAAGAGGCATGCCCATTCAAAACGACCTTCATTTTGCTTTGTTTAAAAAAGACTGGATTAGGTCAAGCAGGCGTCCAGTAATACCGTAACCCCGTAGCTTGCAAAGGAGGCCAGAGTGCCAGACCACTGTCAAAAGCATTGGAGATGTCCAGAGCAACTGCAGGAGCCTCGCCTGACTCTCGAGCATGTACTCCGTAAAGGTTTTTAGCATATCGGCAGTGGACCTGGCAAAGCGGAAGCATTATTGCTTGTTATACGATAAGTATTTACACCCTTCAGCAAATTAATTGAAATAATTACTTTAGTTTCCTTTCTCTCACCATAAGGTCAGTTTTACACCCACTTGAGTTACAGGGTGTAATAGATTTCTATTTTTTCTCAGATTAGGTAATTTTCAGTGGTGTGTAACCATATGAATCTATTTGCAGGGTGTATGATGAACTTTGTTTGGTCTTGAAAAACATTGTGTCATGCATGATTGCATTATTGTCTCGATTCACGATTAGTTGTCCTACGACCATTGTATGCGATGGACGTTACTCCAAGTAATCGTACGAAAATTGTAGAGTCACACAACCACAGTGGTAAACTGTAGAAAGAGGTCTCGAATATTTTTGGTGTCAGCTTTTTAACTGTCAGTCGTGACATCAAAGCGAATAAACAAATTGGATCCATCAATACACAATGTAAAGGAAGGTGCGGTTGGAAAAGAAAAACAACGCCAAGAGACGACGTAGACGAGATCAGGATAAGTGTGAAAGATCCTTGGATGGCATTATCCGTTGTTTCAATTAATTTGTACAAAGGCGTATTGTAAAACGTTGAATTAAAAATTGTAGAAAAAGAATTGGACAATTTTGTATCAAGACAAGATTCTACTTTTTTTTATTCTCACGACTCCTAACAAATGAGATGACAATATATGTTGTATCCAACAGGATATAATCCAACAATACTATAATCACTCCTCGATTCAAGTTTATCATTTATTAATGTAATTCCGAGTCTACGTAATCAGCGGTCATAAGGAAACCAAATACGAAGCAAACATATCACTGAAAGCAATCAGTTTGCAACTTTGAAATTATCAATTGCTAACTGGTTAAACTAGAACTGAGCTTATCAAACCGAACATCATATTATAAAGGGTGCTTTTCAGATAATTATTCTTTGGTGAAACTTCTGGGAAGGCGTGTCGTTTAACTAGGATGCTTGATGTTTTTTTAGTAAAAATAAAAGTGTGATACATGCGAATTTGTTTTGTGAAAGTGGGATGGATTTAGCAACACACAAAGAATTGTTTTGAGTTTGTGAAGGCTTGTGTAGCACCATCCACACTTTTTGGAACTGCTGATAACAAACAATCGGTGCAGAAGTTCGCCACGGATCGCATGAACAGCAAACCTCATATTTAACTCATAAATGGAGGGGAGAGACGGATTAATACCTTTCCCAAGGGTACCAGTGCGTAAGTGAGTGCAGAGTGTTCGACTGGAATTGGAACTCGGCTCACCGATTTCCTTTTCCGAGCCAACATCCACTGCACTACAACACACATCCGTCAATAAACGCTTACAGCACCTGGTATTACAAAGCTCTCACCAATCTAAGTACTGACCAGGCTCAACTTCGGTGATCGAACGAGAACCTGTGTATTCAACGTGATATGACCGTATATATATATATATATATATATATATAACTGCACACGCGCACAAACATTGACAATGTTAAAGTTTCCAGTGTATTTTATTCGTTTGCATGTGTAATCGCATCATCATCAACATAGCTAGTTTGGTGAAATCCTAAGGAACGAAACGCATCATACGTAGATTGTTTCCACTTTTTCATACATTTTCCCTCTAAATCTGTTCTTCATATATAAAAATACGGCCGACGAGGATGCTTTAATAGATATTTTACCGATTGTTTTATAATGTTTTCCATTTTTCAGAAGTTAAAGAATATAAAACTGTCTATAGTTTTTATTGTTCCGAGCGCTTTTGACCAGTTCTTTAACCATTCTCAAGTGAGTCACGTTCGGTATATTCGTCTCTTCATGTGTTATACTACATAATAGTTTTTACTGCGTAGACATTATTTGGAAAGAGCGAAAGTTTGGAGTGGATGTGCGTCGTGGTGCAATGGATATCGGTTCTGAACGACAAATCGGAGTGCCAAGTTCGAATTCCGCTTGAATTCCTTGCATTCACTTGCGCACAAATACCTTGGCAAAGGTATTAATCCGTCTCTTTCCTCCAGTTATGGGTTAAATAACAGGACAGTTTGGGTTCTATAGCCTTGGGTGGCAACCAGTCTACTGCAGAAAGTAATGGCAACATACTGCAGGATAATGTTCTGCCCAATCAGTCTCGAAAGAGACATAATCGCCCAAAGCTGTATCAAGTATGGCACGTAACTGACAGACTGAACGTTCAGAGTAGTCACGTGACATAAACTGCTGGTTTGACGCGAGGGTCAGTTCTTTTTTTTTAGAAAAAACTTAACACGTCGTCTCTTCTACTGAAAAGTGTCAGATTGATAACGGAGAAACGGTGTTTAGTCAACAGTGCATCTTTCATATTGATAAAAACAAAAAAACCTACGTCAACGTCAACCCAATAAGGTATTGACTTAAGCAACCATAGACGACATACCTCTCTGCCTAATTATTTAACGCTAGAGCTGGATGAAGGTAGATTCATCATCATTGCTAATGAAATTGGAGCCAAGTGAACGAAAAAACGGAACGGAAATTAGGTTCGACGACACTGTTTCATGATATCTGTCCTCTCATATAGCAGCAATTGCTGTACAGACCCCGTAAATATGAAAGAGAGACTTGACACAACAGAAATGTGGTTTTACATGGATACCATGGACCCAACATGTGAGGAACGTCAAAAGTTTTGGAGAGAATGGAAAACAAAGATTGAATTTATACTTAACATCACAAAGAGAGAATTGAAGTTTCTGGGATATGTAATGAGAAAAGAGAGCTTGAAGAATTTGATACACCACAGGGCGGATTTAAGGAAAGAAGAACAGGGTAAAACAGCGAGTGATGTCCTTGATGGGCTTAAGAAATTGGATGACAGAGCAGTTTTTCGGAGAAATAACAAGACACTATATATTAAGAGCTGCAAAATGCAGCGAAGTATCTGTAATGTGATTGATACCGACTTGGCTGACCGCCTGCAGTATCTCTCTCACCGGCGTGACGTGGCTTCCCTGTGCCTCTTCTATAAATACTTTCATGGCTTCTGCTCCGACGAACTTAAATCACGGATGCCTCCTAGATGCGAATTTGCACGAGATACTAGATTGGCAACTAGGTCCCACCCTTTTACAGTGAAACCGATGAAATGTAACCGCAATTTCTACTCCCACAGCTTCTTTCCTCGCACTTCCTGCCTGTGGAATCCCCTACCGCATGCTTGCTTCCCCGACGGCTACAACCTCCAGGAGTTTAAATGTAAGGTCAATAGACACCTCCTAACACATTAACTCACACCCACTCTCTCCAACTCTCTCCCTATGTACATCCTAAGTCGTCTATCACCATCCTTCTGACATTTCCCATACCCAATCCGTCTATGTAACCCCCTGCACTATAATGGCAGTAGAATGCCTTATTTGGGGTGACACGATTAAAAAAAAAAGAGAGGAAGATGTGGAGGGCAATGATCGGAGACACGGCACATAAAAAAGAAGATTTATAATTTGTGCGTCAACAACACTAACAACAACGCCTTATATGTATTGTGTTCTTTTAGGATGTAGACGATGTTGGCTCTCCACAACTTCCTATCTTTTTTAGGCCTTAATAAAGTTTGTTTATTTTTTTGCTGTTACTCCCAATCCCTAATCTTTCAACGATTTAGATAAAGACGTTAGAAGCTGTTTTTTCTTTTTCTATGTTGCATTCACTTATGCGCAAATACCCTTGGAAAAGATATTAATCCATTTCTTTCCCCTCCAACTATGGGTTGAATAGCAGTAAAGATTGGGTTCTATAGCTTTGCTTATCAACCAATCTACCACAAAAACTAATGGCAACTTATGCGGGAAAATCTTCTGATCATTGTCAGGTCACTTAACTGACTGACTATTGTCTTTAATATATCCCGTGACTGTTAAAATATCCTTGGCCTCTTTCTCTATTTTGCGTTCAAAAAACGGCACTGTCCCTTTCTGATGCTAAGTATAGGTGTCCTTTTTTTTTGCACTTTCTCTAAAATTTCAGCGTTGCTCAAATATTAAGTCCATATTCTCAGCATCTTTCCGAAGATGCACATTTCTATTGCTAAATGTCCTTTCTTCATTCGTGTGGAGATTGTTCGACATTCTTGTGGTGCAGTGGATATCGGCTTGGAACAAGAAATCGGAGAAGTGAGTTCAAATTCCAGTTGAATTCATTACATTCACTTATGCACAAATACCTTGGCAAAGGTATTTATCCGTCTCTTCTCTCCAGTTATGAGTTAAATAATAGAACAGATTGGGTTCTATGGCCTTGGCTGGCAGGCAGTCTACTGCAGAATGTAATGGCAACCTACTGGGGGATAATCTTCTGCCCAGTCAGTCATGTCTTGAAAGAGACAGGATTGCCCAAAGCGTGTATCACGTATGACACTTAGCTGACTGATATTACATAACTATTCAGTACTTTTTTCTTTGCTTATAACGAAATTTTCTTGCGTCTTAATACTTTGCTTAGCTTTTAGAAGTTAACATTTTTCTATTGTAAATCGCCTTTAGATTTAAGCGTCGCATTTTCCGTTTTCTGTTAAATCACTTTTTTTACATCTTCGTACTTGCTTGATTTTGTCCTCTACAATTTATAATTAAAACACTGGGTTTTTTCTTTTGCTGACAACCATACATTATTTTACAATTTATGATTAGCCTTTCTTTTCGATTTTTCTTAAATACCATTTGTAGAAGCGCATGTTGTTTTTTTCTTTTTGTAGCTTCACTGTGTCATCTGCACATCAATAGCTTTTATGGTTGTCACAGTCAAAAATGAATCCAGTTACTACTTCTAGTTCTCACCATCTTGCTCCACTGTAATGGTTAAATGTTTTTAGGCACGTGGCTGAATGCTTAGAACGTTTGATTTCTGACTATAAAAACCGGCTTTGAATCTCATCAAGGTCGATTTATCAGAAGGATGAATTTTTGATTGTATTTGTATGGAGAAGGCGATCCATCTTTGGAAAGTACATACATACAATAGTTAAACAAGTCTGGTGAGAAGACATATTTGTGTTATGCCCTTTTCTATGTTTTCGTATTTACTGAATTCTGCTCGTCTCCTTATGCATCAGCAAATTCCCTTATCGCACTTCCCCATATTTGCTTTCCTGATAGCTACAATTTCAAAAAATTTAAATGCAACGTCAGTTGCCATCTTCTTTCTTCGTGACTCACCTTTCTCTTATCATTTCTAGAACATCATCAGTATTTACATTATTCAGACTATTGTCCTCATCTTTGAGAAGCCAATTAAATCTTTAATATTGTAATTAATAGAGAAGCAAGACATTGAAATCCAGGTGAGAATTGCGAGGGAAGAAACTATTAGTACAGAACATACATTTACGTCTAACTACTTCAATAGTAACATGATAAGTTCAAAAAATTAATCTAGTATTATACTTAAATTCATGCGGTTGTTGTAGCAAGGAGGAAAGCACACCAAAACAACTTTCATGAAAATATTTAAAGAAAAGACAAATGTAAACCTCTTTACGGTGAAGCGGAAGGGAGTGATGCCAAGATGTCAGGTCAGGACCGATAACGTTACAGACCCTTGTTTGGATTTTGTCGGGAATCTCGAGATATAGAGCTGGAGAACGGGATGTGATATTTCAATAAATATTCTCTGCAAGGACAAATGTTTGACTTATAAATGTGCAAGATGGATTCTGATGAAGTTAGAAGAAACATAAGTCACGATTAATACCCGTCACTTACAGAGACGTAGTATTGAATTTGAGACAGTCTCTCGATGTGGGTCGATGGTTGAAGAAACATTCATGCGTTTTGCTGAATGCTCACGTTCATGTTACCTCCCTTGGGCAATATTTAGGTAGAGTTGGTTGCTTAAAAAAGGGGAAGAAAACAAAAAAGAAAGAAAACACATACAACTAATTTCTACTCAGTCTTACCCTTTTTCCTCTTTTACTTTTCTTCTTCACCTTAAAGGTTTATTTCGTCCATCTTTTGCGCAAATTCATATTTTAAAAAAGGTATAAGAAAAAGAAAATACCCTCTTCTTGGCGGTGATGCGCATTTTCTGTTCGTTTTTCCCTTCAATCCACAAAACCGTCATTCACTTAATCTTATGTTCGATTCTTGTCTTTGATTTTAAGACATTGCTTTAATCGATTTGTTTTTTGAAAAAGCAAACCCTTATCTGTCTTTCTTATATTTTCGTTTATTTCCAACCTTTCCTTCTGCCTTTAAGACACAGACATAAAACTCGCCACATACAGACACACATACCCAGGCAGATACCCTACCACACGCATATCTTGCAGAAGTAATAACTCCTATTTTATTCCGCGCAATCATAATATAAAACTCATAACAATAACATAATAAATAAAATCATGTCCAAACTGAAAAATAATAGTGACCCCCATCTCAATAATAGTAACCCTAAAAAAATTATTGTAACTGCCGAAAAAAACACAATCTGCTCACTTAACGGAAATATTAGTCTGATTGTATAATTTACAAAGCTAATATACATTCTAACGACGATAGTAATTACCATTTTGGATCTTTTGACAACAAATGGAAATTTAAATTTTATAATCATAAACCGAATTTTAGCAATATTAAATACCAGAATAATACTCTCCATAATAATGCTCTCTCCAAATACTCAAATATTATTTTTTAGAAAACAGCAAAATTTCAACTATTACCTGGGAAATCATAGCAAAAAGCAAATCATACAGGAAGTAGGTGTAACTTACTACTTTTAGAAAAACATATGAAACACTTTAATAATCATAATGTAGTATCCTATGCAAATTAGCTGAGTTGTATTTTAAAGGATAAGCCGGAAACAGTCGGCACTCGATTACGTCAAGTGTAACGGTGTACCATGTATCGAGCACAGAAACTGCGAGTTATACCAGACATAACACCTAATTTATTAAACAAACAAGTGAATTGAACACAGAAATAAATTTCTGCATAAATACTGCCTAAACCGTATAGCCCCCAACTCTTTATTTCTTTATTCTTTCATGTATTTTATGCAAGCAGATTTTTTGTCATAAAGTGCTTGATATCAATGGAAAAAGAAACCTTTAATTTAAAAAAAATCAAGTATACATAAAGATATCAACTTACACCACACTTCATATAAATATGAAAAGATTGGGAAATAGCAGCAGAAAAAATGTCAAATGGCCCTGAATATTGAAGACATTATAATAATGTCTTAACGACACTTCGAAGTCGGCCTGACTGAATTAACATCCTTTGCCTGAGTGACAAATTTTCGCATATATATTCTATATTTATTTATAAATAATCCTTGGTTCCGTCAGGTCTAACTTTTATGGCTAGGCTCTGCCATGCCACTTAAAATGTAACAAACCATCCATATTTCATCAGTATTCCAACGGTGAAATGTACGTTCTACTCAAGCAACTTCTTCCCACGAATATCTGCTCTGTAGAACAGACACCTAAAAGGATGTTTCCCCGAACAGTACAATCACGACAACTTCAAGTCTAGAGTCAACCGTTATCTTCTTATCCTATCCATATAAATAATTACCCCTTAACATAATTCTCTGCATCGATTGACCCCGAGACTTGCACAAAGTGAAACTTACTGTATGCTTTCATTACGACTGAGCTCTTTAGAAAAGAAAATTTTAAAAATAGTTTCCACTTCTGCGATATATGCATTACTCTTCAGAAATGATTTGAGTTCTTTCTCTGACTGGCCTGTGTATCAGTCAGTCAGTTAAGTGCCATACGCGAAACACGCTTGGGCGGTCATGTCTCGAAAGAGACATGACTGACTGGGCAGAAGATTATCCCGCAGTAGGTTGCCATTGCTTTCTGCGGTAGACTGGTTGCCGACCAAGGCTATAGAACCCAATCTGTCCTGTTAAACTCATAACTGGAAGGAAGAGACGGATTAATACCTTTCCCAAGGGTATTTGCGCGTAAGTGAATGCAATGAATTCAACTGGAATTTGAACTCGGTTCCCCGATTTCTCGTTCCGAACCGATATCCACTACACCACAACGCACATCCTAAAATTTCCCTTCTCAGATTCAATGCGCCTATGTCTTAGGGAGTAGCGACTCAGACTGACATCAAATCGGTATAGTTTCGATCCAGCCAGAAGCAAGTGGATGTGTCTAGCTACACTGATGAGCTGTGATACATAAAAAAAGGCTCGTATGTGGATGACAACTGGTGTATAATACATCATACGCTAAAAGTCTGCATCCTTCTACCGAGCGCCCATAACTCAGAAGTAGAATCGCCGACTGACGCCAGTTCGGTCGAGTTTCAATCCTGGGTTAAAAGCAATCGGATGTCTAACCGTAGTGATGAGCTGTGATACAGCGAAACAGATCTGTCTGCAGATGACTATATATATATATATATATATATATATATGTGTGTGATACAGCGAAACAGATCTATCTGCGGATGACTACATATATATTTAATGGTACAACATTTTATTATGGCGTTAAAGACGAGAATATTTTTACAAGAAGTTTCCTAATATCCGAGCTGTAAAACAGGAAAAGATTATGAAAAAAAATCTGTTATTGGTGAAACGAATGAACGGAAAGGGAAAAAGTTTTGATTTTTACTAAAACTTATTACATTTGAAGATGTGAAGATGCGAGAGACTCAGCATAGCAAGCCCAAGCAAACACTACCTTTGTTTACAAAGAAAGCGCTGGTTAAAACTGATGAAAGGCGTCTTCATCACCTTCAGATAGAACAAAGAATAGGATCTGACAAAAATAGAAAACCAGTCTACCCTAAAATCCAAAGCACAACACGGATTATTTATCAAATAATCCGCAATGGAAAACCCATATGTATTTCGAATGGCATCACCAGACGAAAAATTCTTATTGATTATTTTATCAGGCGAATGTTGTTTAATCCTAACATCTAAATTCTAAATCGTTCTACCTATGTAGTCAACTCCTCAACTACATTTGAAATGGTATAAAAAAGAATTAATATTGTGTGGGGTTAGAACGTCTTTACGCATAGATGGAAGGACAGATCTAGTTTTAAACAAAACACGCACGTTAGCTGCATAATGAAACTTACGTGAAATTAATGAAATTCGCTTGGCAAAAGTCTCACTAACCCTACCCAACCATGGTATTCGGAGATAAACTGGGCATTTTCCAACCATTACAGGTTTAATTTTGTTAAACTCAGCAATCTTTCTACGAATAACCGATTGAACAATGTCCGACGGATAACCATTGTTCACAAAGATTCTAATTACCCAATGCTAAATCAGCTATCACGTTGAATACACCGGTTTTCATTCGATCACCGAAGTTAAGCAATTTTGAACCTGGTCAGTACTTAGATGGGTGATTGCTTGGGAATACCAGGTACTGTAAGCGTTAAATACAAATCAAAATGAATCTTCATACTCGAAAAAGAATAAAGTATTACCAGACACAAAACTTATATAAAAACAACAATAAATTGTTGAAAGAAAAAGGTATTACTAGCAATAAATAAAGAAAATTTAGTTCGCAATAAATGACCCGCCGAGGTTGATATGCCATAAAAAACAAATCAACCAACATGTTGTTTAATCCAAACATCCAAGCGTTGCGTCGGTCTGCCTATGTAGTCGACTTCACAACTACATTTGAAATGGTAAATAAAAGAATTAATATTGTGTGGGGGTAGAACGTCTTTACGCATAGATGGAAAGACAGATCTAGTTTTAAACAAAACACGCACGTTAGCTGCATAATGACACACGTGAAATTAATGCAATTCGCTTGGCAAAAGTCTCACTAACCCTACCCAACCATGGTATTCGGAGATGGACCGAGCATTTTCCAACCATTACAGATTGAATTTTCTTAAACTCAACAATCTTTCTTCCAATAATCGATTGAACAATGTCCGACGGATAACTAATATTCCAAAAGGTACTAATTATACAATGAATTTAAAGTGTCATCTGAACAAATCATTAACGCCGTATGGTTCAAAGTATTCATCAAATTAATCTTTTGTTGTTTAGACCAAAAAGAAATCCTATCGAGTGTAGAGACCCATAAAGGTAGGCTTCCTACAAACTAAAGTAATAAAAGAGGAAGGTGTTCTATGAACCAGAACATCTAAGAAGGACAAAAAACCTCCTTATCTACCGTATGAACACCAATGAGAAAGGAGAAGATATTTTCAACCTCCGATTCATTGTTGAAAACACGAAAAGTGTCATCAACATAACGGAAGTAGACCGTGGGCCTGGAAGAGATTGAATGTAGGCTCTCCTCATGAAAGCCCACAAATACATTAGCTAAAACAGGGCCCAAAGAGGAACCATCGCTACACCATCAATTTGACGATACATAATATTGTCAAAACTGAAATCGATAGACATGGTGGCAAATTTCATAAGTTCAAGGAAATTATCTTCGGGTATTGTCGGGGGGAGTCAAATGACTACGATATAGCAAATCACTATAAATACTAATATTCTTCAACAAAGGAAAACATGTGAAGAGGCTGAAAATGTCAAAGGAACACATACATCTATTAGTGGCATCACAATTCCGAATAAATTGAGTAAAAGAAAAGGAATGTTTAATACAGAATAGATTATAATGCTGCAAAACTGGTTGCAACATTATAGCCAGCCACTTAGCGACTTTATGCTGAGAAAGCCCAATCAGAAATTATGGGTCTCAGCAGGAACCCCTCATTATGAATCTTAGGTAATCTATTGTTGTAATGGAAGAACCTATCTCCCCCTAGCAATGGACTGTCACCCATTAAAAATACACCACGCAGTAGATTACGAGAGAGCTGATTTCCGGCCTTCGGGCTGGGGTCGGGGTGACCAAAATAAGACCAGTTTTAAGACCAGTTTAGACAGGTTTTGAACCTATCCACTGCGGTGGATAGGTAATATTTGACCAGTACTTGGGCGTACGCGCTCAGGCTCCCCACGTTAAAAAAGACCTTGTGTCACATCTCTCTCAGGTGGGGGTAAAAGGGTAAATATCGCTGATTTCCGGCCTTCGGGTTAGGGTCGGGATGATCAAAATAAGACCAGTTTTAAGACCAGTTTAGACCGGCTTTGAACCTATCCACTGCGGTGGATAGGTAATATTTGACCAGTACTTGGGCGTACGTGCTCAGGTTCACCACGTTAAAAAATACCTTGTATCACATCTCTCTCAAGTGGAGTAGAAGGGTAAATATTGCTGATGACCGGAAGACCACCAGGAACGGACAGAAGTACTCTCCGCTCCATTTTTGTACATAGTGACTATTGTGTGGACTCTTAATATTTGTACCTTTAGTACAATAAACCTTATTGTTGATTTAATCGTGTGTTCCTTAGTCTTTACCACTCGGACTAAACACTCAATTTGTTTGTATCGTATTTTTCACGACACAACATCCATAAAGACGGGAACGAATGAAGCCTGATGGTTCTAATTTCTCAGACACTTCAAAGAAAAGAACACCGTTTTTTACCAATTTGACAAGACGTTTCTGAAATTGAATTTCAGAGGTCAGTGTATCATGGGTGTCAATGGAAACAAGACGTTGAAACTTGGAAGGATCATTAAATATTGTTAACATTTTGCTAATGCAATGTTGGCGGTCCATAAGGACAGCACCAGAAACCTTATCCGGTTTCATGATAACTAAGGAGTTGTTATTCTTAAGGGATTAAATGATCCGGTGGTGATCACTTCTCCATTTCGATTCAGAGGAATAAATATGAGAACCGGCATAAGAATTGGACAAGTCATTCATTTTGGCTCGAAGGTCACTAGATTTATGTACAGACAAGGGTTGAAACTTAGAAAGTTGAGCATAAAATACGGCAAAATCCGAAAAATTCTGTCCTCTATCAAGAGAAACAGAAGTAATGCTGAAGTCCAGGCCATGGGCCAAAATAGCAAGCTCAGTCTTTGCCAGACATTATGAAGATAAATTTGTTTAGAATTCATAACATAACTATGTCATAATATCACTACAAAAGAGCTGTTTTGTTTCAACACTAACCGTGTCTTATCAAGTGATGAAATTTTAGAAGAAAATATTTTCGATTTTACATACAACCATCACTTAATACCTACGATTCCATAGTACTTTATTTTTAGGAAATTTTAAAATGTGCAGCTTTTCATTCATACACAGAGAGCAAATGTCAAAGAGAGATTTAAAGATTGTTGTTTTATTTTCTAAAATTTTCCATTTACATTGGGGATTTAGTATGTTTCTTTTAACTTCCCAAAATACGCAGAAAGGGATGTTAGCTTTCGGTACGTGTTTTTCTCTAAAATTTAATTAGTTACAATTGTTCATTTATAACTTGTACTCCAATATAACGGAATTTCTTTTCTAAAATAATTGACACACACAATACTTATTTGGTTTTCATAACTACAATATACCTTAGTATAACATAATCATTCAATTCTAATTCTAACCAAAACATTTCAGACCTTTTAATTCATGAGTTAGTACAAAATCACATTAAAAATCCCTGAAATCCAACCTGCTGTCAAAATTTATTGTCTACCCATTAAATTATTGTATGATTCTACTATGTATCTTACCCAAAGCAAAATTAAAAAGTGTCCTGCCATGACATCAGGCTACTTTCGCGACCCAAATCTTCAACTTCATAGTTCAACCTAAATCTCAGTCTCGATTAAACAAAATTGACACTTTCTATTAGCCATGAATTCATTTCATATTTCCTAGATAAAACATGTTCACCGTTTATTTTAAAATATCACATGAAAAACAGTATTTTTCTGAAACATGCAATTTTTTGTAGTGAGAAAAAAGCTTTTATAAGTCATTGTAATAAAATAATTACTATATATATATATATATATATATATATATATATATATATATATATAAAACTTTTTCACCCCAAGCAAGGTATTATTATTATTCAGGTGTTTATAAAAAAAAGGGTTTTCTATGTAATATAAACTATTATATATATATATATATATATATATATATATATATATATATATTACTTCGTCCATATTAAAAATTTAAATATAGTCTTACGTCCTTCCATCAACGTAGGACATTATGAATATTATATATATATATATATATATATATATATATATACATATATGAATACAATTGCTATGTTTATGATTTTTCTTCAGGGATATGTCTTAGGGTTATTAACTGTCATCGCCACAAAATTGCGCATTTAATTAGAATTCTTGAATAAAGCTAATTTACTATTTTCATTATGAATATTTTCTCTTGGCTACTTGATTTCAGTTCAAACTCGTGTATTATCGAATAAATGTCATTAGCCATACATATTTTGATCATTAAAGTGTTATAGATATTCTGACTACGGTACATACAGCTGCAACTAAATCTTTTGCTCAGCAGTCGTATATGATCAATCACTTTTCGAAAGTTTCATTCACAATTAAATGGTGGGCTCTACGGCAGTCGCAGAATATCAGTTACAATCAGTTACCGGCTTCATTGAAAGAAATGCCTTCTTTACGTTTTACGGTATGAATTCAGAATTTTTCAGGAATAGCTGACATGTAAGTCAAGAGAGCTCGGTCTAACATACACAGATATTCTCTGCCTGCTTGCTTATTAAATCGGCATATTCCAGAGATACGTGCAAAGAAAATTGAGCCTATAATAAACATTGAACACTTACCCGCTGTGAGGCTTGGGAACTGCTGTCAGCTTACCAATAGTCATTTTCCCTGTCCACGCATGCTACCCTTCATTATAGGCACGCCTGTAAGCACAAGTGCTATACAAGTGGACTTTTGGTTATCAGGACTGTGAGTGGGATTTGCAGACCGACTTTATACTCGGACCAAAATTTTGTGTTCACTTTTACAGAAATAATATCGAAAATGTATGAATTGCTTTCTTCTGTCTCCACATATGGGTTAAATAGCAGCTTGTATTTCCATCCGTTTCGGTGTCAAAATAGCAAATCAACCCCGAAAAATAAAAGGCTTCCTACAGTACCAAGCGCAGTACTGTGATGTGACCCCGGTCCTAGTGTCTCTCTCATTTTTAAAGTATAGGGACAATCGACGCTCTTATTATTTGATTTGTTTATATTTCTCTTAACCCAGCCCACAGTAATCCTGCTGCTAATAACTTAACCTTCAATCATACAATTTAGTGTAGCCTCGTTTTCAAGTCAGCTGTCATTTCTACGTTCAATTACACTGGCGTTCGTATTTCTAGCTCTGAGATCATTTAAGGTCTTTGTCCGACGTTGCTATAGAGTAATTTCGATCTAATTGCATTCTCAGATTTAATTCGGTGCTCTTAACCCAAGTATTTTTTGTTACCATGATCACTATTAGGAAAAATTTTTCTACTGTTGAGTTTAGAAATAAACGCATCGATTCAAATTTCGACATTTTGATGTTTATTTTTCTATATGACATTTATTTGACCTGTTTTAATTGCGAAAAGAAACATTACCTTAGTTAATTTATAATGATTTTCATGCCGAAAAATCCTAAAGATGTTATTTGATTTATTCTTCCGTTCTTTTCCCAAAGAGAATATACATAGTATGTATGGATGTATGTATGTCCGAATAGTTAGAACGTTTGCTTTCTGATCGTGAAGACTGGGTTCGAATCTAACCATGTTCAATTTGATCAGGAAGGTGACTTCTTGATGTTATCGGTTTGGAGGAGACAATTATTGCGAACCGGAAAAACCATACCATGAGTTGCCCCAAGCCTTGTGGGTGACATTAGGTAGACAGTTCTCTATGAGGAGCCGTCAATGGTTGGGCTAGTCACAAGACCAAAAATTTGAGCGTCCTGGCTTTGTTTAGACTGTTGTTCATCCTAGATAACGCGTTCTATCCCATAAAATTTGTCTGCTCAGAATAGTTGTAGTATAAACCACAGGTGGGGTCTATGGGCATCTACAATGTGGATTATCTAGACAGGTAATCTAGGATACGAGTGGTCAACCATTATTATGTATGTATCTGTCTGTCTATTTATTGCGATAATAATTACGATAGTTTAAAAGTTAATCGGTAGCAGTTAAGAAAAACTGGTTTTGAAATATATAGCCTCTTGAGCAGCCAAGAAAATGGTATCAAGCGATTTCACCAGGAACTCTTGTGGTGTGGAAGTACATTACTTCTTGTATTCAAGTTCTTCTGAAGTCTTTGGGGTAATAGACACACGCCTTTAACCAACCCCAAATAAAAAAAAAGCCACTTGTTAAGTAAGAACTCATGGCTGGCTACTCATACATAAAATAGGATGGTACTTTTCAGACGCCCTTAATCTTGTATTTAGTAATATCCGCATATTTTGCTGGGGTTTTATTTAACAATGCTCAAGTTTGATTTTGACATCATGATTAACTGTTAGCACTACAAAAGTAAAGTTTCTATTTCGTTCTCTTATCAAAAGCAAATTGCTTATAATAAAATTTTGCAAAAAAAAACAAAAAAAACAAAAAAAAACTGAAATGTTTAAAAAATAAGAAAGCAGAAAAAATATCTTGTTCGTAATAAAGAACAATGCAAACTTCCGATTTATATAAAGAATGGCTGCAGACAGCGTTTGGAATTAAAAGGCCGGAGACAATGGCATGCTTTGTTTGAGTGAAAGGAGAAGATAGAGAACGAAGTTCACTGCGAAGAAGGTAGTTTATAAACAGCAAAAGCGAATCAAAATCTATAAGTCTACCCTGTAAAATCGAGACAAGCAAAGCGCGTAATCAAAGCCAACAAAACAATGGGGTCGATGGGTAGGGAGGATGAAGCTCTGAAGATGTCGGCATTTAATATTCGCTTTTATCTGACACAATTGAAATTTTTTCCCTTCATTTTGATGATGGTCTGATTTTATAGATATGTTTCTATTGACAGATCAGACACATAAATTCATTCATATATATATATATATATATATATATATATATATGGGATTAATGTGGAGAAGTTTGTGAACTAAATAAACAGAGTTATCCTGATCTAGAAGTTTTGTAAAAGTATTACTGTGATATTTTCACTCCCCAGTGCTTATTTCTTCGTGTGTTCTTTCAACCCCCTATCTGTATCAGTATCTAAATATGGAGGACAAAAAGATCCTATCTGTATCAATATCTCGATATAGAGGACAAAAACCCTCTATGTGTATCGCTATCTAGATATGGAGGACCAAAACCCCTAGCTTTAACCCTATCTTGATATGTAGGACAAAAATCCCATATCTGCATCACTACCTCGATATAGAGGACAAAAACCCTCTATCTGTAGCGCTATCTAGATATGGAGGACAAAAACCTCTAGCTGTAACCCTATCTTGATATGTAGGACAAATAGCCCATATCTGCATCACTACCTCGATATAGAGGACAAAAACCCTCTATGTGTATCGCTATGTAGATATGGAGGACCAAAACCCCTAGCTTTAACCCTATCTTGATATGTAGGACAAATAGCCCATATCTGCATCACTACCTCGATATAGAGGACAAAAACCCTCTATCTGTATCCCTATGTTGATATGTAGGACAAAAACCTGCTTGCCAATATATATTTTTATCAGTAAACAACTGAAAAGACATCACTCTTAGTAGTAAGTATCATCCTAAATCAACATTATAAATGTATTTATGTAAGTTTGTATGTAAGTATGTATGCGTGTGTGTGAGTGATGTTAGTTAAATGGTTATCTGTAAAATGGAGAGATGATTCTCTCTTGTGCACCTATCAAATTATTACTTTCTCCTCTACGTTATGGCTTAACTAACAGGTTAAACTATATTCTCTTTGCTCGGCTGACAACTAACCTTGAAGAAGGAATCTCTGAATTCTGAAGCATTTCTTTTTCAATTTACAGGCGCACAGTTCTTCATTTCTACCTTATTAGATCTTGTTAATAGTGATTTCATCTACACAAGCCTTCTGCATTATAATCAATTCATATATGTCGGTTTTCTAGTAGTTCAGTATGGAAATGAACGCCTGGACTAAATCAATACAACATTATATACTTATATTTAATAATTTCAATCAAGATAAATATTGATTGATCATTATTAAAAATGCTAGTTTGACGAACGCAAGAAAATGAAATCCAGGGTTACAAACTCACACCTATCTATAGGAATATGCCAGTTCTATCACTGATATTGTGCGCTTTCAAATAAGTACCACGCATATATAATATATAAATAATATATGTAACAAATTGCATATATATATATATATGTATATATTGATATTTATCATTATATACGTACACTTTTACACACACACACACACACACACACACACATATATATATATATATATATATATATATATATTGATATTTATCATTATATACGTACACTTTTACACACACACACACACACACACACACACATATATATATATATATATATATATATATATTGATATTTATCATTATATACGTACACTTTTACACACACACACACACACACATATATATATATATATATATATATATTGATATTTATCATTATATACGTACACTTTTACACACACACACACACACACACACACATATATATATATATATATTGATATTTATCATTATATACGTACACTTTTACACACACACACACACACACATATATATATATATATATATATATATATATATATATATTGATATTTATATATATATGTATGCATTTTTAACCCCTTATAAACAGAGAATGAAGAAAACCTAGTACAGGAAGTGGTTGGGAGGTATTGGCTTTTATAGAATTAAACTCGAAGAATGCTAGTGATAATTTCTTCGTTGGTAAAGGAAGGTATGTGTCTTGACCCTTGAGTTAGTAGTGGTAATTGGTGGGGAAATAACTGCTTAGACAAATATTAAAAAAAATTCCTTATTGTAACTAATTGGAAGAATAGGATAATTATTGCACTTTATATTTATTTCTATGACGACACATACTTATGATCTTCCTCCGTTTATTTAGGAGTACATTTTGGCATTGAAATTTCAAAATTTTAATTTTTTAATTTTTATTAGCTTTTCTTGATTCTGTTCAAGAAAGCGTACGTTTGGATGCATTGACTGATTTTCGAGTAGAATGAGGCACAAGGCCAGAAATATTAGGCCGTCATTGTGTAGAAGTCAAATAACTTACCTTTCAACATGGCTGTCTCCTTTTGTCTTCCTGTAGGTGAATATTCAAGAGTGTGGATATTGTGCTCAATATTTATGGAGCTCAATGTACACACTGAAATTATCAGCCAATCAATGCTTACAGAATAGACTTGTCTGTAACAGAATGGAATCTCCCAGGTTATTATTTAAACCACCTACCAATTTGCCCTGGTAGTCTTTTGGTCAATTAGATTTAACCTCTATTCTAGTTGATTACTGGCTGGTTGTTCTATAAGACGTTTACACATTGAAGATCGGTTTTACAACTAAGTCGTAATGGTTCTCGCAAGACACGTTTGCTAACCATTACACCACTACGTAGTGCCTCATTGACTACAAACAGTATTCGAATATTTGTGATCGAGCACTTTCAAGCGTGCCTCTGGTCATATGAAAGATGAATGCCGACATTATACTGACGTGTTATCTTTCTCATATTCAGAATAACTTTTACAGATCTGCGTAAGAATAGCAATGAGTGCAATCAGTCAGTTAAGTGCCATACCCATACGTGATCCACACTTGGGCGATCATGTCTCGAAGAATGAGTCATGACTGACTGGGCAGAAGATTATCCCGTAGTAGGTTGCCATTGCTTTCTGCGGTAGACTAGTTGCAAGCTAAGGCGATAGAACCCAATCTTCCAGTTATTTAACCGATAACTGGAGGGAAGAGACGTAAGTGAATGCAAAGAATTCAACTGGAATTCGAACTCGGCTCCCCGATTTGTCGTTCCAAGCCGATATCCACTGCATCACAACGCACATCCTGAGTGCAATCAACGTGGCTAAAAAAAGTGCTTGGTGCAGGTATTCGTTTTATTCATGAGAAAACAATCTTTAAATTAGGATTGCTTTAATTACTCAGCTTCAAGCAGCAGTAAGAATAGTTATAAAAATAATATTCAATTAAGTTCCATTAATTGCTTAGGTTAAGGAGTGAGCGTAGAGTGAAAAGAAACAGCAAAGAGGACAGATAATCACAGCATTCCACACATACGCACATCTGTGCAGACAGGTGCATGGGCGCGAACGAAAACAGGCACACAGGCACACATGAACTATGAAAAGAAAAATTTTTCAGCAATGATAAATCCATAAAAAAAGAAACATTGAGAAGTATAAGCAGTTCGTTGCTGAAACTCCTGTTGAGTGGACGCACGGTTCGTCTAAGAAACTCTGAAGTCGGGTTGCTGAAGGAAACACCAGTCAGTAGCTAAGTGACACACATTATATATATATATATATATATATATATATATATATATATATATATATATATATAATTCGTACAGAATATTATTCTTTAGGTGCAGAGTCCCTTCGCGACGTAGGCGATCATGGACTTTCACTTGTGCCTACTCCTTGTCCCTCTCAGCACCTTTCCTCTTCATATCTTTCGCAAACTTGCTCCGCTATTCAAGCCTATCAGGTATGGCTCGTACTGCTTTCTTCTGTCTCTTGTTCCTTCTATCCGTCCCGTGAGTATTAAATTCTCCAAACTCTCCTTCATTACTATGTCCCAGAAATCTGTTGTCTCCTGATGTAAAGTATAAGTTTCCTTTTTGTTCACATCCTCTCCGAAAACTTGTCGTTGCTCAGATGAACATCATTCACATGTTTAAAAAAAGAAGCTAAAATAATGGAAGCAAAAGAAAAAAGACAGCACTCAATATGGACACTGCCAGAATGTGCTGTCCGTGTTCTAAAAATAAAGCCTCCCTGCATCTCTGGAATGTTAGAGGACATGATAATTTAAGAAAGAAAGACAGAAAGAAAGAGAGAAAAAACCGGAGAGATAAGCCAAAGTAAAAAGAAAGAAAGAAAGAAAGAAAGAAAGAAAGAAGATTTAGACATATGATGAATTAAAAAAGAAATATTGGGTGGTTAGCTTAATTAGAAATAAATAAATAAATTGTGAATCCTAAGGTATATGAAGAAAAATGGAAAACAGAGGAACCGCCGAAAGGCATATTAAAGAAAAATAAAGAAAAAAGGAAGAAAGAGAAAGAGAGAGAGAGAGGAAAAAGCTAGAAGGTAAGATAAATTAGAAAGAAAGAAAGAAAGAAAGAAAGAAAGAAAGAAAGCAAGAAATGTTGGGAAGAAAGCTAAATAAAAAGAAAGGAATTTAGTTGATAAATTAAGAAAGAAAGACAGAAAGAAAGAAAGAAAGAAAGAAAGAAAGAGAGAAAAATCATGAGAGTTAAGCTAAAGTAGAAAGAAAGAAAGGAAGCTAATTTAAAAAGAAAGGAATTTCGTTGATAATTTAAGAAAGAAAGGCAGAAGGAAACAGAGAAATATTTTGAGAGGTAAACTAAAGTAGAAAAAAAGAAAGACATTTTTCAAGGGCAAAGCTCAACTAAGAAAGGAAGAAAAAAGAAAGAAAGAAAGAAAGAAAGAAAGAAAGAAAGAGAAACCGGATGGGAAGTAAACTAAATGAAGAAAGGAAGAAACGTTTAACCTAAAAAAAAAAAAGAAAACATCAGGAAAAAGAAATAAAATGTTAGGCGCTAAACTAAATTCAGTAAGAAAGAAATAATTATTATGAGGTAAGCTAAATTAAGAACGAAAGGGCGAAAGAAAGAAAGAGCTTTCAAAAACTTACTTGAGGAGACGGTTCAGTGCTAAATTCACTGTGGCCATAATTGGCTTGACGAATAACACCAAACAAACAAATTAATAAAAGAATTAATCTGAAGAAGGTGAAAAGAATGTTGTTGCCACGAAACAGTCATTTGGGAAGAAATGAAATCGATATTCTCGTATCATTCTCTCTTCCTGATCTCTTTTGATCTCTTCTCTCTTCATCTTGTTTTGATTGGATACGTTTTGTTTCATGTCTGCTGGCATTACAGGGATTTTGCTTGATCTTCATGTGTGCCTGAAATTTTCATTCCTCGGTATTTTTCATAAGATCATAATGATCTGATAGAAGCACGAAAGAATTAAGGGATCCCTTTGCAACCCGGAAAATAGAATCCTAGCTCATTTTTAAATGTTATTCTCCCTCTGCCACCAAACAACGAAAGAAAACTACCATTAGTCCATGCATTGAATATTACCGGCATCTGGTTTGGTGCTCTAGTAATATATTCTCGACAAAATCCAAAAGAAGGTCTGCAATGTTATCGGTCTTGAGCTGTCATCTCGACTTCAGTCACTTTCCGACGACCGTTTCGTTGTTTCCTTTTGTCTTTTCTATAAATATTTTCATGGCACTTGATCTAAAGAGCTGTCCTTGGTAGTTGGACACCGTGAATTTAATCATATTGTTCAGTTCTTTCTTCGTAACCGTAAGTTCTATTCTAATAGTTACTTCTCTTGCGTTTCTCATTTTCTCTCCAAAGGTTTGTAATTATATATATATATATATATATATATATATATATATATATATATATATAAGGTGTAAGTATTAATATCACCTGAACCGGTTAAGACATACACACACTAATTTAGAAAGTCCCAGGCAAAAAGTTCTCATGGAGTTATGATACGAAACATTCAGCATACCTACGCCATCAGAAATTATTGAACCTCGGCGGTAGAGCAAAAGAAAAAGCAGAAGTTTCTGCGGCAGAAGTTTTTAGTATGAAACCAGCACTAAAAGACTCCAGAAATATACTGGTCTCCAAGTAAGAGCTCGCTTCAAAGTAGGCCCGTCTGCTAGGGAAACTATCTAATCTCTTTAAAAGAAACCTGCTCAAGCATATGAGCGTTTAAGGAAGTAGCTAAAATGTGAAAACTGCGGATATCATGGATCGAGAGTGAGCAATGATGAGGTTTTGGAAAGGACGGAAGCAAAAAGGAAATTAATATTGATATTAAGCATCAGGAATGGACAACTAATGTTCCTGAGACATGCAATGAGGAAAGAGAGCTTGGAGAACCTGATACTAACAGGCCAGATAGAAGTAAAAAAAGACAGAGGAAAGAAACGGATAAAATATTTGAAGAGCCTAAGCAGGTGGATGACAGAACAGGGATTGCGTGGTGTAACAGGAGAAATTATGCTAAGAGAGATGTGGAAGATTATCGCCTACGTCCTGAAAGGACAAGGCACATAGAAAAAGAAAAAGAAGAATGTAAACATGTCCAGGATTGGCAATGGATTTGTTATAGTTTTTCTACTTGATGTTAGACCTAACGTTAGCGCGAGAAGATGCAACAAGTCATTTCCCCCCGTAGATGTAGATCAGTATCAGCCATACTGATGGAAATAAAGAGAAGTTTTGTTTTTCAGGCGTTAAAGTTAAAAAGCTATTCTTTGCTAAACAAAAGAATTAAAACTGCTTTTTCATTTTCCTTTTATATATTAAAAATGGGCAGATGTGAAGTAGACTACCCCAACCTTTAAATTTGTTGTTTTTATTTCTTTTGACTTTTTCAGTTCAGTCTTATCGATCATTACATAAAGTTTCCGATTATCAAAAAAACTTAGAAAAATTTCAATATTTAAACAATTTTAGTGGGGCGCTCATTTTTTCATGCAACGTTATAGTAAATCGATCCTCCATTTTGGAACCACTTGCGTTGCAGTCGCATTGTTTTTTAGTGGGTGGGAGGGACGAGTTGTTGCTCTTGTTTTTGTCTTTTTCAAGTTTTCTTCAGTTCTTACGATAGCATCATCCTCGGAAACTGCAAGAATGGCTTTATTCAAAAATTTCGCAAAGGATTCAGTTGTTGAATATGCACAAGCAAAAAAGTTAATTGCACAGGATCGATTTACTCTATAAGGTTGTGTGAAAAACTGCCCGCCTCCAAATTGTTTAAATGTTGAAATTTTTACAATTTTTTTGTCAATCAAAAAGTTTAGTGTTTAATCAATAAGACTGCACTGAAAAAAGTACAAAAGAAAAAATTGATAATCAACAAATTTACAGGTTGTTGTAATGTCGTACCGGCGAGTGTTTCTAAAATGGAGGATCGATTTATTATAACGTTGTATCAAAAATTGATCTTCCCCTACCATTGTTTATATACTGAAATTTTTCCATTTTTTTTTTTTGTCAGTCGGATAGTTTAGGGTGTAATCCATATGATTGCACTGAAAAAAGTAAAAAAACAAATTAAAAACAACAAATTTAAAGGTGGTAGTAGTCTCCTTCAGGTTCGCCAAAAAATGAATAAGTAAAATTAAACACCCTTTCTTATGCCTTTTTTTAAATTATTCAACCGTTTATTTGATAAGCCAGTTCAAGTATTGAGCATATTTCAGAATTGAGTGTTTTCCGTCCAAGATTGAGAGTCTGATATTATTTCAATTAATGCTTTGATTAAGAAGATTTTCCTCTTCAGAAAATCAAACAACAAAAAAAGGAGAGTTTTGTAATTTGCTTGAAGCATTGTGTATGTTAAGTGTATGGGTATGTTTAAAGGCTATTACAATGCGTTTATTAATATAAAGGAAGGTAAAGAAGGTGTTCGGTATTACCTGTTTATTATTCATTAATATTTCGAGATCAAAATCTCATTTTCAGAATGGTAGGAGAGCTTGATTCCACGTCCGCTTGTGAACGGTACCTTTCAAAAAATGGTCATTTTCGCTGCTACTGTTGCCGCTAGTTGTAATGAGTGTGTGTGTGTGTGTGTGTGTGTCTGTGTACCTTTAAGTGTCTTTGTGTATGTATGTGCGTGCGTGTGTATGGTTTATATGTGTGTGCATTCATCGATAGTAGGATCTGGCTTTTTCGCCTCTTTGTTAAAGTGATAGTGGGCGCCGTTTTACGATCTGATGATATCAGTCTGTTTTAATTTATGGTTTATATATGTGCACGTTGATCAATGAGGCGTGTTTATTGCTACATTTTTCCCATCCGGTATTCGTTCTCGTATGTGTGTGTTTATCTGCGTATACTTTTTGTATTCCCCCACCCACTTCAGTGCTCATTTAATATTTATATACCTACATACATTTTCCTCGGTATCATATGTGCATGTGTCTGTGTGTGTGTATATATAGATATATGTGTGTGTTTATTATTTCACTAAACACATTATGATCGCCGTCAAAACCCACCCATTCAAAAAAACAAAAAAACAAAAAAAGAAATAAAAAGAAAAAAAAGATATTTATAAACGAATCAGACATTACTAAACTCTCAAACACGGATGAACATCAAATTTGATCATGTTTCATTAATTCACCTTTAATATAGTTTGAGCAAGTAAATTGTTCATTATTTACACTATTTACATTGTTCGGACTGTTTTTCTTATCTGTGTTGCCATATTCACAACGTTTCGACTATTGCACTCTCCAGCTTGCTTCAGATGATTGAAATTTCGAACTGAACCCTTTAATTTGCCCACTGGGTTAAAGTGTTCTAGTTCCACGTGCTATGTCTCTTTCGGATAAATCAGTATCAGCTATCACCCTTTTAACTCAACTCTTCAAGATTTTGTTCACTTCCGCTGTAACCAAATGAGTAGAGGGGAATAAAAAACTCTAAACTCTTTGAGTCAAATCACTGGATCCAACCAACGTTTTCATCTATTGGACCATCTATCTCAAGGAAACGTAATGAATATAACATCAAAGATGAGGACAACAGTTCGAACAATGTAAATAATGTAAATGACAAGATTAGTCCCAATAACTCTTTTAGTGCGTTAAGACTTCACTTGGAGCTACAAATCAACTCAATACCTTTTATTGCTTGAATCCATCTTGCACATATATAAATCAACCATCCATCCGTGCATAGAATACTGCTGTCATATATGGTCTGGCGCCCCTCCTGTTCTGGACAGGCTCCAAAGGAGAATCTGTAATGTAATAGGTCCGGCAGCTCGAGTCCAGCCACTTTCTCACCGGCGGTATGTGGTTTTCCTTTGTCTATTCTACAAATATTTTCATGGTCTTTGTTCCAACGAACTTAAGTCACTGGTAACCCTACCGCAGGAATTTACTCGTGCAACCAGACTGGCTACATTTACAGTTAGATCAACTAAATGCAGATGACAATTCTACTTCTTCAGCTACTTTACTCGCACTTCCGACTGTGGAACTCGCTTCCATTATCTTGCTTTCCTGACGGCTACAACTCCCAGGATTTTAAATGCAATGTTAATTCCAATCTCTTATCTACTTGACTCCAGTTCTTTTTACATCACCCTGTATATCTTGTTCTGTTTTTTTCTCTCTACCATCGCAACTGTTTGCACACCTGCGTTCCCATTCTTCTCTTGCCCTTTCTCTGACACCCACTGTAACTTGCTTGTCTTTCTCTTTACTCTCCTACGATCTAAACTTTTACTCTTATGTAAGCCCCTGTGCATCAGTGGCGGTACCGCATTGCTTAGGTTAAAACGATTTTAAAACAATTGCCTAATTAAGGTATTATAAATTTAGCATTTGAATTTATAATTCGTATTTGACCTGTGCTACTCAACATGTTAATAACAACTTCAGATTGAATCAGAGTGTTCATTCGAACTTTTAATTACATTCTTGACTGGGATTTTTTAAGAGAGTCGCCGCCTACTCACCGCTGGGGTTAGTATTTATATATATATATATATATATATATATATATATATATATATATCGCTAATTCAGGAATGAATTATAGAAATCTGTCTATTAGGCGTGTATAATGATAATATACACGCTAAAAAGTCTGCTTTCTTTAACCGAGCGCTCATAGCCCAGAGGTAGAATCGCCGACTGACGCCAATTCGGTCGGGTTTTAATCCTGGGTAAAAAGCAATCGGAGTCTAACCGTAATGATGAGCTGTGATACAGCGAAACTGATCTGTCTGCGGATGACTATATATATATTCAGAAACTATAGCAAATATGTTATAATATCACTACAAAAGTAGCAATTTTGTTTCGACACAACTTGTGTATTATCAAGTGATGAAGAGTTTTAAAAGGTTAAAAATAGACCAAACCCACTTAATGAGGGAGGCATTTCTGCATAGACAGTGTGGACCAATCAGAATAAAGTAATTTCTAATTTGAAAACTATGAGAAAAGACACAAAAAACAATTGGGAGGGGGGCATTAATATTAATATTTGATTAAACTGAGATCAGCATTATTAATCGACTATTAGATTCAAATAATTTTTATTACGAATTTTAAATTCTAAGTTTAACAAATCATTAGATCTAGATTATTATGAAGTTATTAAAATATTGAACAAGAGGAAGACATGAACGCACACATACAAACCTACAACCATCCACACATGGGCAAATAGAAGCGTATACAAACATACACTGGCATACAGACAAATATACAGATTAATATACGCACGCATATATACATAGACAAATTTCAAAAGTTTATTTTTTATTGACGTGTCAATTTATGTTAAATTTTAAAGCTAATTTTGGAAAACGACTGATATATATATATATATATATATATATATATATATATATTTGTGGCATTTTATCACCCTTGCAACCCAGATGCAGCTATTCGTGTGACGTGATTCTGCATTTGATGTCCAGGGGTCACTTCAGGTGAACACTTCATTTGGTACACTTGAAAATCTGGTGTGATATTACATATAAAATCTATTCCTTATTAGTTGGGATGTGACGCACTCTATACTTGCTTTTTCTGTCTAACAGTTTGCAGAGCACACAGTTGATACACTCTGATCTGACCCGCAAGTTTCGGGTGTGACACAGCAAAATAATAATCAAATTGGAGGCGGAATTTGCATTCCATATGAAATCAAGTACTTAATTTTTGGCTGGTACCGTTTTACTAAGTATATAAATATTAATTTTCTTCCGCCGGTTTTCGACGTATGAGGGTCCAGAAGCTCAGTTATAAGAATAAACAGCCAGAACATGAGTACATCAGATTTGTTTATGGTGGTAAAGCCTTGTGCAGAATATAACATTAGTTGGCAGGGTTGAATACTGAGAAATAGTGCATAGCATACCACTAGATCCGCAAATGACCTTCCAGATGTTTTATGTTTCAGGCTTATCCTTCTCTTGTAACATTTGCTACCCAAATGTTCCTACTATTTACTATAGCTGTGGGGAAAAAAAAGATGTATCTATCTTTCCCAAAGGTAAGGGAATCTGCTGACCTCGATTGTAATTCAGACTCAGCCCTAGAGTTCCTCAGTCCGTACCGATACCCATCATTTCACTATATATATATATATATATATATATATATATATATATATATATATATATATTGTAAAACATACCAACAAAACAGTAGCCCTAATCACGACCGAAATCAGAAAAACCTACTGCTAACAAGTCGTCAAACCCAAAAGTTACTACCAAATGGGTAGAGGGGAATAAAAAAAGAAACAAACAAAGCATAAGCTGTGTTTGAAGGAAAAAAAAACACCAAGGCGAAAACCTTAAAAAGAAAGAACTCAATACGAAAGTACGAAAGTACGAAACGAAAGTAGAGCAAAAACACGAACTAAATCTAAAAGTGAGCCAAATGTCGACTGCGGTTTCACTCGCTGGATCGTCAGGACTGTACATATATATATATATATATATATATATATATATATATATATATATATATATAGACGCAAACACGCACACACACACGCACACACACACACATATAGATATACAAAAATATATGTGTGTGTATATATATATATATATATTCATATAAATAGCTGTGAGTTTGTAACACTGAGTTTCACGCTCTTGCGATCGACAGACAAACTGATTAATTTTTTAAAAAAATTGGGTATATGTTGAGCTGCGTATATTGGTGTATTTTAGTAGAAGTGGGATGAAAATCTGTCGTCATGACAGACGTAGACATATATACACATCTGTACACCCACTGACTTGCGCAAAGACACACACACACGCAAGTCCGCCCACCGGGGCTTATATAAACATATATGCGAATTGTGCGGGGCTCGGCATATATATGTATATGTGTGCCGTTGCTCACATTCATACGCATACGGATGATGTATTCGAATAGTGTAGCGATGTCAACGCGCGAACAGTTGTCGATTTCTCATATGTACATATGATGGGGTCTGTGTGAAACTATGATAACTAAAGAAAAATTCCTATTTTTTTATTTAAGGCTGTATTCTTACTTCTTAATTTGAAGTCGGTTATTAACTTGTTTTTTGTGGTTACGCATATTTACATGGTAAAGAAATTCCTAATTTTTTTAATGCTTGTTAGTATGGTAGTATTAATTTTACTACGGCAGAGAGGAGTAATTTACGTTAATGATGATTGCGGACTAGTACGGTGATAGTAATATTTGATGATAATAACAGTTGTGGTAGCAAATAGTTATTGTAAAGTAGTAGTAGTGATTAGTAATGGTGGTGTAATGATAATAACAATAGATGCAATTATTATGGTGGTAGTTTGAACTAGAGAATAATTGATAGGATTATGGTATCAGCGGTTTCTTTATGATCTTATGTTTAATAAGTTCTTTTGTAAGGTATGAGATACAATTTCTCTTTTTTCATGTATGAAAAGTAGGCATTTAATGAAAAGTTGTTGTAGGCAGGTGCTTTTTTCAGTATTTTCCAGCTTATTGTTGGTAAGATATTTCTGTTTTTTAGACGCTATACGTATGTAGATAGTGCAGTACTGTTCATGTGTTTTCTGTTGAAGAATGAAAAATTGTGGTTACTTTTTCTTTTCTTAAATGGTTCCTCAGTGGCACCGATGTAGTACATCATGTTGTTGTTTGCACTTATCATGGCTTTATATACTATGTTTGCTTGCTGGCAATTTCTCTGGAGTGGATATGTAAAATGATTCTCCGGGAAGAGGGCTCGATGTAAATAGTATTATGTATTTACAAAGGCAAATATTTATATTATATCAAACAAAACTCCAAAAACTACATTCGTTGTATAGCTATTTTAGCAAAAAATTCTTGACTTTTAAGCAAAGATTAAAAACAAAATTTTATTGCAAATATGGTGCAATAATTCACATACCAGAAGGATACTCATGAACATATCCATACAAAAGAAGTTTAGACAGAAAAGGGTGAAGTTAAGAAAGAAAATAAATTAAGTTAAAAATAACAGTAAAAAAAACTTCAGATATTGGAGGCCATCTACATTAAATCTAAACAACCCACACTTAATAAAATCACGTTTAAATCTCGTCATAACACATTACATTGCATTTAAATATATGGTTCTGTTATCATTTGGAGCTCTCACGCGGTGTGACGTCATAGAACCGAATTAAAAATTTCCAAACTGCGTTTGCTATTTTTGATAACTTTAGCAAAGTTTTATGTCAACACAAGATTAAATCGTCGCCGATGGTGGATGTTTGTATTTTTGTATGTTAACGTCTTTGTAACCTCTCTGAAGATGGCTCATGTGAGCCGAAAGCTTAGAACCAACTTAATAAAAAAATACCCAAATGTTGGAGAACATTTGTCTTTATTTTCACCTGAAATTAAAGCCAAAATACGATGTTTAGAACGGCTCATGTTTAAACATAATAGACATTCATTGTCTCTTATATTTAACAGTATATGTTTAGAAAAATATATATATGTATATATATATATATATAGTGAGAGAGAGAGAGAGAGAAAAAGAGTGAGACAGAGAGTCATAAATATATGTGATATTATCGATGTTATATTATCAGTTAATAAACCAAATCACAGTTATCTCTTCTGGTCAGGCATTGCCAACAAATATAATCCTTTCTCAAAATGCTGGCATTTCCTTTTGTAATCCAGCCATCAGTAGATTTGTTAATCATTTGGAAAAGAATAAGGTTTGACGTTCCTTAATCATAAACTTGAAGAAATTTCTTTCGACGTGAAAATAAAAATATGACAGGTTGATACGCTGACTTCTAGCATAATAAACAATATTATGGCAGCGTGTCCACTCTGTTTACCTATCCGCCCGTTTCGATCATTCAAGATGAAATACAAGACCAAGAATAAACAAATAAATCAGAGATCAGCGAGAAAATATCAGTGGGAAGTCGAACAGCCGGGTTGGCACGATTTACAAGATCTTTTGACGTTCATAAAAAAAAAAACAAAATTCGAAGTTGACGATTCCTTGATAAATCTTCTTCAAACAACAAATCCAAATAACAACAAAAATGTCAGTATATTCTATTTTTCAAAGAGAAACACTGAAATAACTTACAGAAAATAATTTAGATACTATAAAATCGTTTATTCTAATTTGTGGAAAATGAATCTATTTTTTTTTTTTCGTATTCCTTGTAATTGGTTCTCGTAAGAATTTAGAAAAATCACAAATATCCTAAAGTTGTTTTCAAAACACGGAAATTGCTCCAACTGTTTTGGGAAACATAATTAAAGCGGGTTATTTGACATTTTATACTCTAGGACTGATCGTCATCATTCACAATAGAATGCCGCCATCTTTCTCTAAAGATTTCCCTAGACTGATTTATTTCTTGGTTTTCTGTTCAGTAATAAATTTATAAACAGTTGTATTAATAATAATGTAGACAATTTTTGCGAGTGTTTACCTTTACAGCTATTACGCTTTTCTACCGTCCTGGGTATGACGATCAACTACATTCGGCAGAAAGCTCCCTGAACAGGAGGTTTTGAAGAGAATCAGACCACCTCTTGTTTGTTATTCTTCCCAGATTTACCCTGAACCATGGTGCTAGGATATGTTAGGATCCTCACAGGTGAAGAGGTTCATCCCTTGTTTCCTGTTTAGGATGTGGTTTGGGCTTTCTCTTTTCCAATCTTTTCACTGTTTTCTTTCTAATTTTTTCTTTTCAATTGGAGTAGATAGACTAAAATATCGCACGGTTCACACTCCACCAACTTCTATTGAACAGGTGAAAAGGCTCATCCCTTGTTTCCTGTTTAGGATGTGGTTTCCGGCTTTCTCTTTTCTAATCTTTTTACTCTTACGTAGCCCCCTGCACATTAATGGCGTTACCGCCTTGCTTGGGGTGATATGATTTTAAAAAAAATAGTTGACTTTCAAACTGGAGACACAACAAAAATATTACTGAACAATTGGAGTAGATAGACTAAAATATCGCCCGGTTCACACTCCACCCACGTCTATTGAACAAGTGAAGAGGCTCATCCCTTGTTTCCTGTTTAGGATGTGGTTTCCGGCTTTCTCTTTTCTAATCTTTTCACTCTTACGTAGCCCCCTGCACATCAATGGCGTTACCGCCTTGCTTGGGGTGATATCATTAAACAAAATAGTTGACTTTCAAACTGGAGTCACAACACTACGAAAGTATAAAATATGTTAGAGTAAAAAGAGCAATAAATGTTCATAGTAAAAAATGCAATGCATTTCTTTTTCAATTTTAAAAAAAAAACAGCCACCTGCACACGGACAGGTAATGAATTCAGCAGATAAACAAAGATAGAAAGTATGTGTCTTTTCAACGGATCTATTAAACTTGTACAGCGAGACTATTTTGAGGAACCTAGATGTTATAATTAGGATGCTCTCTGAAAAGGCAATACAAATGAAAAAGGACTTATACCTGTGCTTCATTGATTATGCGAAGGCGTTTGACAAAATACACCACAAAGAACTGATGGAGATGCTCGGCAGCCTGGACATAGTTGGGAAAGACGTGAGAGTAATAAAGAATATTTACTGGCAGCAAACCGCTTGCATACGGACAAGTAATGAATTGAGTAGATATACAAAGATAGAAATGGCGTAAGACAAGGATGTGTCTTTTCACCGGATCTGTTCCACTTGTACAGTGAGACAATTTTGAGAAATCTCGATGTTATGCCAGGATTTGTCATCAGAGGCCAAAAATAAAGGTACGCAGATGATAGTACTGATTGCAGACACGGAAAGGAAACTACAAGACTTCCTACAGAAGGTACCTGAAGAGAGTGACAAAAAAGAACTACAAATAAACTTCAAGAAAACCGAATGCATGATCATCAGCAAAAAGAGCAGCCCATAATGACAAATACAGGTGGGGGATACTAAAATCAAGCAGATACAAAAATATAAATAAATGGGAAGTGTTCTAACAGGAAACGGAATGTGCGTCACAGAGATCCGAATGCGGATTGGCATGGCGAAGAACGCTTTCCAGAAGCTGAGTAAAGTATTAAGAGACAGGAAAATTTCACTAGAAACAAAGAAAAGAATACTGGATTGCTATGTGATGTCAATTCTTCAATATGGCAGTGAAGCTGGAAAATACCATCGAAGATGAAGAAAAAACTTGAAGCAATTGAAATGTGATTCTACAGAAGGATGCTGCGGATATCATGGATCGTGCATGTGAGCAATGTTGAGATTTTGGAAAGGATGAAAACAAAAAGGAAATTAATACTGAACATCAGAAAGAGACAGATACATTTCCTGGAACATGCAATGGGGAGGGAAAGCTTGGAGAACCTGATACTAACAGGCCAGATAGAAGGGAAAAGAGACAGGGGAAAGCAGCAGATAACATATTTGAAGGGCCTGATCAGGTGGATGACGGAACGAAGGTTGTGTGGTGTAACAGGATAAGGCGTGCTAAGAGCCATCAGGCATAGGAGACGTGGAAAGCCATGAACGGACAGGGCACATAGAAGAATAAATTACCAGCAATAAATTTTTGCAAGGAAAAAAATTAACAGCAATACATTTCTTTCTAGAAAATGACTAATGCGCCCCAAAAAATCAAATGTATAAGCCGTAAAACAAACCATTCTATCAAGGATCAAAGTTTTTTAATGTCAACAAAAAGGAAACTAATAGTGAGCATCAGGAAGTGACAACTGAAGTTCCTGGGACATGCAATGAGGAAGGAGGGCTTGGAGAACCTGATACTGACTGGCCAGATAAAAGGAAAAAGAGACAGAGGAAGGCAGCGTATATCATATTTGAAGGGTCTGATCAGGTGGATGACGGAACGGGGGTTGCGAGGTGTTACAGGAGCAAACATACTAAGAGCCCCCAGGGATAGGGAGGCGTGGAGAACCATGATCGACTACGTCCTGAAAGGACAGGGTACATAGTAGAAGAAGAAGAAGACACTAGGCTCTTTTAAACTGAAATCTGTTTTTCTTACGAAATCTACACTAATATCCGTAAAATACGTCTATTTGATGCTCCAGTACACATCATCAGACATGTTTCTAGCCGATGTTCATTAAGGGTTTCGAGCTTTCAACTTCATACGCCCTCTCCCCGGTGACCCAGCCGATACTGATCAGGTATCGAATTGTGTACTTCCTGTCAGCTACAACTTTTCCGTCTTCTAAAACGCACACCATACGACTCTTCATGGTAACTTATTGTCCAATCGCGGATCACTTAATGTTAACTTTGATGTGTGGTAAAATTTCAAAGGAGTAAGAGAAGGGAATACGTTCTGGAGGTGGAGATGTAGAAGACAAGATAATAAGAGAATGAAAACAAAACGGAATTAATGGATGAATAGCAAATACATACACAGATAAATATATTATAGTATTAGGTTCATGCAACCATGGATAAAATCGCCGTAATTGGTTTTAATTTTAAAAATCACGCGTTCAAAAATTCCCTGCCACATGAGCGTTCAAAAAAAAAACAAAACAAAAAAACACCGTTACGTGAGCGTTCTTAAAAAGAAAAATGGTAAACAGTAAAATCAGTTATTAAAAATTGCCTGAAGACACCATGGTAGAAACCTAGATTGCATAATAAATGGTTTACAAGTGGAAAATATTCAAAGGTTCTACAATATAATTGTATTGAACACATTTTAATACAGCTGTGCACTGTTCTTATTCAATTATGACAAAAAACTAAATATTGAAGAATCAATCAATCAATCAATCAATATATATATATATGTGTGTGTGTGTATGTGTGTAGACTTTGATAAAACAGTAGCTACTTACGAATCTATGCATCGTTTATTCAGTAATGAATCTGAACACTCTCATTTACTGGCGTGTGTCTACATTGTATATAACACGCTAAAGTCCTCTTCATTGACCGAGCGCCCATAGCTCAGAGGTAGAATCGCCGACTGATATCAATTCGGTCGGGTTTTAATCCTAGCAAACAGCAATCGAATCTCTAACCGTACTAATGAGCTGCGGAACAGATCGGATGACTCTATATGTATATAAAATCTTGAGATGTAATGGTTTTTAGTGTCAGATTGTTGTTTTATCAATTGTTTACTGATAAAGATATATATTTTGGCAAACAGGCTTTGTGTCTTAAAGTTTTGTCTTTTTTAATTGTTTCACACCAAGCAAGGCGGTAACGCCACTAATGCGCAGTGGGCTACATAAAAGAGTAAAAGTTTAGACAGGAAGAGGGAAAACAGAAACGAAAGACGAAACAGTTACAGGAGTGTCAAAGAAAGGGCAAGAGAAGGATGCGAACACAGGTTTGAAGACCTTTGTGAAAGTAGAGAGAAAGGAAAAGAACAAGATATACAGGATGATTTAGAAAGAACTGGAGTCAAGTGGATAAGAGATGGGTATTGACATTGTATTTAAATTCCTGGAGGCTGTAGCCGTCAGGAAAGCAAGTATATAGAAGGGAGTTCCACGGGCGGGAAGTGCAAGAAAAGAAGATGATGGAGTAGAAATGTCGGCTGCATTTGGTTACTCTAACAGTAAATGGGTGGGACCTTGTTACCAGTCGAGTCAATTCTTTTGGCAGGGGCACCAATGACTTAAGTTCTTCGGAGCAGAAGCCATGAAAATATTTGCAGAATAGACAGAGGGAAGCCACAACCCGCCGGTGAGAAAGTGGCTGATGTCGAGCAGCCAAGTCGGGACCTAACACATTATAGATTTTTCATTGGAGCCCGTCGAGAACACTGAGGTGAACAGCAGGGGCGCCTGACCATATATGACAGCAGTATTCTATGCACGGTGTTCGATATCGAGATAGAAATTGAGCGTTCAGTGGAATAATGTGGAGCATTTTGTCACTTAACGGGGCAGAGTTATATCGATTTCAAAGTTTGGTGAAGGCACCATTATGATGTTCCATATAAATAAGAATAAGACCTAAAAGCAAGAACAGATTGAAAAAGTTCTGAGGAGTGAGGTCGTCACAGTGGTGCCTTCATGAAACTTACAATTAGGCATGCTTCTGGGCAGTCAAGTGACTTTACATTAATCATATATTTATAGGCCGTTCATGTAAGTAGGCTATATATGTAACTATATTCATATCTATTCAACTATTTATTTTACAAAAAGAATAATTGTTCCTGACCTGCCATCTCGTTTTTAGTCACTTTCTCGCCGCTCTAACGTAGTTTTCTTGTTTCTATTTTATAAACCTTTCTATGGTTTTTGCTATGATGAGCTTTCATATTTGATACCCAGTTTTTTATGAATTTAAGGATATTCTTAGATTGATTGCGTTGTGATGCAGTGGATACCGACTCAGAATGAGAAACCGGGGAGTCGAGTTCGAATTCCAATCCGATTTGTTGCATTCACTTACGCGCAAATACCCTTGTGAAAGGTATTAACACATCTATTCCCTCCAGCTATGGGTCAAGTAACAGGTCAGATTGGGTTCTATAACCTTGGTTGGCGACCAGTCTACCGCAGAAAGTAATGGCAACCTACTGCGGGACAATCTTTTGCCCACTCAGTCCTGTCTCTTTCGAGACATGATCGCTCAAGCGTGTATCACGTATGGCACTTAACTGACTGACTAGATTGGTGGCAAGGTCTCATCATCTTAGAGCTAAGACGGGTAGATGCAAAAGCAACATCTCATATAACAGTATAGTCTCGTGCACTTCTCACTTCGGGAACTCTATTCTAGCCTCTTTCTTTCCATCTGAATTCGTTCTTTAAAAAACTAAATCTAAAATCAATTATCTTCCGTTTTCTTAACTCCTGTTTCTTTATTGTCGTATTGTCATATTTCTTTATTACTGATTTTTCTTTCTTCACATTCATTCACAGACTTTAAAGTTTCAGTATTACTTGTTTTATTGTCTTGCTTGGGGTGAAATTATATTTGTCTTTAATGCCTCCAAAACGAATCTGCTATATATTAACAATTACAGACAATCGCTCTTACCCTCTATTAGCATGGAGCAAAACACTGCGCCTATTCGGGTTAACTATCGAATCAATAGCTAAATCCGCTGCAAAGAAGGTCGGTTCTCTGTGTCGGGCCAGGAAGTATTTCCCGTCTGAAATCATCCCGCACATATATAAATCTCCCATTCGCCCTTGCATTGAATACTGCTGCCATATCTGGTCGAGTGCCCCTGCTATCCACCTAGATGTCCTTGAGAAAATTCAACAGAGAATCTGTAATGTGATCAATTCTGGCCTGGCAGCCAAGATACACTCACTTTCTCACCGGCGCAATATGTCTTCTCTGTGTTTCTTCTACAAGTAATTTCATGGCTTTTGCTCCGATGAACTTAGCTCTCTGGTTTCCACTATGTATGAATTTGCTCGAACAAAAAGATTAGCAACTGGGTCCCACCCTTTTACTGTGAAACTAAGAAATGTAAACGCAAATTCTACTCCCTCAGCTTCTTTTCTCGCACTTCCCGCCTGTGAAATTTCCTTCTGTTTACTTGCCTCCCTAACAGCTACAAGCTCCAGGAGTTTAAGTGTAAAGTCAATTTCCTATCTTGCTAACTTGCATCCTCTATCTCATGCTCCTTTCTCCATCGACTCCACTCTCAATATCTTTACCCTTCTCTTACGCACTTCCTGACACGCCCTGTCTCTCTTTCTCATAACTTTCTTCCTATGTAAATCCACTGCGCTCCAGTGGCAATAGACTGTCTTGCTTTGGGCGATATATTTTTTTAAAATAATACGACCCAAGACCGTACAAAATTCTCAGAAAACGAGCATCATCATCATGTTCGACAACTTCTACAACTCCTTGGTAAGGTTGTGACAATTTTTTGACTTCTGTATTTCTCTGTGGCTTTGTGAGACGGTTCATTGTCAGTCAGTTAAGTGCCATATGTGATAAACACTTTGGGCGATCATGTCACGAAAGAGACAGGACTGACTGGGCAGAAGATTATCCCGCAGTAGGTTGCTATTGCTTTCTGCGGTAGACTGGTTTCCAGCCAAGGCTATAGAACTCAATCTGTCCTATTATTTAACCCCTAACTGGAGGGAAGAGACGGATTAATACCTTTTCCCAAGGGTATTTGTGCGTAAGTGAATGCAATGAATTCAACTGGAATTCGAACTCGGCTCCCCGATGTGTCGTTCCGAGTCGATATCCAATGCATCACAAAGCACATCGGTTCATTGTAACGAACAAGAAAGTGTCTGAGACCACTTTTTTATTGTTTTAAAAAAACAGCATTTCCTATACGTCGCTTACTTTACTTTGGACAATACAACGTCATTCAATTTGGTATGGAAAGGATATTTGAGTAATGGCTGTGTTTCGTTAACGAAAAATTTATGAACTGTGTATCGATGGTAATGATGGATTCTTCTATGTAGTAAATAAGTCACAATAAATTTAACCTTGCTTTTTCCGTTACCATATTTAAGTAGACCTATTTGTTTCGCTCATATATGTCAATAAATTTATAAATATTTCCCTAGTGAAGCTTTTGCCACTACAGGGAACATTGAGTGAGAAATGAGCTCACTCTGGTTGTGATGATCTGGAAGACATGTTCAGGAACTATTGTTCCATAATGAGGCTCCCAGAATAGAATTCTCGTAAGACGTAGACATTAAAACCACACATATTATTACACAAATTATTAAAAGATATTTGCAACATTGCTGCAATATCTCGTCTCTTACAGTGCAGTCATTACTTGCTTGTTTTGATAGATGTCAGCGTCTAGGCGTCCTTTTGAGTGATTACTTATTTTTCCGCTTAGAAACTTTACCCCACTGACAAAACGTCAAAAACGTCTAGCTACCATATCGATATTTCCATTGCTTGTGTTCTGACGATCCACTTTCTTTCTTTACACTACGCCTGACGTTTACAGATGGGACATCCAAGCCAACTACACAAGAGTGAATAATCTCCGTTCCCTTTGTATTCTATTAGTAAGAATCCATTTGAACGGCTGCATCTAAAGTACTGTCGCTTGTGGGACACTATCCAGGTAGTATGTTTTTCATTATCATGACACTATGAAAGTTGGTTCAGTGTAGGGCCAAGAAGTTTTTCCCGTCCGAATCCATACTTCACATATATTAATCTACCATCCGCCCGTGTATTGTCTACTGTTGGCACATCTGTTCGGGTGCCCTTGCTATTCATCTCGGGGTTCTTGAAAAAATACAACGGAAAATCTGCAATGCGATCAATCCTGACTTAGTAGCTTAGCTGCAGTCGCTTTCTCACCAACGTAATGTGGCTTCCCTATGTCTTTAGTGTAAATATTAGGCTACAAAAAATCTCCAAAGCTAAACCGACCAAGCATAGAGATGAATACAGAATGGAAACCAGTAATGCAGAGTGTCAGAGAAAATCATGAGTGTCAAAATTTCAATTTAAGCTGTAGGATAAGATACTAGGGAAAAACATTAACATCAAAATTGACCCAAAGGGTTGTGAGTTCAATACCAGGCTAGAGCAGTGGTTAACAAGTAACTTAGAGAGTCCGTTTAGAGGGAGATAACTCATAGCTGCCAAAAGAGGCTTTGCACAAGGAATGAAAATGATATACCCCAGTGATCGAGGTTATAATTTTTGGCCCAGCATATGCGCTGATTCCTTAAGTTTACGTAGTTTCCTGTGGAGTTATCTATCTATTATTTCAATTTCACCCCATAGGAGGCAGCGATCTCCTCTCTCCCTTGCACCGGAAGAATGCCGGAGCTTACAACAGCCGAAACATCGTTCAAATGTTAACAAAGATGGGGACAATAGTTTGAATAATGTAACTAGTATAAGTCAATAGTGGCCTGATCGTTTCTCACTCTATCAATTTCAATATGAAGGTCAGTGTATTTTTAGAACTTGATAACCTTTTTTTACTTTGACACTATCGTCACTTAGAACAAACACTTCTCTGAGGAAGCCTCTTTTTTTCTTTGACGATAATTAGCTTGATAGCCACAAAAACGCAGCAATTATTATTCGAAGCAGCAGCAACAGTATAATTGTAGTATATTTATTAGTAAGTGCATTTTTTGTTGTTGTTTTTTATAATCATATCGCCCTAAGCCCGGAGCAAGGTATTTTACTGTCACTATTTTGCAGGGGGTTACATAGGAGGGAAGTTATGAGAAAGAGTGACAGGTTACAGAGCGTGTCAGAAAAGGAGTAAGAGAAAGATGAGAATACTGGTGAGAGTGGAGTGGACGGAGAAAGGAGCATGAGAGAGAGGATGCAGGTTATTGAGATAGGAAATGACTAGTGACTTTACATTTAAATTCTCGGAGATTATAGCTGTCGGGGAAGCAAGTAAACGGAAGAGAATTCCACAAGCGGGAAGAGCGAGAAAAGAAGCCGCTGGAGTAAAATATGCGTTTACATTTTATTGCTTTCGCCACAAATAGGTGGGACCTAGTTGCTAATTTTGTTGCTCAAGTAAATTCATATATTGGGAGCACCAGTTGTAGTAGAATTATTATTAATAGTAACATGATGAATATAGCGCAGTTGATATCGGTGCGGAAAAAAAGGAATTGGCGCAAGAAGCGGTGGAGGTTCATTACGTGTCCGTTTAGTAGAGTAGGCTGGTATTTCTAACCCTAGATGACAACTTGTCTATGAAAAGAAAAATATTTCGAACTGTGGAGAAGGTAATTATTATCTCACATCATTTCGCATTGCTGCCATATCTGGTCGGGTGCCCCTGCTGCTCTCCTTGGGCTTCTTGACAAAATACAAAGGATGATCTGTAACGTGGTTGATACTGACTTGGCAGACCGGCTGCAGCCGCTCTCACACCGGCGTGATGTAGCTTCCCTGTGCATCTTCTACAAGTACTTTCATGGCTTCTGCTCCGATGAGCTTAGATCACTGGTGCCGCCCAAGCACGAATTTACACGAGATACTAGATTAGCAACTAGGTCCCACCCTCTTACAGTTAAACAAGTAAGATGTAACCATAAATTCTACTCCAACAGCTTCTTTTCTCGCGCTTCCCGCCTGTGGAACTCCCTTCCACAAGTCTGCTTTCCCGACAGTTACAATCTCCAGGTGTTTAAATGTAGGGTCAATAGACACCTCCTATCACACTAACTCCCAACTATTCTCACAACACTCTCATCTACCCAACCCTCATTCTCGGTATCCTCACCCGCCTATCACCCACCCTCTGTTATTTCCTATATTTAACCAGCCTTTCTCCACTCTATGTAGCCCCCTGCACAGTAGTGGCAGTGACATGCCTTGCTCGGGGTGAAACGCTTATAAAAAAAAAAAAAAGTTACGAAAAGGCACCATTGGAGAGCCATAACCCTCCACGTTTGGCGGTGATATGGTATTTTAGAAATAGTATAAATAGTATTATTATTATTAATATTGATATTAGATGTAGTCGTAGTTGTTATCGCTGTTAATCCTACTACGATTTCTTGGCAAATTTTCTCATGGTTGGGTCGGCTTCTAACTGATGGTTTGATCATTTAGCCTTGATCTAAATTTAATTCAAGTCTGATTCAATCTTTGTACCAAAGCTTTTGGATTTTATTTTATCATGGATTTTGAATTCTCTGCATTCATAAATATTTCACTCGTGTTTTACTTACTTTTTGTTTGTCTTTTTCGCATTTACTTGTCAATTATTCGCATATAATTCTGTCTCCTTTCAGAAAATGCTACCGTATTGATTTTTTAAATTATTTTTTTTTTTGTTTTTTTTTTTGTTTAACGCTTTCTGTTCTGACTGTACCAAACTGAATTAAATTTTCAACGAAGAAAAGTAATTCTCGTCAGAAAGACTGTCTTTTTGACTATATTTTTTTAATTATTTATTTTTCAAATCCCTCCCGTTTTCGCGCCAAAACTTTAAACTGAATAAGGTAAGCCGCCGAATTTTGTTTTTCGTCGGGAATATGATCAGTCAGCCATGATATTAATTTCCACTCAACGAACAGCGGAACTTTGTTGAAAGCGAATCCATTCAATAAACTTCAACTGTATAGCTGGTAATAAAGAAGAACATGGAATGAAGCCATATTTCGTTGTCTTTTTTTTATCCTTTTACTCCCTTTTTACCTTTTCATTTTAGTTTTTATCTTTATTTTTTTGTAATTTATTTTTACATCATGTTTGCGTTCATGCTACACTTTTGGCCTTATTTTAACTATTTCTTCCTTTCTCGTCTCAGCACTTTTAATTTTCCCTTGCGCCTTTTTGTAGTCATAAAGACAATAATTTCCTCTTTTTGATCGACTCAGCTCATTTTCTCCATTTATTTACGTTTTTGTGTCGCTTTTTTTTTGCGGTTGTTTGATATGTATTAAGGTTCACTTTGTTAGGCACACCGTCTATTGGAAGAAAATGAATGGGAAGAAATATGAAACTTCTAATATAAATAATTAGTAAGTTTCGTCTGTTTGTAAGTTTGAGGTACACGGTAAATAATGGAACTCACCACAGTAATATTATTACTAGTTTTATGTATTTTTTTTTGTTATTTATCTATTTTTCTTGCTTTCTTTTGAGCATAGTTCATCAGCGTCGTATTCTTTCCTTTCTTTCTTATAATTAAACGGCTTTGGATATTTTCTTCTTTGCTTGTTTAGATTTTTTATTCATTCTTTTTTTCCCTTCTTATGATTCAGCATTTTTGTCTACATTCTTTTCAGGATACTAACCGAACTTATTTTTTTGTTTCTTACTTATTTCATTTCTTTTCTAAATTTATCAATTTTCTATTATTTCTTCCGTTTTCTACTTCTCGATCTGTGTTTTGGTTTGTTTTCTTTATCTTTCTTTAGTGTAATATTTTGTTTTTCTTTTCTCTTCTACTTTTACTTAAGTATATTTGTTATCTTCCTCCCTTTCTCTCTTTCATCTCTCTTTTTTAGTAAATATGTTTTTCTAACTTCCTCATCGTCCTTTTCATTCTTTCATAATTTTTTCTTTGTTTTCTGTAATATTTTGAGATTTTATTTTGTCTCTTTCTTTTAGTTAATCATATTTGTTTTTTGTCTTCCATTCCCTTCTTTCGTTTTTTCGTTCTTTCTTTTTCTTTCTGTCTTTCGTTCACTTAATATTTTATTTTTCTTTTATCTTTAAGTTTTACATAAATATATTTATCTTCTTCTTTTCCTCTCTTTATTCTTCCTTCTTTTTCTATAATATTATGTCTTTCTTTTCTCTCTTTTTTAGTAAAAATATTTTTCTAACTTCCTCCTAATCCCTTTCTTTCTTTCTTTTGTCTTTCTTTGCTATGATATTTTATTCTGAGATTTTATTTTGTCTCTTTCTTTTAGTTAATCGTATTTGTATTTTTCTCTTCCCTTTCCCTCTTTCGTTCTTTCTTTTTTCTTTCTGTGTTTCTTTCTTTCTTTCTTTCTTTTAGATCTCCACCTTTCTTAATTTAGATAAGCTTTCTAGATGGCTTTCATTCATTCATTCATTCATTCAGCTTAGCTTCCCACCTTTCTTTCTTAATTTAGCTTAACTTACATTTTTCTTTCTTTCTTTCTTTAATTTTGCTCCTCACCTTCATTCCTTCCTTCCTTCTTTCTTTCTTTCTTTCTTTCTTTCTTTCAGTTCTCTATCATTCTTAATTTAGCTTAGCTTACATTTTTCTTTCTTTCTTTCTTTCTTTCTTTTTTCATTCATTTAGCTCCTCACCTTTCTTTCTTTCTTTCTTTCTTTCTTTCTTTCTTTTAGATCTCCACCTTTCTTAATTTAGATAAGCTTTCTAGATTGCTTTCATTCATTCATTCATTCAGCTTAGCTTCCTACCTTTCCTTCTTAATTTAGCTTTCTTTAATTTTGCTCCTCACCCTCCTTCCTTCCTTCCTTCCTTCCTTCCTTCCTTCCTTCTTTCTTTCTTTCTTTCTTTCTTTCTTTCAGTTCTCTATCATTCTTAATTTAGCTTAGCTTACATTTTTCTTTCTTTCTTTCTTTCTTTTAGATCTCCACCTTTCATAATTTAGATAAGCTTTCTAGATTGCTTTCATTCATTCATTCATTCAGCTTAGCTTCCTACCTTTCTTTCTTAATTTAGCTTAACTTACATTTTTCTTTCTTTCTTTCTTTAATTTTGCTCCTCACCCTCCTTCCTTCCTTCCTTCCTTCCTTCCTTCCTTCCTTCTTTCTTTCTTGTAATATTTTGTTTCTCTTTTCTCTTTTAGTTTTACTTAAGTATATTTGTTATCTTCTTCCCTTCCTCTCTTTTCTATAATATTATCTTTCTTTTCTCTCTTTTTTAGTAAAACCTTTTCTCACTTCCTCTCAATCCCTTTTTTTCTTTCGCAAAAATATCTTTTGTCGTCTTCACTTCCTACCTGTCTTTCATTCTTTTTTTCCTATTCCATTTTATGTTTTTCTTTCTCTCTTTCATTTAGATAGGCATATGTTTTCTCCTTTAAACCACTTTTTCTTCATTCTTATCCCCGCTCCCACAATTTTCTTCTTTATTTCTTTCCCATAATTCAACACATTTATTATTTCGTTCATTCTTTAGTTTAGCGCCAGAATATTGTTATTTTCTTTCTTTCTTTTCATTGTTCAATTTTCTCATGGGTCGTGTTCTTTTATTCCTTTTTTTATTGGTTTCTTGTAAAATGAAAATCTTGTTTTCTTTTTCTTATGAACTTATTGATAATTCCCTCGTCTATTTGAATTTTCATTACAGCCTCTTTTGCATTTTATTATCTTTTATAATAAATTCTCGCCATATTTTCCCGGCATTTCCACTGTTAACTTTTTTATTTGTAGCATTTTGTTCTGAAAAAAAATCCTTTCAGTTCTGATATTTTCATTTATTTCATATTCAACTTATTTTTTATCAGAAATTTCTTTCTTGCATGATATTATTTGTCTTATTTGGCTTACATATTTTTACATACTTCCATATATTTCGGAATATTTCACTTCAGGAATTGACAAAATTATTTTCTTTGTTTCACTTCAGTTTGACTTTTCTAACTTTTCTTTGTTACTTGTTTTCGTGAATTCTCCATATGTTGTTTAAATTCATTATTTTAATTTTTCTTGAATTTTAAAATACAACGCGTTCTTTCTTTCTTTCTTTCTTTCTTTCTTTCTTAATTTAACTTAACTCGACACATTTTTTCTTTTGTTCTTTCTTCATTTTTTCATTTTGATTAACTTCACATCTTTTTATTTATTTATTTAGCTGAGCTCTCCACATTCTTTCCTTTCTTTCTTAGTTTAGCTTAACTTCCCACCTTTCTTTCCTAAGTTAGCTTAGCTTTTTCGATTGCTTGCTTTCATCCATTCATTCATTCATTCAGCTTCGCTTCCTATCTTTCTTTCTTAATTTAGCTTAACTTACATTTTTCTTTCTTTCTTTCTTTCTTTAATTTTGCTCCTCACCCTCCTTCCTTCCTTCCTTCCTTCCTTCCTTCTTTCTTTCTTTCTTTCTTTCAGTTCTCTATCATTCTTAATTTAGCTTAGCTTACATTTTTCTTTCTTTCTTTCTCTCTTTCTTTCTTTCTTTCTTTCTTTTAGATCTCCACCTTTCTTAATTTAGATAAGCTTTCTAGATTGCTTTCATTCATTCATTCATTCAGCTTCGCTTCCTACCTTTCTTTCTTAATTTAGCTTAACTTACATTTTTCTTTTCTTTTAATTTTGCTCCTCACCCTCCTTCCTTCCTTCCTTCCTTCCTTCTTTCTTTCTTTCTTTCTTTCTTTCAGTTCTCTATCATTCTTAATTTAGCTTAGCTTACATTTTTCTTTCTTTCTTTCTTTCTTTCTTTCTTTCTTTTAGATCTCCACCTTTCATAATTTAGATAAGCTTTCTAGATTGCTTTCATTCATTCAGCTTAGCTTCCTACCTTTCTTTCTTAATTTAGCTTAACTTACATTTTTCTTTCTTTCTTTCTTTAATTTTGCTCCTCACCCTCCTTCCTTCCTTCCTTCCTTCTTTCTTTCTTTCTTTTCTTTCTTTCTTTCAGTTCTCTATCATTCTTAATTTAGCTTAGCTTACATTTTTCTTTCTTTCTTTCTTTCTTTCTTTTAGATCTCCACCTTTCATAATTTAGATAAGCTTTCTAGATTGCTTTCATTCATTCATTCATTCAGCTTAGCTTCCTACCTTTCTTTCTTAATTTAGCTTAACTTACATTTTTCTTTCTTTCTTTCTTTAATTTTGCTCCTCACCTTCATTCCTTCCTTCCTTCTTTCTTTCTTTCATTCTTTCAGTTCTCTATCATTCTTAATTTAGCTTAGCTTACATTTTTCTTTCTTTCTTTCTTTCTTTCTTTCTTTCTTTCTTTCTTTCTTTCTTTCTTTTAGATCTCCACCTTTCTTAATTTAGATAAGCTTTCTAGATTGCTTTCATTCATTCATTCATTCATTTAGCTTAACTCCCCACTTTTCTTTCTTAATTTAGCTTAGCTTCTTTCTGTCATTCTTTTTTTTCATTTATTTAGCTCCTCAGCTTTCTTTCTTTTTTCTTTCTTTAGTTTAGCTCCTCATTTTTCTTTCTTAATTTAGCTTAGCTTTATCGGTTTCTCTCTTTTTACTCATTTTCTTTCTTTCTTTCTTAAATATGATTGTCATCACCAATGAATACACAATCATTTTTTCTCACATTAATAATTTCTCTCATTTTAAGGCCAGTTTACATTATTCCTTTCATCTTTCATTCACTCTACTTTTTCAGATTTTAATCCTTTTCGATTCATGCATCAATCCAATTCCTTTGCATTTTTCATTTTTATATTTCACATTTTTTCATCGCTTTATCACTTAGATCAGTTTTTTTCTGTTTCTTTCTTTTCCATCAAAACGCTTCAAGTTCTATCTCCGCTCGTTCATTTGCTACTCATCTGTTTCAGCTTCTCTACAAGCCGATTATTCAATTTTTCATCACCTTTCAGGTTTTCTAATAGCCCCCCTTCTTGTTTTTTTGTTGCCAGGTTTCATTTTCATTTATTCATTTATTGACTAAATCAATTATACTTTCTCATTTTAATTTTTGTTTGCTTTTCAATTGTTATTTTTAGTAGTAGTAGTAGTAGTATTAAATATTTTTCAACGTCTAGAGAAGAGCGTATAACTTAAGAGACAGACATAATGGTCCTGGAGCTCAGACTCAGCCTAAAGAATATTTGTGTGAAGTTGTGGATTTGTATAAAGGACATACAGACAGATAAACAGACACACACACAAACATCTTGCCTTATATATATATATATATATATATATATATATATTAACGATTTTCTGCACAATTGTAAGAACTGCAACCTTGAAACTTCTGAATATCGTTTCTTATGTCTTTGTCTATGAGTTAATCAAATTTGATTAAAATCGGACCACTCCTTCTATAACTCGATTTTTTCGATTATCGATTTTCGATATTTATTGGGGGTACCTCAAAACAAATCCTAGCTAAGAACACTCGCAGATGCTTATAGTACAACTGTGCAAATTTTCAGGAAAATCGGTTCAGCCGTTTCGGAGTCTATAGGTAACGGATACACACAAAACAGACAGACAGAAAGAAAAAGTTCCATTTATAAATAAGTTTAGATTAGGGTGACTCTGTTTCTCAATGCATCGAACCACATTTTGTTTCAAAGCCACCTTTCAATTCCAGAAACTGTTTCTATGTTTTGACAAAACTGATCTCCAAGATTCTTTTCTTTTAACTCGTCATGTCGATTCTCTTTATGCTACTTTAATTCCATAGTCACCGGCTCAACATTTCGTGCTTGCAGTTCGTTATTCGCTCTACGTGCCGTTCTCAAAATCAATTCCTGAGAAGAAATAACACACATCTTTGCTAAAAGTGATTGAAACAACTTTATTTTAATATATAGCCAGTTTTACACCCACTGGAATGAGAGGCTGTAATCGATTTTTGTTTTGTCTCGAGATTAGGCAATATGCACAGGTGCGCAATAATATGAATCTATTTTTAAGGTGTATGATGAAATTCATTTGGCCTTGAAAAATATTGTGCCATCCGTGATTTCATTCGATTGTTATCATTCCCAGACACCATTCTCTCTACTGTAGATTAATTCTCCTACGGCAAATATTTTAACACTGTACAAACGTACAGCAAACCTTACAGAGAGATCGCTGATATTGTTGGTGCCAGCCTTTTAACTGTCAGTCGTGCCATCCAGAAACAAACTGGATCCATCAGTTCAAAATGTAAAGAAAAAAGCGGTCGGAATAGAAAACAGCACCAAGAGACGACGTATATGCGATAAAACAAAGTATGTACGATCCCCGGAAGACATTATTCGTTTTTCTTCAATTAACTTGCACAAGGGCTTAATTCTTAAACTCTAGAATAGCCAAAGACCCATACTTTGATAATCATTAATAATCTGCTTCCCTCCTGTGTTGGAATATAACGCCTATATGAGCATTGTTATTATTTTAAAGAAACAGGTACAACAAACATAAAGAGGAATCGTTGTGGAGCAGTGGATATTGGCTCGAAACAAGAAATCGGAGAACCAGTTTCGAATTCCAGTCGAAATTGTTGTATTCACATACGCGAGAATTAATTTGAGAAAGGTATTATGTGCGATGTGGTGCATTGGATATCGGCTCTGAACGAGAAATCGGGGAGCCGAGTTCGAATTCCAGTTGAATTCATTGCATTCACTTACGCGCAAATACCCTTGTGAAAGGTATTAATCCGTCTCTTCCTTCCAGTTATGGGTTAAATAACAGGACAGATTGGGTTCTATCGCCTTGGCTGGAAACCAGTCTACCGCAGCAAGCAATGGCAACCTACTGCGGGATAATCTTCTGCACAGTCAGTCATGCCTCTTTCGAGATATGATCGCTCAAGCGTGTTTCACATATGGCACTTAACTGACTGAAGCATTCATGGAATTTCTTTTTAGGGATAGCAAACAGCCACCTAGTCACTTTTACTTGGATTTCTTCGACGTCTTTAAATCTTGTTCCTTTAGACGGAAAGATCTGGGGAATATGGTGGCTGTCAGACCTGGAGAGGGGTAATTGCGTGACCAAAAATCTGATAGAACCGCTGTTGCATGGTGTGGCGAACCCACTTGACTTGAAATGCTGTTCTTTTCTATGATCTGATGTTTCAAGAGGAAAATATCGCAAAGTAATTGTAGAAATATCAAGTTGTTCAAATCAGCACTCAGTTAAATTCAAAACTAATCCAACTTGAGGAAGAGAACTATTTATGGCGCACTGGAGCATCTCATTGTGCTCAAGTCCGTTGCATGGTCTGTGATTGGCTGCTAGTAAATGGGTAGAGGCATTTCTCTATATATACCGGCTTAATTTCAGCATTGTTGCGGGGATTGTATTGAGTTACAGCCTGTTTCTCCCCATCCATTTTATTTTCTCTCCACTTCCTGTAGAAAGAGTGCCTCTTGATTGTTTCCTTGTTTTGTGGGTTGTTTGGGCTCAACTAACGTCATGATTTCTCTTTGTGTCTTTAGTTAAAAAATAAAATGGTTTTTTGGATTTATGTCATGCCCCTCTCCACATATCATTTCATGATATAATTTTTAATATATTTTTGTATTTGTTGTTCATAATAAAAAAATTTATGCTCATTTGTTTTTTTTGTTTTTTTTTTTTTAGGTTCTGGTACGTTTGAGGTATTTTGGTATATGAAGAGTTGAACGCTGATGGACAAGTTCTTGTAGTGGATTAGAAAATTGTAAAGTATGTTTGGGTCATGCGTCGGATTAGCTAGGTATAGGATAGGTACTGAAGATCAACCTGATTTTTTGCCCCCCCCCCCATAAATCAGCCCAGTGCCACAGTTGTATTTTTATACAATAAATATTGAGTTACAGCCTGCTTTACCTTTGTCCGCCAGATGGACGCTAGCTGTGACCCTTACGGCGATAAGCGTGATTAATCTACAGTAATATGGTGGTTGTTGGAGCTGCGGAATATTAATGGAACGTCTGTGGTGTAGTGAGACAACAGCACTCGACACAATTTTCTTCTAAGCACTACTATAAACAAAAGAAACTAAGAGAGAACGTTGGGTATTAATTGATATGCATGACACAATTCAAAGCCAATCAATGAAAAACATCTTCACTGTCTCCTTTTAACCATAGCAATAAAAATTATACTTTTTATCAGACCTGATAAATGGCAACGGCAAAGTTCTCGAGGCACTGAGATGATACATACTTAACATCATGAAGAAAATAGGGTTTGAAAAATGTGATACACACAGGACAGATCGAAAGTAAGAGACGCAGAAGAAAACAATGATCTACCTGCAGAGCTCTGTGAATGAATGGCGGAGCAGGGTTTGTAGGAAATTGCAAAACGACAGTAATTATTAACAACTTCAAAGAACAGAAAATTATGGAAGGACATAATTCCCAAAGTTTTAAGGAGAAACAGCACATATCAAAAGAAGTTGAGGTGAAAACTACAAAAGATTTCCACAAGTAGAAAGTCTTAGAGGAATAATTTTTATTGTGTTTACCATCATCATTTTTTTAGCCACTTTCTAAGCAAGCCGTATTTAAAGTAAAATTTTTTACGATAATTTTCAAGCTCACGATTAGATCCATTCAAGAAAATGATTGGCATATTTGATAGAGATATACTGAGAAAATAACAGTTAATCATAGGCTTGGACAGATAACAGTAATTGAGGAAGCATTATCTTGGGAGTTAGTTCCACAAAGCAGCAGTTCGCGTGAAGAATATGCTCGAGTGGAACTTACGATTTTTTTACATTAATGTTCATCCTGTACAAGGCTCAAGAGTCACTCAAGTCAGGGGTTACAGAGTAAGAAGTATTACCTCAAGAATTGTCATAATGCTACCAAGGCGCAAGAGCCACTAGAAGTGAAAGAGAAAAACCGGCTTTAGATTTTAGCCGAACCTTAAACAGTAAATAAGGGATGAATTCTACTCCTGTTCATAATACCGGGAAGGAGTGTGAATTGGAGCATAATCGAACCTAAAGTGAATGAGGGTGGTTCGCTTTAATGTGCGTGGCATGCCATGTCTTAGACGTGGCGGTTAGAACTAAAGAATGTCGTTCGTCGGAACAATTTCCACGGTAATAATGTGCAGCTTATTTCGTTAACATATATTCTTGGTTGTTGAATTAAAAAAAAAATCATTTCACCCCAAACAAGGCAGACTCACCGCCATTGGTGTGCAGGAGGTCACATAGGAGGAAAACGATGAGAAAAAGGGACAAATTATAGAGTGTGTCAGGAAGTGGGTAAGAGAAGGATGAGAATACTGATGCGAGAAGAGTGGAGTGGACGGAGAAAAGGGCATGGGAGAAAGGAATCGAGTCAGTGAGATAAGAGATGACTATTGACCTTACATTTAAATTCTTGGAGATTGTAGCTATCTGAGACGCTAGTATACGGAAGGAAATTCCACGGGCAGGAAGCTATTAGAGTAGAAATTGTAGTTACGTTTTATTGGATTCACTGTAAAAGTGTGGGATCTAATTGCTTGTTTAGTAGCCCGAGTAAATTTATACATAGGAGCACCAGTGACCTAAGTTCATCGAAGCAGAAGCAGTGAAAGTATTTGTAGAAGAGACACAGTGAAGCCACATTACACCGGTGAGAAAGTGACTTCATCTATGCTACTAAGTTGCATTGCAGATTCTCCGTTTGATTTTGTCAAGAACCCCGAGGCAAATAGCTGGGTCAACTGATCGGATGTTTAGAATACACTGGCTGATGGTAGCATATAAGTGAAGGATGGATTCAGACGGGAAAATCTTCTTGGCCTGACACAGTGAACCGACTTTCTTAGCTGCGGATTTAGCTATGGATTCGATAGAGTCATTTCACTTGGGGTCTGCTGAGAGAGTTAACCCGAGGATGCGCAGTGTTTTGCTTTCAGGGAGGCTAGCCTGATCTAGGCTAATAGGAGGCGTAGAAGCGATTGTCGGTGATGGTAAACAGATAACAGCTTCGTTTTGGAAGCATTAAAATTCACGAGTCATTTCTTACCACAATCCACCACAGATGGGAGATCCTTTTCAAGCCCAGCAGCGAGGTTGGTTCGCTTTGTCAGCCTCAGCAGATTTTTGATCCAGGTGGTGTCGTCAGCGCATATGCCTACTTGTTATCTGATTATATCGGGAATTAGTTTCATATTGTTACACTGAGCTAGCTTAAAGTACCCACGCAATTATTTACAAGCAGGCTCTTCTCCGCTTTGTTCTCATCATTCCTTCACGGAATATTCGTTTTTATGCTCCACAATTTGTTCTTTCTTTCCATTCATCGATTTCTGTTTTAATGATTTTTAGTTTCTTTCTCTATTTTTTTCGGATACAATATTTGCGTCTTATTTCTTTCTTCGTATCACTTCTCTTCTTCTGAATCTTAGAATTAGACGGAAAAGTATTTTCTTTCAATTTTTTTTTCTTTTTCAATGCTCTCTGCCTTTTACAGACCAAAATTGCTCCACTACATTCCATTATTCCTTTCATTTTTCAATGCTTGTATTCGTTATTCTCTTTCTTTACAATGAAACTGCATGTTTATCCCGTTGATTTTATTATCTGATTACGCCACGTCACTCTCATGTTCGCTTCATCGATTATTAAATTACAGATTTAAAGTCTACAGCTTTTCCCACTGATTTTTCTTCTTTTTTTTTTGATACTGTGCCCATTATTTCCAGCTCTCTTCTCTTTTACATATATGCATCCATAATACGCAACAAAATAATATATATATATATATATATATATGTATATATATATACGTATGATAACAAGTCTCGTGACTCCCCAGAATTGTAGAGACGGCATATTACAGCTGAAGTAGGAGTGGTGTATCTTGGTCAAGATAACCTGATGGAGTCAAATCCTCTCTAGGCTAGTTGTGAATTCAGAGTTTTTCAATCAATGTTATTGTTGACATATTTAACGTTATCATTACTTTCGGGGTGTATGTTGAAAATTGTTTGGCCTTAAAAAAATATTGCATCATCCGTAATTGAATCAGATTTTTATGACGTCCAGACACTATCGTCTCGATTGCCAATTAGTTGTCCTACGACCATTTTTTTTACGATGGAAGTTACTCCAAGAAAGCATGCAAAAATTGTAACGTCGCACGAACACACTGGCAAGCTTTTCAAATGTCATTCGTGTCATCAAGGCGAAGAAGCAAACTGGATCCATCAGTTCTAAACGTTAAAAAAAATGCAGTCGGAATTAAGAAAAAAACGCCAAAAGACGACGTTTACGTGATTAGGAAAGTATGAAAAATACTAGAAAGGATTTATTCGTTTTGTTTTCATTAATTTGCAGAAAGGTATATATATATATATATATATATATATATATATATATATATATATATATATATGGAGAGAAAGAAAGAGAAATTTCAGTCATATTATATTAAAATATCGATTCCACATTGATCACAGAAGCTAGGCAACGTCCAGTCCGGTCAATACCTAGATAGGTGTTACGTAGAAACGTTTTTACCCCTCAGTATTTTTTAACAGGAACTATGAATACAGGCACAATATGCTGATCGTGTTAAGAAAAAATGTCCCTATAAATGTAGGTACATATATCAAAATACAAACGCACTTTAAAAATTAAAAAAAAATCATTTTGAAAATTGCTAAAACAACATCAAAAAGCGTTTAGCTATTCAGAACTCTTTAATAAATCTTACACAGTTGATTTCCAGAAAAGAAATCACGTATATGAACGCAAGAAAAATTAAATAAAAATTTTAATCGTATTACCTTGTCAATAGTCTTTGATTAAACTTGCATAAAAGTGGTATTGCTTCCCAAATACAAAATCCTTTTCATTTTAAGAAAGACTGATATATATATATATATATATATATATATATATATTAGTCTAAACGAGGTTTTAATCAAGCTGATATAACACAATTTTTGATTCATCGCAATAATCATATCTGCTTTGAAATGTATTGTAATGTCAACAAAGATTAACGAAACTTGGTTTGTTTGAACATTATTTTTTTTAATTTTTTGTCGTTTACATTTATGATCATTGGTGGTCGAGAGGTTCTAAGATGTGCAAGATTACATGGTAACTTCTTCTAAGTGGACAGGGGTCGCAGGTTCGAATCCTGCCGAACAACACACATTTTCGTAATAAAAAATTATCATAAATAATCAGGCCAGTAGATATAAATATATAATACAGTTTAATTAAAAACAGAATATCTACTTAAATACGAGTATAAAAAATAATGTTCAAACAAATCATTTCATATATATATAATTTTTAAATCAGTATCAGTCTAGGCAAGATAGCAAAGTCACTAAGACGCAAGTGGTTACAGATCGTTGAAAATTTAGGAAGAGAAACATTAATAATCAGGAAAAGAAAGAAAATAGTAATCAGTACTGCAGTTAGCTGTTGATATTGCATTAAGATTTTTGCAAATTAAAGATATATTTTGTAGATTATAAAATGTATTGCTGGCAATTTTACCATAAAAATGTCATTTCGATTTACTTGGGGGCGCACTCTTTGCCCATAGCTGGGAACCAACATATATATTGCTCTTGGTACAGCATAATAACAAAATTACAGATGTTAAATAGGATGTATTGAGAAAAACCTGTGTGTCTATTGTAGATGAGATGATTTACCTTGGGTGGCAAAGCAAGCATGTATATGTCTGGTGTGCAAAATAAGTGACAAAAAGCAAGAAAGAAATATGGCCGCCCTAACATTTTAATTTAAGAAGTATGTGGTCTCAGAATAAGCGGGGAGGAGACGCTGATGAACGTGGTACTGCGTATGCTAAAATGATTTTGTCATTTGGGAACACAACTAACTGGGTCTGTCAATTTTTCCCAAACAACAACATTTGTCACCAGTAATAAAATGTGTAAATTATACCAAGACTATGCCTAATTAGTAAAAACCAGGTAATGCAAAAATGACTGTCAGTTGGGAACACGATTACTTGGGTCATTCATTTTTTTCACATTTTACATTCATCACCAGTAATAAAATGTGTAAATTATAACAAGACGGTACCTAATTAGTAGAACGGGGGTTGCGTGGTGTTACAGAAAAAAAATTGTGCTCAGAGCCACCGGGAATATGAAGACGTGGAAGGCTGTGATCACCTACGTCCTGAAAGGACAAGGCACATAGAAGAAGAAGAAGAAGAAGAAGAAGAAGAAGAAGCGTTGATTATCAATACATGCGTTTTTCTCAAGACAAGCAATATTTGTACAAGTACTTGTAAGTTTTAAACGTTTTTTCTTTTTTTTTGTACATTTGTATGCGATTATTAAACATAATTTTAAGAGAAACGTACTGTCAAAATATTGTTAAGCATTGTTAAATATTTTTGTTTTTTTTCTATTCTTAAATCAAGGTCTTATGTATGTGCTGCAAAATACTGGACGTTTTACGCAATTCTTTTTTATTATTAGTAATAATAGCAGTAGATTTATTGGATGTATGGTATATTTACTGAATGGTCATCAGCAAGTAGAAGACCCCAAAATGCCAAATACAGGATGAAGATACTAAGTACAAAAATTTAAGTGTTTTAACGGAAGACGGAAAGTGCGACACTAAAATCCGAAGGCGAATTGGAATGGCCACGGACGCATTCCAGAAGCTGAGCAGAGTATTAAGAGCCAAAAAATATTTCGCTAGAAACAAAGAAGAGAGTACTGGTTTGCTATGTGATGTCTGTTCTTCAGTATAGCAGTGAATACTGGATAATATCATCAAAGATGAAGAAAAAATTGAAGCCACTGAAATGTGGTTCTACAGAAGGTTGGTGCGAATATCATAGATCGAGCATGTGAGCAATGATGAGGTGTTAGAAAGGATAGAAACAAAAAGGAAATTAATATCAGGAAAAGAAAAAACAGCTGAAGTTCTTGGAGCGTTTGGTTAGGAAGGAAGGCTTAAAGAATCTGATACTCAGTGGTCAGATAGAAGGAAAGAGACACGGGAGAAAGCAGCTGATAACATATTTGAAGATTCTGAGCAGGTGGATGGCAGAGGGTTTGGATGGGTTAACAGGAGAAAGCGTGCTAAGAGTTACCAGTGATAGGAAGACGTGGAAGGCCATGATCGCCTACTTCCTGAAGGGAGATGGCACTTCGAAGAAGAAATAATTTTATTGATTTGATGTTTGTATACTCATTAGAAACGATCCTCCCACATGGATTGCAATCAGAAGCAAACTTTTAATCCGCTATAGCGGACAGCGTAACAGCAGATTAACAAGTTTAAATTAAATTAATATTTCAGTTTAAATTAGAATTTACAAAACGAAAATATTTTTTCAAATCACATTGACATTTTCGATTAAAATAAGAGAAGCAATAAAATTAAGAATCCAAATTAAGATTTCAATTTAAATTAGAATTTATGACAAAAATACTTTTTCAGATAAAATTAACATATCCGATTAAATTAATATGTTAACATTATTTTTAAGACACGATATTAAATTAAGAATCCAAATAGAAATTCCATTTAACATTAAATTTGACATTAGAGTAAGAATCCATATAACGTGAAAGATTTAGATTAAATTAATTGAGATGATTAAATTAAGATTTTACATTAAATTAAGAACCAATGCTTAATGAAAATTTTAGATAAAATCAAGAGTTAAGATTAACTTGACATTTAGAATTAACTTAAGATTTTGCGTTCAATTTTGAGATTTTAGCCACAAATTAAATTAAATATTTAGGATTAAATTAACATTTAACATTAATTCGAATTTGAGATGAAGCATATTTCAGTATAATTAAAACTTATGTTCCAAAATAATGATCAAGATTAAATCTTACGACTAAATTAAGATTAAATGCCACAATAAAATATCAATTCTCATTCGATCATCGAAATTAAATAATGTGGAGTCTAGTCGGTACATAGGTGGGTGCCTGGTGGGGAACACCAATACTGCAAGTTTGGATGTAAGGATAATGTTATGGATAAACGGCTCGATATAAGAAATCGGACAGCTGAGTTTGAATGTCAGTCGAGTTCATTATATTCCCTTACGCGCAAATGTATCTAATCATTCTCCATTTCCACGGTCTGGGTATGACAGTAAACTGCACCCGGCAGCAAGGCCTCAGATTGGGAGGTTGTCAGGAGAATGGAACCACCTCTTAATCGCTGTTGTGCTCAGGTTCACCCTGGTCTAGAGTCGTAGCACCTATTAGAGTCCCAGCTATGAGCAAATAGTTAACCCCCAAACTGAGTTAGAACCCTGTGAAAGTACAGAAATAGACTTTTATAGAAATATATACTTAAAAATAGACTTTTATAGAAATATATACATAAAAATAGACTTTTACAGAAATATATACATAAAATAGACGTTTACAGAAATATATACATAAAAATAGACTTTTATAGAAATATATACTAAAATATAGACTTTTATAGAAAAATATGTATTTTTGAAGGAAAACTATTACAAAAATACATTTTTGAAAGAAAAAAATATTGCCATAATACATTTTTAAAGAAAAAATTATTACCAGCAATACACTTTTGAAAACAAAGCTGGAAAACATCTCCAGTTTTCTAAAATAAAAAAAAATATTCATCAAAATCTGACTAAATTTCTCACTATAACCAAACATAAAAAAACGTACCTTAAAACACCATCTTTTTAACATTAAATAATCAACAAAGGGTAATATGACGTTAAACAAAACTCACACTCAAACCCTACCAGCACTGTGTTAAATAGTTGGGAATACTTGGTTCTGTAGCCTTTGTTGGCAACCGGTTTGCCGCAGAAAGTAAGGTCAGGTTATTGCGGGAATTCTTCTGCCAAATAAATCATAAAGCGTAAAAATTCTTTGATCGTGCAAACGAGCGTGTATCACGCATGACACCCAAAGGAAGAAATCAATATCTTCTTCGGCCTTCTCTAGTAGATATAATTTTTGTCAGTTGATCTACCTTACTTTTCTCAAGTAGATGATAATAAACATTTATTAAAGTGACTACTGCCCGAAAGAATTGGCTTGAGAAGAAGCACTTAATTTTGGTACTGTCCTTGTAGAAAATACAAAATAAAAGAAGAAAAACAAAACAAAAAACAAAAAAATACTTTCATGGCTTCGATTCCAACGAACATAAGTCACTGGTGCCTATGAAACAGGTGTTTATTCGTGCAGCCAGACTGGCACCTGGATCTCATCCATTCACAGTTAGATCAGCCAAATGCAGACGACAATTCTACTCCTTCAGCTTCTTTCCTCACACTTTCCGCCTGTGGAATTCGCTTCCATATTCTTGCTTTCCTGACGGCTACAACTTCCAGGAATTTAAATGCAATGTCAATACTCATCTCTTAAACACTTGACTCTAGTTCTTTCTCCACCACCCAGTATATCCTTTCCTTTCTCTCCACCTTTGCAACTGTCATCACACCTGTATACCCATCCTTCTCTTGCTCCTTTCTAACTAGTTCGTCTTTCTCTTCACTTTCTTCAATCTAATCTTTTTATTCTTATGTAGCCCCCTGCACATCAGTGGCGTTACCGGGTTTGATACAATTTAAAAAAATGAATAAATAAAAGGAAACAAGGAAATTACAGGATGACTTTTCAAGATTATCTGTGATAAAATACACGCGCAAAAAGAAAGTATATCAGCTGAATTATAGTGCCTTATTTGAGAACAGAAATACAGTGTAAAATAACAAATGATTTATAAGGATCAACAAATAAACAGCTAAGAGAGGCCAAATAATATAGCGGTTGAATTGCAGAACTTTTCCGGTTAAGAAATAAAATCGGCTTCTCTGTGTCTCTTCTGCAAGTGCTACACGGCTTCTGCTTCGATGAACCTAACTTTCTGCTATGCATAAATTTGTTGGAGCCAAAAGATTAGCAACTAGATCCCACCCTTTTACTGTGAAACCAATCAAATGTAAACACTAATTCTACTCCCTCAGCTTTTCTCACACTCCCCGCCTGTGAAATTCCCTTCCGTTTACTTGCTTCCTTGACAGCTACCATCTCCAGGAGTTTAAGTGTAAAGTCAATAGTCATCTTCTATCTTGCTACCTTGCATCCTCTCTCTCATGCTCCTATCTCCGTCCACTCCCCTCTCAGTATCTTAACCCTCCCCTTACCCATTTTCTGACACGCCCTGTAACCTAAGTTTCCTCCTATGTAACCCCTTGCACACTAAGCTTCCCTCCTATGTAACCCCTTGCACACCAGTGACAGTAGACTGCCTTGCTTGGGGCGATTATATGAAAAAATGCAAAACACTCCATGCCTATTTTTAAGATTCTATAAAGATACGTCACACGGGGTAACCATCATGCAAGACATTTGTGAAGTCGGACGCTAGCGACACAAAAGCTGGTCAGACAACGTCAAAGAATGAACAGACATGACAAATTCTGGAACTGAGAATCACTACCAACATAGAATTCTGGAGGAGTCTATTTCTATCGAATTTAGGTCCTCCACGACGATAATTGGAAGCAATCAAGGAACTGATGATGATGGCGACGACTACATGAACAAGTATACTGTCTTTTTTATATAGCAAATAAAGAAAAAGATACCTGACAATTTTTAACCAAAAAAAAAAAAAAAACAGAACAAAACAAGGAAAAAACACCAAAGTTGCTTACTTTTGTTTAGTGGCCTATCAACCTCCATTAATAATTTAATACCGACATCTAACTATTTTGTACACAATTTTGATTTTGAGACAATAATAGTTTTAGATATATATGTGTTACTAATTAGCCCATAAAGGGAGAGAGTATGTCGATTCATACCTTTGTCAATGGGATTTTCGCGTAAGAGAAGATAATGAGCCCAAGTGAAATTGGAACTGGGCTTTCTGATTATTACTTCTGAGCTATTATCACTTACACCACCAGCAAATCGCAGGTTACAGCACCTGGTATTCCAGAGAGGCCACCCATCTAAGTACAAAGCAAAATAGACGTTGCTTAACTTCGATGATCGCACGGGAACCGGTGTTTTAACATGAAGTAGCCGTAAGACAACACATCAAGGAAATATTGAAGATGGCAATGTTTTCTAAAATACTAGGATATATATATATTTTTAATCATCATTTTTTATATGAACTTGTCTTGGGTTTTATCAAGAAAAAATACCAATAAATATATCTGGATTGAATTTTGTTTTATTTTTTCTCTTCTTTCTTATTTTATTTTATTTTACATGTTTCCAGATATTTTTAAAGATTTTGTTTTTTTTCATGTTTTTCTTTTTAATATTTCTGTTTTTTCCTGTTTTACGTCAATTTCTATCTTTCGTCGTCATTCTTGTATTTTTTTGTTCTTTCTCTTTCAGAATAAAAATAATGATTATTTTGATAAAACTCAGTTATCAATTCATTTCTGCGTTACGTATTTCTTTTTTATTAAATTTTTTTTTTCATTTTTTTCGATTTTCTTTCTTCATTTCTTCCTCCTCTCATTTCCAGTTTTCTTTCTTTCTTTCTAGCGATCATTACAACCGTTTTCATCGAAAAAATATATTTTGATAAAATTAATATATCCCTTTATTTTCCATTATTCTTCTGTCTTTCCTCCGTTCTTCCTTCTTTACCTACTTTCTTTCCACTTTTCTTTGTTCCGGATTTCTGTCTTTCTTTCTTTCTAATTTTGTTTGTTTGCTTCCACTGTTCGTTCTACATTTCATCTTTTTATTCCACCTTTCTTTCGTCCGTTTCTTCCACTTTTTTCCAGGTAAAATTTCCAAAGAAGATATTCTATATAAAGCAGGTAAAATATATTTAAGGGAAATAGTTCTGCGAAATTCTTACTCCCTTACCTTGACATAAAAATAAAAGAATCTTGGAATAAAATTGCGACAAAATATATTTATATACAGCAGAGAACTGGTCGTACGATATTTACTTGATAATATTCCTCTCTGCTACCACCAGCTTTACCATCAAAAAAGCCTTAAAGAGTCGTTGGAATATTTACTTTGGCCCTGTATTTATTTGTACCATATTAAAAGGATGTATACGAATAAGTATATCGTGCTTAGCGGAAAAATAAATTGAAATTCTCTTATCTATCTATCTATCTATCTATCTATCTATCTAATCTTTAAATACTGTGTTTAAAACTTTCTATGATCTCTCGAACTAAGAAACAGTCACAATGCTGTATTAATTTTTATTCCTCCTATCTATCTATCTATCTATCTATCTATCTATCTATCTATCTATCTATCCTCACTTATGATCATGAGAATCTGCAGTTCTTCAATACTGAGCCATCAATCTTTTGGCATTTCCTTGACAGAGATTGTGTCGTTCGACTTCAATCATATTTGCCCTGAGTTGGTTGTAAAGATCAAAGACATGTTCTTATTTATGGTGCCAGAAACGTCCCACAAATCTTAATGTATTCTTCCATATGGAATCAAAGATGGGAAGGATTTTGCCATCGGGCTATTTGTTTGACGGCTGTTGACGCCAAGCGATGTTAAGGGCAGCCCCAAGCATTCTAGCATGAGTACCATTTAGCGTTTTCTATATTGATGAGGTTAGAGGTCAAGTGCTATTTGCAAAAATGCATTCATGAGTAGCAGGAAAGGGGCCAATTTAATCCTCTGAGACAGTTCTGATTCCCATATCCTGTCAAGCTTATATATATATATATATATATATATATATAGAGAGAGAGAGAGAGAGAGAGAGACATTGAAAGCGAGAGATGTGCATAAATATATATTTAACTGTCTACATGTATTTATATTTTTGTATTTTTGCATTAATACAATACCGAATGTGTTGCTATATAGACAAAAGTGTTAAATATATTTTTGTTTTTACAACTTGATATTTCAGATGCATAGAAGTATATATATATATTCTTTGATATATATATATATACATATATATATATATTAGTCTTCCACATACAAGCCTGTTTTGCTGTATCACAGTTCATCAGTGTGGTTAGACACATCCACTTGCTTCTGGCCGGAATCCAAATTCGACCGATTTGGGGTCAGTCGGATTCGATACTCCTTAAGCCATAGACGCATGGAATCAGTGAAGGGAAATTTTAACGTGTTGTATATAAGCAGTGTATACACACGACAGTCACCGAATATATATATATATATATATATATATATATATATATATATATATATATATATATATGAAAAAAAGTCGCATGTGGGTAAAATTCCAAATAAGATCCTATTAATATTAATTTTATTAATATTGAGAATGATCTAGGCAGAAAGATCGACGTAGATAATAGTATTTGTTCACAGAGCCAAATATCTATATTTTCAAAATAAATTCGAAAATCACATGTGTCGTATGATCATTCCCGCGAGAAAACCTCGCTTTATCAGTGAAAAACTCTTTGTTATTATGGCAAATCCAACAGAAAAGGAAAACAAGGTAGACAGCGAAATAATTAAAGGAAAGATGAGAGATGCAAAAGTATTGAATACATCAATTTAATATTTCCTTGCTTTGCCTCTATTTTGTTTCACTGCTTCCAGTCGCTTTCTGTTGTTGGCCACAAGTCTTCCACGCTGATCCACCGTTACTTTACCTCATTCGTCCTTGCATAATTCCTCTGATTCCTTGATATTTTGTGGATTCCGCTTATGAACTTTAACCTTCAAATTATTCCACAAATTCTCAATTGGATTCAAATCAAGAGACTGACTTGGCCAATAGAGAGTACTAATACCATTATTTTCAAACCATTCCTTTGTAAGTTTTGCGGTATATTTGAGATCATTGTTGTGTTGAAGCACGAAATTCCGACCATGTCCTAAAGAAGTTGCAGATTTCTGAAGGGTCTTCTCTAGAATCTCCCTGTACATGTTACCATTCCTTCTACCATGGATAACTTTTAACTCACCAGTGCCCTTGAACGAAAAGCATCCCCATATCATAATGGAACCACCCCCAAACTTAACTGTGGGGATGGTATTGAGCTTGTTGGAGGCAGAGCCAATTTTATCGCCAAACACTCGTCGCTGTGTTCAACTTTCGTTTCATCCGACCAGATTGCCTTTTCCTAAAATTGCATCCCTTTCTTTTCATAAGTTCCGACAAATTTTAATCGGTCTTTGACATGTTTGGTTTTCAGTAAAGGCAGTTTTTTTGGTGATTGAAAATGAAAGCCTGTACAATATAGAGCTCTGCTAATGGTAGCCTTACTTACATTAATTCCAGCATTCTCAAGATCAGTTTTAATTACAGAACGAGAAATGAAGGGTTTTTTTTGCACATTTCTACTGATTCACCTTGAAGTTCTCTCATTTATTTTTCTCGGTCTTCCATTTCTTTGAAGGTTTGCTGTACCGTCGCTATACTTCTTATAATTTCTGATGATATTTCCTACTGTACTTAGTGCTAGATTTATTTCTTTGCTAATTTTTCGGTAACCTTCTCCTCTTTTATGACGTTCAGAGATTCTATCTTGCATGTCTCTGGATAATTCTTTAGTTTTTGCCATTTGTAATCCTAGAATTGCAGAATGCACATTAAAGAGTCAGATGATTAGTAGCACTATCTTGTAAGCAATTGTGTGCGTCTCTGATTGGTCAGCGATAACATCCCAATACTATCGGCTAAGTTCATTCTCTTTACTACCAGTTATTAAACTTTACTTCCAATTATGAAAGCTCTTGCTGCTTGTTTTTTTTCTTTAAAAATGCATTTATAATTTTACTTTTTGCAAAAGTTATGTTGTCAAGTAGTAAATATATATATATATATATATATATATATATATAGGAAAGAGAAACAAACACCTAACCTATCAACTATCCTCACTTCTAACAAATATTTATATAATACAAACCTATCAAGGAATTTAAAATGTGGGAAGCCTCGCTGTTTAATATGTAAACATTTAATAACAGACAAAACATTCTCTGTACCCAACACCAAAATAAAATTACACCCACCAAGCCTCACTAGTGACAGCGAAAACATCATATACTTTCTCTTCTGCTCAATTTGCCCCAACAGTGGATATATCGGCGAATCCGGTAATAACTTTAGATTTCGCTTCAATAATCACAAACTAAATATACGACAAAAAAATGTATACTCCCCAATTGCAGCCCATTTTAATCAACCTGATCATACTTTAGAAAATTGCAAATGTTTACTAATAGACTCCAATTTCAGTTCTACACACACACGCAGAAAGAAAGAAAAATAGTGAATTTTAAAATTAAATATACACAAGCTAGGGTTAAATAGGGACTTAGGTGTGTTGAATCTTTACAAATATTTCAATAGCTAAACATTTTTTTTCAGATATTCCAAGAAATTTTTATCTAAAACAAACAGACTTTCTCTACGGATGTGCCGCATGTTGTGAACAAACGCACCACGTGATGTAAACACAAAAAAAACAATATTCGGACGGTATCGTGAAATACGTTTCTAATTCAAATTTAAAAATCAATTGTTTTTGATGAAGGACCGAGGGCGGTCTGAAATATAAAATACAATAATAAAAATAAACAAATACTGTCAAAAAAAAGTACATTTTTAAATTCAAAACTTTTTAATATACTTTCCTATACATATTAAGACAGTATACGTGGATCATCACTATGTTATATATATATATATATATATATATATATGTTCACATTATATGAAAGGACGTTGCATATATATATATATATATATATATATATATTCAGAAATTATAACATAAATATTTTATAATATCACTACAAACGTAGCTATTTTGTTTCGATACTACTTGTGTCTTATGAAGTGATGAGGTTTATTTCAAGTTGAAGAGATTTAAAAGGTTAAAAACAAGCCAAACACCCTTAATCTTGGGAGTCATTGTTGCATAGACAATGTGGACCAATCAGAATAAAGTAATTTCGAATTTGAAGAATATCAGAGCAGACTCAGAAACAATTTTTGGGGGGCATTAATATTAATATTTGATTAAATTGAGATCTGCATACGTATATATATATATATATATAAATATATATATATATATATATATATATATATATATATATATATCCATTCTGTCACGCTCAGGGATATGGATTATTTTTTTTTATTATGTCTCAATATAAGATCCTCCAATAGAAGGTATATTAGTATATATGTTGCCGTCATTTTAGAAGGCATATCGATATCAATATTTTGTCGTTATTTTTGACCGAACGGGCCAACTGCTATATATATATATGTGTGTGTGTGTGTGTGTGTGTGTGTGTGTGTGTGTAATAGAACTTAATGGGCCAGAAGAACTTAAGGGGTAAAGAAAAAACGACATATAAAAAGGTAGGAAAGACAACCCACGTGACCGGAAATCAAAGCAACTCCATAACACAAGGGATGAGGGTTAACAGTTTTATTGCTTTTCATTTTTAATTTTTAATTTTCACGGGGAGGGGTAAAAAACAAAGACAAAAAGGTAGGTGGATGGGCTTAATCTAATAGTGAAAGCTTCCTTTTTCCCTCTATTAATTCAGGATTTCAGTCTTTGAATTTATTAAGTTTGTCGGTTGCTTATACAAAGCTATAGCTAGTTTCTCTTCAGTACATAGACTATAAAATTCCTGGCCAGCTTTGTATTTAGGACATCTCTTCATCAGTATCTCAAAATTGGGTCCTTATTCATTCCTTGTTTAATAGTCCATACGTAAGTGGACAATGTTGTACTATACTTCGTCTTTTCGTTATTGAAACTACTTGTGTGATTTTAATATTTTTTTAAACTTATCCTGTGTGGCTCCTATATATATTTTGGGGTCAGTATCCTCCGTATCCTTATAGATTTTAACTTGATAGACCACGCAATTCTGTTGACATCTACCCTGTAAGGACAACTATTTTTATTCCCACAATTACAACTCTGTTGGTCAATGCGTGGATTATCGCTAACTTTTTTCTAATTGAGTCCACTAATTAGCTTCTCTAAATTTGGCATGCAAAAGTAACTAAGTTTAATATTGTTTCTATTAAATATTTTATTTAACTTAGTATTTTTGCTAAGATTTTGTTCCAATAGATTAAAAACATTTTACCGATTTTAGTTTTCACCGCTAAGTTAAACGGGGTATTGAACCATAAAATATTTCTTCGATTTTTACGTTTACGTTTCTTTGCTGTAGTGTTCATTGTGTCCATATATTCTAATTTCTCTTTGTGTACATTCCTAGTTAGGGCATCTTGGTAGACTTTTTTTTATTATCATCGAAAATGCTTTTACTAAATGAATTATTAGACAGTCTATGCCAAATACTTTTTGCAATATATATATATATATATATATATATATATATATATCGTGCAACGTGTGCTTGGTGGTTGGATTTTGGGCTTACATATTGGGCGTCTTGATCTTTTTTGCATAAAGATATAGTTTCATTCCGTAAATTAAGCGTAATATCTAAATAATTAGCAACTTTTAAATTAATTTCAACTTCCAAATTAAATTCAAACATTTTTAAAAACCAGTACAATTTTTTTCCTATGGTATCACAGTTTTGAGAATTACTACTATAATTAAACCACCATCACGGTATAAACCGTGGTTATTAAAGTCTATGTATTCATTAAGCCTATAAAGCAATAAGCACCCTATCAGTTCCGATACTTCAGCTCCGTCATACGCTCCCATGGGGTTATCAATGCTATCTATATCATCCTTTTTTTATCCAGAATATATTATTATGGTACAATAACGTTTTCCAGCAATGCCTTATAACGTCTATTTCGTAATCTAAAATGTCACTATATTCCTTGGCAAGACTAATAGCTGCATTAAAGGTTTTCTCAGAGATAGACGGATAATACTCCTTAATGTCGTATTTTATAAATGAGCAATTCTCATTTTGTCATAATTTTCAAACCATTCAATGCATTCATTAGTAGATTGACACTGGTTTATATTTGTAAAAGTCCTTAGAGATTTGCACGCTCTCTGCAAAATAACATTGCTTATCCTACCTAACTCCGTTTTGGTAGTTTTATATTAACCTATATTTCGGGTTGTTAGGGAAGTTGCACTTGTGGTTTCAAATTCAATTTTTTTCGACCCGATTGTGTAATTTGAATTTATTAACTAGAATGCTAGCTTCTTTGTTAATTTTGGTCTCTATGTCAGTTGGGGCTTTTTTGTAATATTTAATCGCCTCCTTATGTAATGTTTTTTTATATATATTAGGACTCATTTTATATAAATATCTGGATTTGTCGGCTTTAACACAGATGTTTTTACTCCTCTTTATCTCATTAATATCTGCACTAATTTTTGTTGTACGTTATTTTCCGTATTTTTCTATATTTTAGTTTTTTAATCATACCGATTAATTCTAATTCGAATTTATCATTTCCGTCTGAACTCTTTTGACGGACTTTCATGTCCTAAGCACATTCGTTTTTTAAACCATTTTTCCTTCGATTGAAAGTTTTCGAGGAAGGTTTTTCAGACGAGTATAACTATATATAATCACGTTCATATATATATATATATATATATATATATATTGTAACTGAGCTTCAATCGCTCTTTTTATTTAGTTCTCTTGAATTCGTATGAGTGGCTTTCTTTTCTGGGCAGAGAATAAATATCGACAAATTCTGCAAATATATATATCCGTACACATTCCGTTATTCTTTTAGCCATTATCAAATTTTTTATTATTTTTGTTGTAACTGAATATGTAGATTTTGATGAAAATAGAATAGTTTTTTTTTGGTTATTAGTACTTTGCGAAATTGTACAAGGCAAGGAAACAAATATGAACTCGTCTGAATCATCCTAAATTCTCTTCGGTCTTTCATTGATGAAACTGCAATATAGATAATTATTATATAATTATAAATACATTTGATGCACATGTTATTTTGCAGTATTAACAAAAACATTCTATTTTCATTTACAATTATTTACATGGCAATAAATACTAAAAAATAGTATGGAATATATCATTTTTTAAAACACTTGGGTGGCCTTATATATATATATATATATATATATATATATATATATAGTAATCGGTCAGCAATACAACTTTTATACCAGGATTCGTAAAAACGAGTGAGAAGATGCCGTATGTAAGAATTGTTTTACATAATTTTCATGTGTTCTTATCAGATTTTTTGAGGGAGTCATAAACTATATAAATAAAATATAAACTATAACTATATATAAAATATTCCTGTAGCTCTAGATATATACATAAAACGATCCGTATCTTCAGCTAAATGTAAAATAACAATTATTTTTGATAATGACTAAAAATATAGCCGAAAGCGCTTAGTTACATAAAACATTTGGACAATTTATATATTATTCAGGTATAATTATATAAAAGAATCTTAACCGCAATTTCTTGTAAATCATTTTTAACGAAACTTGCATGCATTTATATATATATATATATATATATATATATATATATATATATATATATATATACACATGCAGTTTTGAATTGTCGAAAGCTTTTGTAATTTCGAGCGTTTCGGCTATACTTTTAGCTAATATCAATAATTGATTTTGTTTTACTTATAAATAAACATGTTTAAATTTTATGGATATAGAGTCGTGTGTATGTTAAGTTTCGAACACAGTTATCACATTATTACCGTGTTCATAATTGCTTTGGACAATTCTTGTATAATTTGAGTTCCGAAAAAAAAAATTATTTAAAAACTTAATGATAGTACCTTGAGTGTCATTTTGAATGAAACCTGTATAAAAAAGAAATTGTTGTCCAAATACACAATATATATATATATATATATATATATATATATATATGTACATTCGCCGGTCATTGACATTCAAGCCGGTTGTCGCTTGTGTGTTTTTTGTTGTTGTTACACTTTGTTGACATCATCTACGAGCATATATATCTTTCAACCACACTTATCTTTTGTTGAGCTTACCTACGGCCGGATGTACCTCCAGTTACTTCTTTAAAGTAATATATTACATAAAACTCTGCTGACTTTTCTAACAAGCCATATCAATTCACAGGTAGTAAAGAAAAATATTGTGTAGAGAGCTGCTTAATAAAATGGTGCCTATAGGAGAATGCTATGTCCAGACACGCTTTTGAACCAAATATCATGGCATATTTTATCAAGATCTCTGGCAACGAAAGAGAGCATAAAGGAAGTGGATTTTTGTCTTAAAAATAAACAAAAATTGTCGGGAATCTAGCAGATCGACTCCAGCCACTTTCTCACCGACGGGATTTCGGATTTCTTCTGTCTTTTCTACAAACATCTTCATGGCTTCTGCTCCGATGAGCTTAGCTTACTAGTGGCCCCTCTACAAAAATTGACTCGAGCAACCAGACTGGCAGCAAGGTCCCACCCTTTTACAGTTCTATCAAACAAATGCAGCTCCCACTTCTACATTATATCTTCTTTGCTCGCACTTCCCGCCTGTGGAACTATCTTTTGTACACTTGCTTCTCTGATGGCTGTAATCTCTAAGAATTTAAATGCAATGTCAATTTCTATTTCTTATCCTCTTGACTCCAGTCCTTCTCTCGTCATTTTTCCATCACCCGTGTATCTTGTTATTTTTCTTTCTCACTTTACTCATGCAACTGATTTCACACCGATATTCCCACCCTTCTCTTGCCCTTTCTTCGACGCCCTCTGTAACTGGTTCGTGTTTCTCTTCGCTCTCCTCCTGTGTAAACTATCACTTTTTCTTATGTAGCCCCCTGCGCACCAGTGGTGGTACCGCTTTGCTTGGATTGAGATGATTACAAAATAAATAAAAACTCGACTTCGGTTATTTTTGTCATCTTGCTAACACTTGCGAATACCTTCACACTCGTCAAAGAAAAGTATAAATACACTAATTCACTCCGTCACGAAATTTTAAATTATGGGACCTCACATAACCGAGAAATAAATGACAGCTCTACAGTTTTTGTCATATATGTGTAAGAAACAATTTTCTCTCATTTTGTAAGTGGCAGAAAAAAAAATGAATTGTCAAAAAGCTGTCTTCACCAGAGCGCTGGGAGGAACTCCTTTAATCTAAAGATACTCGAACGGTAAAGTAATAAGTAGTCGTTAACCACTTGAGATGTCATTTTATTTATCAACGTGACAAAAAAGCAATTGTCCCCGCCCCATACGTATCCCGTCGATTAGCTTGGTTCGACATTCACCGTTGAACATATTTATTTATTCATGCAAACGATGACGATATATTACATCTGGCATTTGAAGGTTTTGACGGGTGTTGAATCTCCCCTTAATTGCAGTTGTTCCCAGGCCCAACCCGATCCAGGGTGGTAGTACCTGTTAGGTACTCAGCTACAAGCAAATAGGCAACTAGAATAAAACACTATGAAAGTATAAAAAAATCCAGTAATAGTAAAAATATTCCAGCAATTGATTTTAACAGGAAAAAACACCTGCATCAATAAATTTTAATAGAAAATATTCTTGCAAAATATATTTCCTAGCAATAGACTTTAATTAAAAAAATATTCCAACAATAGATTTTAAGAGTAAAAAATCCAGCAATAAATTTTAAAAGTAAAACGATCCCAGCAATAGATTTTAATAGTAAAAATATTCCATGAATAGATTTTAATAGTAACAAGATATCAGTAATAAATTAATAGGAAAAAGATTCTAGCAATAGATTTTGATAGGAAAAAATGCAGTAATAGATTTTAATAGTTAAAAGAAAATCTACCAACAGATTTTAATAAAAAAAACAGCTATAGATTTTAATAGTAAAAAATTCCAGCAATATATTTTAATGGTAAAAAAAAATCAATAGATTTTAATAGGAAAAATGATTGTTACAGGAAAAAGATTCCAGCAATACGTTTTTATGGGAAAATATTCCAGCAATAGATTTTTATAGGAAAAAGATTCCAGCAATAGATTTTAAAAGTTAAAAGAAAATTTACCAATAGATTTTAATAGAAAAAAAAACTATAGATTTTAATAGTAAAAAGATTCCAGCAATATATTTTAATAATTAAAAGAAAATCTGCAAATAGATCTTAAAAGAAAAATAAAACAGCTATAGATTTTGATAGTAAAAAAATTAAGCATAGATTTTAATAGTTAATGAAAATAAATTCCTGGAATATGTTTTGATAGAATAAATAGTAAAGGTCCCAAGAAAATAAAATTTAGACATTAAATGAGTCATAAAGAGATGATATGCCTTCAAACAAAATAAATCAAAATATATCTTCATATTTATATTTCTACATAGACCTAAAATTGAGTATATACGACCCCTCACTAAAGATGCTGGAAAAATGATTGGTTCTTTTTATCATCTCAGAACGCACCTGGTTTCTCATACCATGCTTTTATATTGACAGTCAGATCAGACCATAAGTATTGCTGCCATATCTGGGCGGATGCTAAGCAGGCCATATTTTTCAGAAACTATTCAAGCCCTAAACTGGTGTCAAAACACCATGAAAGGATAAAAATACATTTTATAATTAAATTCCAAATATATAATTTTTTCATTAACTTCATTTTTACAAATGTCATAATGATATAATAAATCATATGATGTATTTCATAATTACGAATATCAAAATACCAAATTTTATAATCATATGACAAATTTAATAAAAGTCATTTTTAAAAATATCATAAATTTCAAGTATTTCTATTACGTACATTATTCGGACTATTGTCCTCATCTTTGTTGCCATTTGTACGATGTTTCGGCCGTTGTACGCTTCGGCTTTTTCCGATGTTACGAATTTCGAACCGAAACTTTTATAACAATCACTGGGGTATGGCGTTCTTATTCCTTGTCTAGAGCCATTTCTAGTAGCCATGCGTTATCTCTCTACCCCTGTAAGTTACTTGTTCACCACTACTATAGCCTGATATCGAACTCACAACTTTTTGGTCAAGCCACAGGAACTAACCAACGTCTATATCCACTGGCCATGGTTGAGTGAATATAATGGATAATTTTTATTATTACATCCTGAGTGGATATTGTGAATAAATTTAATGGACAAATTTCATGATTACAAAGGTCATAATCATATGAGAAGTGTCATAATTGAATGATACATTTCAGAAACTACCTTATTTCTCACGAGTTTTATACAAAGAATCATATCAGAACAATAAATGGAGTACTTCTGCGATGTTTGGGCCGGAGCTGCCAATACCATACTCTCCTGTCTTAACAGAGTCTATGAAGCCTTGTGGTTGATAAATTATTTTCAACCCCGCAAACATTTCCACAAATGAAACGCCACAAACAAGTTCCATGACAAATGTTCAGATGACATATATTCTTATTTCCACTAGTTCAAAACTTTTCAGCATGGAGCCACCATGCTACTAATCTGCATATCCTTCGTATTCCGTTGATAAGGAAGAAATTCTACTCAGACAACATCTTCCCTAGAACTGTATTTTTATTGGTTAGACTCCCAAGAGGCTGTTTCCCTGTCGCTTTGATCTTAATCACTCCAAGTCTAGAGACAACCGATATCGATCTTAAAAATCCTTATAATATACACGAGTTATTTCCTCCATTTACGTCCTTTCATCATATTTTATCACTGCTGACTCATACCAGCCAAATAATCTCCAGGACAACTCAACGCTGATATCAAATACATAGACCACTGTCGGTTGCCATAGTGTACGCATCTTTTACATCGGCTTTGAGTCGTAGAGATTTCGCAAGATTGCCTGTTTGTCTTAGTGATTTGTTTGTTACAACAACATATTTAGATGACTGGTGTTCAATTGTCAAACTTTTTATCACACCGAAAATGGAAATTCCTAGTCAAAGATTAAAAGAAAGATTTACGAAATTATTTGTATTTGATAAGTTTAGTAAAAGAGACACCAACATAAAGTGTTGGCGTTGTAGCCACGCATCTAGGTGCAGTGCAAGGATACATACGAAGTTTGGCGCCGTTATCATGAAACATTTCTGCAATACAACAGCAGCATATGAAGAATGAAAAATGGCTCAAGTGCAAACTGCCTTGTAGCGTTGTGCCGAAGACACAGTCGAAAGGACAAGTAATAAATGAAGTATTAGGAAATGCATCTCAGGTTAGCATAGCAATTGTTACCAGATTATTTAACCACGAAAACAATGGCTAATGCCGTTTTTTAATTTAAAAAAGCCATGTATTAAAAAATTGAACATTAATAAATTACTTTTATTTGCTTTTAAAAAGTCGACGAAAATATTTCATATTTTGTATGTCGTTGAGTTCTCCTTGCGCTGAGTAGGCTGGTGTAAGTTATCCTGGATTTTAGGAGTTAGCAAAAGTTTTGAACAAGCACTCCTCAACAACCCCCACATTTATATATATATAAATGTCATTTTAATGGTATATGTATCGGTTAAATGGCTCATTGTCAGAGATAGAAAAGACGTACGTATAAAGTATGTTATCTTAAAATGTGTGTTCAACCCTGAAACAGACTATCGTCGATTGGTATTCACTTATATATATATATATATATATATATATATATATATGTATAAGACAGAAATATTATCTACGTGTGGGCGAAATGTAGCTTACATGTGAAAATTCTGTTATATATATATATATATATATATATGTGTGTGTGTGTGTGTGTGTGTGTATAAATATATACATTTCAGATATCAAATTATAAATTATTATCTTTAATGCAAAATATAATGCCTATCCATCCGCTATTCCCACTAATTATATATATATATATATTGAAACGGGATTATAATTTTACTCGTTTCGAAAACCTTCCTCGAAAAATTTCGAAAGAAGGAAAAAAATGGTTTTAAAAAAGAAAGAGCTTAGGACATGAAATTCTGTCAAAAGTGTTCGGACAGAAATCAACACGAAGCCCAAAGAAAAAAAATCGACACGAGTAACCATCTGACAGAATGCGCTCACTACAAAGGTAGAGCGGACTTAATAGTACCTAATGAGCCAGACGAACCTACCTAGGTTTCTCCTAAACGGATCGTCAAGGGAAGCCAGCTTTCCCTGACGATCTGTTTAGGAGAAACCTAAAATAGTTTCGTCTGGCTCATTAGGTACTATATATATATATATATATATATATATATATATATATATATATATATATAACGATAGATCTATGTGTGTGTGTGTGTGCGTGTTATTTATATTTCACCCTGTCTCTATATCATTATATGTAATAGATACTTATATATGCATCTTTTTCTTTGTTTCTGTCTATCAATAATTCCATCGATCTATTTCTCTCTATACGTATATAGTGGAGTGAAGAACTAAACATGGCATTAATTTCTGTGTATTACTGAAAATAATGAACGTTTTATATCAATGAGAAACACAAAAAATACAATACTTTACAAATGCCTTGAAACAACCAATCACTCAAGATGAGAAGTGGTTCAGTGAACGTTACAATTGTTATCTTTACCGATAATTTCTACAGATGAAAAATAAAAAAATAGTTTTCAAATCTCCATATTCTCCCAAACAACGAGGATTTCTAAAAATCCTAATTTAGTAAAGTATCTTTAAAATAACAGTCTTAGTCACATGGTAATATTTTTCAAAAGAGTCAATTGTAAGAGTCGAAAGAGTTCTTCTTTCTTTCAGCGCTTTTTAAAAATATATATATGGGTCTTATTTCATCATTGAATGATCTTTCTAAGAGACGAGAGTGTTTCTTTTCTTACAGACAATTCATTTCTTTCAGCTCTCAGCTTTGTGTCAGTGAATATTGGTTTCTGTCTCATTTCTTCACTCGTATCGACTTTGCAATAATAAGCATAAATTTGATTTGTAACTCTTCTCATAATTTACAGGACTGCAGTCTATTAGATTAAATTAACAAAATTTATACGCAAGCATAAGTTACAGAAAAACGTAAACCTGCAGTTCTGATTTTTGTTCAATATTTGTGAAATCTTAGAAGCATCATTTATGCTTATTCTACATCTTATTTCGACCTGAATAGTTTTTCAGAACTTCATCAGAGAAGGCCATGATTATGGCGGAAGACAAAAATGAAAAAAAAAACACATTCGAAACTGTTTGTTGCTCATATTCAAGAGTTTGAGTTTGAGTTTTGTTTAATGACATATCAACATCTGTGGGTTATTTAATGCCAAAAAGATAGGGTTTAAATGTATTATTTTTAATGTTCGGTTATAGTAAGAAGGTTGATTTAATCAGAGTTTGATGAAAAGTTATTTTTTAAATCTTTCTTTTAATTTTAGAAAACAGATGATGTTTCTAGTTTTGTATCTAAAAATGTATTGGTGGTAATAATTTTTCAGCAAAAATTTATTGTTGGGAATGTTTTTCATTCAAAAATGTATTGTTTTTCTATAAAAGTCTATTTTTATATTTTCGTAGTGTTTTGACCCCAGTTTGGGGGTTAACTATTTACCTATAGCTAGGACCCCCTAACAGGTGCTACCACTCCAGGTTAGAGTGGACCTGAGAACAACAGCAATTAAAAGGTAGTTCCATGCTCCTCATAACCTCCCAATCAGAGGCCTTGCTACCGGATGCAGTTTACTGTCATACCTAGGACCAGCTCATATTAAAACTGAGAGGGGTACCGCGACGTGGTTTAATGGTCACCAAGCTTGTTTGGCTAGAACGTCTTAGAACTGAGTAGGCAGTTCAATTCTCACTGGGTACCCCATAGTTTTGGTCTCATCTATAAGCTGGCTGAATTCATACTTTTGTTTTTCAAGACTTATAGCCAATCAAGCGTATATATTCCGATCCGTTTTGCTATTTAACCCATAACGTGGGAAGAAATAGATTCATACCTTTCCCAAGTGAATTAAGAACTAAGTGAATTTAATGAACTAAACTTGAATTCGAACACAAATTCCTGATTTTCGAATTCGTACCGCTGTCTATTATTCTACTGTACTCCCTATTCAACTTTTACAATGAGGCAAACCTGAGAAAAGTACTATTCATGATTGTCGGTTATTATTAAGAGCATAAAATATGCTGATTTTACAATGTTGATAGCAGACGCAGGAAGGAAACTCCAGGAGAACTTACAGAGCAGTTAGAAAAAATAAGACTAAACTTCAGTTGCAAGAAAATATAATATATTGGTGATAAAAGAATCAAGCAAGTACAACAGTTTAGATACCTCGGAAATGTTTTAATAGTAGTCAGAAAATGCGACACTAAAATCAGTAGGTGCGTTAGAATTGCGACAGTTGCATTGCGTGCTGTTTTCTCATGTTATATCAGTTATCAAATATGACAGTGCATGCTTGATAATCTCCTTACAACTGATGTAAACGAAGAGATGCAACAGAGATGCAGTTCTAGTGAAAGACATTGACAATACAATGGACTGAACATGTGAGCAACAACGAAACACTCTTTCTTCCACATGTGTCCAAGAAATCCCAATCGAAAGCGTCGACCATTTTCCTTAAAACTTAAATCAATTATCACATCTTCCTTTCAATTTATTTTCAGTTTCATTCTAACAACCGATATCTCCGTTGATACTTGTCTATTCTTCATCAAATTGCAAAGCGTTCATTATGACACAGGACTGTTTTGAATTCAAAGTTTTCTTTCTCCCAGACTGGTTCCCAACCAAGACTATAGGGCCCAAACAGTTCTATTAATTTACCCAACGCTGAAGGAAGAGATAGCTTTATAACTTTCTGATATGTCCCGAAAAGATATATATATTGTCATCCGCAGACAGATCTGTTTCGCCGTATCACAGCTCATCAGTACGGTTAGACTCCGATTGCTTTTTTACCCATGATTGAAACCCGACCGAAATGGCATCAGTCGACGATTTTACCCCTGGGCTATTGGCGTTCGGTGGCAGACTTTTTAGCGCATATCATTATACGCGCCCAATAGCTAGAGCGCTCTAATTCATTTCATTGAATGAGCGATGCGTACATGCCAGAGTAGCTACTGTTTATCAAAGTCTACTATTTTTCCAGAGTGCTCAATCAGGGTGTGAGAGCGTATATATATATATATATATATATATATATATATATATATATATATTATTCGATGTAGCTTAGTGGTTTTGGCAAATGTAACCGGGTATGACAATCTAGCAAGTAGTCGTAATGGATCGGTACACGTCGTAGTCGTATGCAGTACGCTTAGGCCTAGGCTTATGCAATAGCCGTGGTCCTAGGATTTCCCGCCTTAGTATGTATTTAGGGCTGACACCAGCCAATCATATTCCTATAAGTGTGAAACAAGGTGTATGCATATCCATTACATTACTTTCCCAACTATATTAGTAAGTAAGGGTATCAGCAACTAAGGGTATTTTTTCAAGTGTATTAGCACGTAAGTTAATTTTTTCTAAGGGCATTAGCTCGTGAGTTTTTCTTGAAGCTTTGTCATTTAGTGTTCTCAAAAAGCTTCTAATGAATGATATCACCGTTGATACAAGTCTCCTTTTCGTCAAATTGCGCACCGTTCATTACCACACTGGATAATTCATATTACATAGCAGTTTAGCACTTTCTTATTTGTTTCTAACGGAATAGTCTAAAAAAATACAAAGCAATATCAGATACACAAGGAATATATGTTCTTATATATGTTATCCTTTTGCTTGAAAATTGATAGCAGAAATTCTATCCCGACCAATATTTAATCATACTATGTGAAAATATATTTTTTCTTTATATTACAATAATACAACAGTTAAGATGGACGACAATGTCCGTTTTATCCTTCTCTGTGAATTTAGTAGGTTCTATTGCATGTGCATATGCATGACTGTCCGGAAAAGAGGTATCGTCTGGAATAACCTAATTGTTGTTGTTTTGCAGATTTAAAGAAAAATCATCGACTAAATACCAATGAATTAAGCGTATGTAAAATAAAAAAAAATAGCTAAAATAAACAAGAGAGTACTTGGGAAGTGTTCTAACAGAAGCCAGAAAGTGCAACACAGAGCTCCGAAGGCAAATTGGCATGGCAAAGAATGCGTTCCAGAAACTGAATAGAGTACTAAGAGACAAGGAAAATCTTGCTAGAAAAAAGAAGAGGGTATTGGATTGCTATGTGATATCAATTCTTCAATATGGCAGTGAGTGCTGGACAATATCATGAACGATGAAGGAAAAACTTGAAACAACTAAAATATGGTTCTACAGAAGGATGCTGCGGATATCATGGTATCGAGCATATGAGCAATGGTGAGGTTTTGGAAAGGACAGAAATGAAATGGAAATTAATACTGAGCATCAAGAAGAGATAATTGAAGTTCCTAGGGCGTGCAATAACGAAGAAAGGCTTGGAGAACCTGATACTAACAGGCCAGATAGAGGGAAACAGAGACAGGTGAAAAGAGCGAGTAACGTTCTTGACTGGCCTGAGCAGGTGGATGGCGGAACAGCGGTTGCGCGTCATAACAGGAGAAAGCGTGCTAAGAGCCACCAGAGAATAGAGAAACATGGAAACCTTGATCACCTTTGTCCTGAAAGGACAAGGCAGATAGAAGAAGAAAAACATTTCTTGTGAACAAAGTCTAGCTTCAAACGAATAGTTTGAATTTCATCATAAGAAAACATTAAAAGAAAATATCATATCTAAAAAAATGTAATACGCCCGCTTACACATATACACACGGACACACACATACAAGAGAAAGCGAGAGAGAGAGAGAGAGAGAGAGAGAGAGAGAGAGAGAGAGAGAGCATGTACACAAAGAGGAATGCAATGGATTAATGTTCGCCATTTTATATTTTTAATTTGCGATTCATAACTCTAGTGGGTATTCAGGGCTTTCGCTCATCTGTAACTTAGAATTTTCTATGTTTCTTCAGTGATGATGATCGATGGAACACTCGAAAGCTCTGTAGTCCACTTTAATTCAACTGAGGACTATTTATTTTTGCATTTGCATGTAATGCAATGCGCTTGGCTTGAAACCAATAAAAACTTATTTAAAAAAAGACCTAATGGTCTTTCATTGTATTTTGCATTAAAAAATAATTGAACAATGGAAAATCTACTGCCTGAACATACATTATGCCATATATACAAGCAAATATATGTGCATGTGACTGTCTGTATATAATTATGTGTCTGTATCAGCCATGAATAGAGTTCTCCCGTTTGCTGGCGTGTGTAGAAACCGCGTATATATTTCCTCCACTTTCAGCCATGCAGCGATAGCTTAAGGGTAGGCATTTCTACTGACAACAAATCGGGCAATTTTCGATCCAGAGTGGAAACAAGTGTGGATGTCTAGCCACACTGATGATACAGCAAAACAGGCCTATATGTGGATGACTATATATATATATATATTTTAATCATATCACTCCGAGCAAGGCGGTAACGCCACTGATGTGCAGGGGGCTACGTAAGAGTGAAAAGATTGGAAAAGAGAAAGCCGGAAACCACATCCTAAACAGGAAACAAGGGATGAGCCTCTTCACCCGTTCAATAGACGTGGGTGGAGTGTGAACCGGGCGATAGTTTAGTTTATCTACTCCAATTATATATATATATATATATATATATAATAACGGATATAATTGTTTGGTCACCCCAGTGTTTAAAAATCTGATGTATTTCGCCCTATTTTTTAGTATTTATTGCCAAGTGAATACTTGTAAATAAAAATAGAATGGTTCTTTTGTTAATAACATGTGCATCAAATGAATTCATACATATTTAATAACTATCTATATTGCAGTTTCATCGATGAAAAAATGAAGAACATTTAGGTTGATTCGGACGAGTTCATCTTTGTTTATTGCCTTGTAAAATTTTGCAAACTAATAATAACGAAAGAAACATTTTATTTTCATTTGGCAATAAATACTACAAATAGTATGAAATACATCGTTTCTTTTTTTAAAAACAGTGGTGGCCTAATAATTATGGTCAGTAGTGTATATATGGCATTTAATTTATTTAAGCATGTTTTTTACAAAATTTGTATTGTGACTATTTTTGTTTTTGTCTTCTTGTAGTCACGAATAAATCTCTAAGTATGATGATTTAAAATAGTAAGATAAGAGCTATATGCACTTTCATTAGTTTTCTTTTTACAGTCTCAAGTCTTTAAATTTTGTGCAAGTTCATCTTCAGTGCGTTGATTGCTAAGATGCAATTACTGTAGTCTTTCATGAAAAAGGTAAGTTATGACATTTTTGGACGCCCCTGCCTTCCTTCTTAGGAATTTCGAACTGCACCATTTATTCCGTTCACTGGGGTATATCATTCTCATTCCCTCTAATATGCGACTTCCGAATGACATGTAGTTATGTCCTTTTAACTTTTCTTCTATGCCTTGCCCTTTCCACGTTTCCCTATTACTGGTGGGTCTAGGTACGCTTTCTTCTGTTACACCACGCAACCCCCGTTCTGTCATCCACCTGCTCAGGCCAGTCAAGTACATTACTCGCTGTTTCCCCTGTCTTTCCTTCCCTCTATCTGGCCTGATAGCATCAGGTTCTCCAAGCCCTCCTTCCTCTTTGCATGTCCCAGAAACTTTTGTTGTCTCTTCCTGATACTCAGTATTAATTTCTTTTTTGTTTCTATTCTTTCCAGAACCTCATCATTGCTTGATGCTTGATGCTTGATCCATGATATCCGCAGAATCTTTCTGTAGAACCATATTTCAGTTGCTTCAAGCTTTTCCTTCATCTTTGATGACATTTTCCAGCATTCACTGCCATATTGAAGAACTGACATCACATAGCAATCCAATACTGAATTCAATTTTCCTATCTCTTAATAGTCAATTCAGTTTCTGGAATGCGTCTTTTTCTATGTAAATTCGCCTTTAGATCTCTGAATCGTATTATTCGTCTTCTGTTAGAATACATCCCAGGAATTTAATCTTTTATACCTGCTTGATTTCACTTGAAATAATTCGTCGGATGTGAAAATGCATCTGAAAAGTATAAGTACAGTTTTCCTCTTGGGTTTATATATATAATTGTATCTTTGCCGGAAAACAATTTCTTTAATTAGATTACCCGAATATACAAGTCAGTAGACGTAATGCAGACTGTTTGATAAGTAAAAATGGTACATCTGTTTTCAAATAAGAAGTGTCCGATATAATAATGTTTGAAAAAAAAAATAATAATAATATTGATAGACATAATTATATATTATATACAATTATTATTAATGGAACAAGTTGAATTTAAAATGTTCCACAAGGAACGAAACGCGTTGGCATAGAAGGTTATCTTCTTGTTTTTATTGTCTTCACAGGTAAATTTTTTTCATGTCTCAATTTTACGCACACACACACACACATATATATATATATGTGTTAGTCATGATTATATCGATTTTCAGATTGACATAATGGCTATTACCTTAAATTCTAAAATCCTGCATATTTGAATTTAATGTATACATAATTTATACATTGAACTCGAATTATATAAAGAAATACAGAGATTAAAAAAATATAGAGAGATAAAATCATACTTAAACGCAGACAGGCATATCGATAAATATTGAACACACACACACACACACACATCTAAACTTATTTATAAATGGAACTTTGTCTGTGTGTGTGTATCCATTACCTATAGACTCCAAAACGGCAAAACTGATTTTCTTGAAAATTTACATGGTTGTACTATAAGCGTCTGCGAGTGTTCTTAGCTAGATTTTGTATCGAAAACCGATAATCGAAAAAATAGGATTATAGATGGAGTGGTCCGATTTTAATCAAATTTGATACACTCATAGCCAAAGCCATAAGAAACGATATCCAGAAGTTTCAAGATTGCAGTTCTTACAATAGTGCAGAAAATCGATAATATATATAATAAAAGGCAAGATGTGTCTCTGTGTGTGTGTGTGTCTGTTTATCTGCCTGTATGTCTGTAGTTTTTTCAGCCTTTTTATTTTAGTTTTTGCTTTGGGTTTGGCTCTAAGTAGGTATAATTGTAGTTCTTAGTCTCAGCCATGATACCATTTACTCAGAGGACTTATTTAGCCTTCAAAATTCAGTTTACGGCGAAAAAAACTTATTTGATATCGATAGCAAGAAATCAAAATTTGACTTACATCCATTCATTTTTCTTTCAGTCTACGGTTTTGCTTTAACTGGAAACAACTATTGCTTTTTGTCTTTCGTGTCAACGTCCAAAGAGTCTGAGCTTTCATTACACCCAAGCAACGCCTGGCTATACTGTTAGTACACATATACATATATATATATATAATTTTTAGCAACTGTTTTGAGGTTATTTTTTGTTACCTCACACCCCTGAAGATGATCTCGAAAAGAGATTGAAAGTACTTGGGTACCTTCAGAAATGAATAATAATAACATCTGTCAATGTTACAGCTCATTTCTGACATCTTTCAATTATAATACGCAAAAGATTATCCGAAAGTATGAACGGATTTTATTAAAAATAAGCAGACACAATGTTTGCAATTTACTTAATCTCACATGTCTAAAAGAAAATTTGCTGCCTAAATATACAGATTTTACATACACACATATAGATAGATAGATAGATAGATAGATAGATAGAAAGGAATTATATATATATATATATATATATATATATTATTGAATGAGCGATATCTATATATATAGATAGACAGAGAGAGAGAGAGAGAGAGAGAGAAAGGATAAAAATGAAGGAATTGTTAAATAGATGATATCAGCGAGAACGATCTGCTCATATGAATAGAATGAGATAAACACACACATAGATACATATATATATATATATATATATATATAGATGATGAAAGGAAATAATAGATATGTGTATATTTATGTGTGCGTGTGAGTCGTTTAATCTGCTTTTCTGTTTCGATGAATTCTGCAGAAACGTCGCCTTTGAGCATAATGACGTACGTAAATACTAGTTGTCACGGTTGAAGTGAAATGGCGCACGAAGAGCGGAGCGCTAGATTCTGGATCAACACAATCATATCGTTCATTTCCATCGCTCCAGTGATCTTTGAATTGTGCGTTTCTCATCGTTGAAAGAAACGCCGTGTCTCCAAGCGAGTTTTTCTCCCTCGGTATTGTCACATTGTTTCTTATGTTCACATTCTTTCTGGGTGCGGAGCGATTTATGAATGACGACTAAGCGTTATGAAATTGAAAAGAAGTAAAAAAAAAAAAGAAGATCGAAATATGCGTTTGCCTGTCTCTCTCATAAAGAAGCTTATTCAAATATGCAATGCTGTCAACAGAAATATATAGGAGGAAAGTATGACGAATATATATATATATATATATTTATATATATAATGAAGACAAGTAAAGACAGTGATCAAAATAAAATACATACAAAAAAAAAAATAAAAAACAAAGCAAATAAAAAATAACGAAAATATATTCATGCGTTATTGCTTTTCAAAACATAATAATTCATTTGGGTACTTACATGTTGATATGGATGTCTCTGCAATCTTAAGGCGGTAAGGATGAAGAGATATTACCTCTAATAATCCTCTTATATATATATATATATATATATATATATATATATATATATATCTTATTGTCACGCCCATGGAAACAGAGACAATAGCGAAACAGCATCAGCTCCGCTTGGTCTCTTTACTACCAGTTATTAAACTTTACTAACAATTATCAAAGCTTTTGCCACGTGTTTGTTCTTTAACACTACCTTATTAGTTTATTTTTTCAAAATAATTATGTCGTCGAGTAGTGATATATATATATATATATTGGCTTTTTTATTACTTAGTTTTTGGTCCTAATAAAATTGCAGCTGTATACATTTGTATTAAAAAGTGTTCAATACAAATATATTGTAGATCTTCTGAATATTCTTCCTTTTTTTAAACGAGTTATTATGCAACCTAGATTTCTATCATGAGTTGTGTCTTCAGGGAAATTGCAAATAGCCTGAAGATGGCAATCATGGTAGAAACCTAGGTCGCGTAATAACTCGTTTATAAATGAAGAATATATATATATATATATATATATATATATATATATATATATACAGGTGTCAGTCTGTAAATGGTGAGGATCCAACAACATTAATATAAAATATTAATTGGTAAATCCATATAGAGAGCTCGATGGGTGTTAACCAGAGCGATATGAAGTTTATAAATGAAAACTCAACACGTCATTTCAGTTATAAACTATAGTTCATTTCAATGAGCTTAACTAGCTCATATCATCAGACCTTACAATATCTGGCACAAAATTTCTGAAAGATTCAAAATTAATCTTTTCTTAAAATGAAGAGAGGGATAACAATAATAATAATAATAATAATAATAATAATAATAATAATAATAATAAAATGCCTCCCAGAGCTACTATACGAACGCGGGTCTCCCTCAAGGCTCTATCCAAGGTCCTACGGTCTTTCTGATCTACATTAATGATCTCCCCGATACCATAATATCCCAAGTAGATATGTACGCCGATGACACCACAGTTTACTCTCGCCACGATCAAAAATCTGGTGTGGGCCACAAAGCTAACCTTGCAGCCGAGCTTGGAATGGACCTCCAATCTATAGTGGACTGGGGTAAGAAATGGCTCGTAAATTTTAATGCTTCTAAAACGAAGCTAGTATCAATTAACCATTATAGACAACCGTACTTACCTCCCATTAGCATGGACCAGGCTTGCCTCCTTGGTCTCACACTTTTATCGGACCTCAAGTGGAATGACTATATCGAATCGATTGCTAAATCTGCTGCTATGAAAGTCAGTTCTCTGTGCAGCGCCAGGAGGTTTTTTCCGTCTGAATCTATCCTGCCCATTTATAAATCTACCATCCGCCCGTGCATTGACTACTGTTGCCATATCTGGTCGGGTGCCCCTGCTATTCTCCTTGGGCTTCTCGACAAGGTACACCGGAGGGTCTGTAATGTGATCGATACCGACTTGGCAGACCGCCTGAAGTCTCTCTCTCACCGGCGCGACGTTGCTTCCCTGTGTCTCTTCTATAAATACTTTCATGGCTTCTGCTCCGATGAACTAGATGACTGGTGCCCCCTAGGTTCGAATTTGCACGAGATACTAGATTAGCAACTAGATCCCACCCTTTTACAGTGAAACCGATAAAATGCAACCGCAACTTCTACTCCAACAGTTTCTTTTCTCGTACTTCCCGATTGTGGAATTCCCTTCCACATGGCTTCTTCCCCGACGGCTACAATCTTCAGGAGTTTAAATGTAAAGTCAATAGACACCTCCTAACACACTAACTCGCTTCCATTCTTTCAAACACTCTTCCCATCCTCCAAACTATCTATCACCCCCCTTCTGACATTTCCTATATCTAACCACTCTTTCTATTTACCTTCCCCAATGTAGCCCCAAGCGCAATAGTGGCAGTGGAATGCCTTGCTAGGGGTGAAACGATTAATAAAAAGAATTACAAAAAAAACAAATAAATGACAATAAATATAGGGGGAAAGATGAGAGAGAAGGAAAGAAGGGAAGAAAGAGGGAAGAAAAAGGGAAGAAAGAAGAGAAGAAAGAAGGGAAAAAAAGGGAAGAAAGAGAGAAGAAAGAAGGGAAGAAAGAGGGAAGAAAGAAGGGAAGAAAGACGGAAGAAAGAAGGGAAGAAAGAAGGGAAGAAAGAAAGGGAAGAAAGAAGGGAAGAAAGAGAGAAGAAAGAGGGAAGAAAGAGGGAAGAAAGAGGGAAGAAAAAAGGAAGAAAGAGAGAAGAAAGAAGGGAAGAAAGAGGGAAGAAAAAAGGGAAGAAAGAAGGGAAGAAAGAGGGAAGAAAGAAGGGAAGAAAGAGAGAAGAAAGAAGGGAAGAAAGAGGGAAGAAAAAAGGGAAGAAAGAAGGGAAGAAAGAGGGAAGAAAGAAGGAAGAAAGAGGGGAAGAAAGAGGGAAGAAAGAAGGGAAGAAAGAGGGAAGAAAGAAGGGAAGAAAGAGAGAAGAAAGAGGGGAAGAAAGAAAGGAAGAAAGAGGGGAGAAAGAGGGAAAGAAAGAAGGGTAGAAAGAGGGAAGAAAGAAATAGAGTCCAGTTCCAAATAATGGCGTTGGATCCGTTTGAAGTTGATCAGACCGTCTTGAAAGGGTTTGACCTCTAAAAAAACCAAAAAAAAAAAAACAATTCCTTTTGGCGTCTGTTTGACCCCATTAGGTCAACCTACTTACTGATACTAACTTCTCTCCACATATACATATGTGTACATTCCCACATATACTGACAATATGATTTTGATTAATTTTACATATATCCACTGATTTTTCTTTTTCTTTTTTTCTTTTTTTCTTCCTGCTTCCTAGCGTTTTAATACTCACACATATATACGATTCATAAGCATAGGGTTTCCGCGCGCCCACATAGTATTGTATATATGCGCACACACATATCACTGCTAAATAAATTTGTCGCATTCTCAATCCCGCATATTTTTTATATACACAAGATATATATGATACAATCAAGTACATACTTATGCCCATATACCCAAATACAATTATATATATATATATGTATATATATATATATATATATGCATACGTACAAAAACATGACCACATATACACGCACACATCTATACATATAAGTTATAACTTATATAAGTGTACTTGTAGTTTTCTATGTCCCCATGTATAAGAACCCTGTATAAAGACCTAGTGCGTTTGTGTACTTTTAAATTCCAAATGAAGTGGTAATTTTCTTTTTTTCTTTTTTTAAAATTCAAATTAAATATTACTTGTTTATATCTATTTATCCCATTTTACTTCATTTGGGTGTTGATTTATCCATATATGGGTAGGAAATCGTTAGACTAGGGAAGATATAGTTCGACCATGTATAATTGATTTTATCTAAAATTGACATACCTCGCCTCTAATTAGGTGTTCCCACGCGATGAAAAAAAAATATATTTTACCTAATTAAGTTGTTCTTACCTATGAAATACACATGTATTTAGGTACCCCATTTTACTTACCATAATGCATACAATAATACATAATAGAAAAAAAATAATACATAAAATATAATATATATGAACTTTCAAAATTTTCTAGGAGCATGCATAAGTTTATGTGGACCACGTTTTATGAGAGACATATCTCACCTCATATTTGGGTACCTCATTTCCCACGGGAAATGTTTATATTGACGTCAATATATTGAGCATTTTTCATTACATAGTTCATGGTAGGATATTTCTTTCAGATTTATGTATACTAATCATAATATAAAATGATATAAAGTCATTGCTAGCCTAGATAGGTGTGTCTTTCTATTCAATGGTGGGTTATTAACCTCATTTCAATTGGTCTGCACATTTTTCCAACGAATGATCCAACCATTTGTGTGAGATTTGATAAGGGTTTCAGAAGGTGGTGATTCCAGGATTTTATGTGTCGGATAGTTTAAATTTCTTTCTATGACGGCACTTGTAGAAAATATTGTTTTTTTTTCTTTTTTTTTTTTTAATCATATCACCCCAAGCAAGGCGAAAACGCCACCGATGCGCAGGGGGCTACGTAAGAGTGAAAAGATTGGGAAAGAGAAAAACCGGAAACCACATCCTAAACAGGAAACAAGGGATGAGCCTCTTCAGCTGTTCAATAGACGTGGGTGGAGTGTGAACCGGGCGATACTTTAGTCTATCTACTCCAATTGAAAAAAATAAAATAAAATAAAAAAAAAAGAGTGACAAGATTGGAAAAGAGAAAAACCGGGTTTCTCTGATTTAACAATTGGCTAGCTTCTCTGAACTTGATAATTTTAATCTTTTCAACTAAACATAAGTTGCATCTACCATTACATATATATATATATATATATATAATGGTTTTTATTGTAATACAGAGGAAGGATATATATATATAAAAAATAAATTTCGATGTTCAAAACTGTTGAATGATCATTGCAACATGAAATCCCTAAGAAAGATTTTACATCTCATCTTCAACTACCACATTTAAAAATGAAATAAAATGAAATAAAATAATAAAAAAAAAATTTGCAAGTTAAGAATTCACTGGCGGAAGTTAAAAAAATTACGTAAAATAAACAGGTTAGCAATTAATGTCTATCTTTAGATTTTGGACAATTTTACTTTTAGATTGAGTTGTAAGTAAAAAATTTAAAAATTTGGCTTTGCCTAGCTTTACAAAGGGGAAGGGAGTTAACGGCTGGAATAGGAAGTGGTGTTTGATTGAGAAGTGGGTTAAACAAAACAGAAAGGGAGGGAGGAAAAAGGTAAAGAAGAAGAAGAAGGAAAAATACTAATATTAAAGTACCCAAACCAGTACCTACTCCTTAATTTTAGATATGAAATCCATTAGCAAGTGCCGCCATAGGGCGAAATTTGTGAACATTTAAAATTTTAATTTCTAAATTTAGTTTTTATGAGAGTAAATATAAATTAAATTGTTTTTGATCAATTGATTAATTAATTTATAAATAGAAATTTTGAGCCCCTCTAACTTCCTCTTCCTGTCTCCTTTGAATATCTACTTTTTATGAAGTAAGGATACTTATATTAACTTGACAACCGATTTTTTCTGCAAGTATATATATCTTTTTCACAGCATAAAATTTTATATAAAGCTTTTTAAAAAATATTTGAAATAATTTTTAGAAATTTTGAAATGTGGTAGTTGCCGATGATATGTAAAATCTCTCTTAGGCATTCATGTTAAAATGATCATTCAACAGTTTTGAACATCAAATTTTTTTTTATTTTAAAATTGGCTCTGTAATTTTCATTACATTGAGCTCTCCACCTGTATCATTTTTTAATATTAAAATATTAATATTAATTAGGATCGGGTCTTTGTGATTTACATTCCTGCTTTTCCTTTTGGATTAAAGTTATTTAATATATATATATATATATATATATATATATATTCCTCCTGTCAGATTCAGGGGTTTAGATTATTACTGTTTCTTCTTATGTCTTAAAAATTTTCTTATGTCGTAAAATACTCAATATTAGCTACATCAATATATATGTTGCCTTTATTTTACACGGAATATCGTTATAAATATTTTGCCGCCACTTTTTATGGTATGGGCCCACTCATAATTATAATAGTAATAACAAAATCAACATAGAATTATGAGACAATAGCATCAACATATATCATATATTGCAAGCTATGTAAAAGCCTCTTTAGTAAAACAATGCTTTCCTGATCGCTCACACTACTTGAGAATTGTGCGACAAGAGCACCACCATCTATCTGAAACAGCAAACTACATGAAAGCTTCTTTAATGAGAAAATGTGTTCTTGATCACAAACCCTATCTGAGAATTGTGAGGCAGCAGTATCAACATCTAACTATCATATACCTCAAGCTACGTGAAGTTCTCTTTAATATAAAAATGTGTTACTGGTCACTCACACTAACTGAGAATTGTAAGATAGCCGCCTTAACATCTTAACATCTATCATACACCGTAATCTACTTGAAGTTCTTTTTAATATAATGTTATTAAAAAGATTTATAATGTTCACTCACATTATTTGTGAATATTGAGACAGCGGCACACAACATCTATATTATAGTTTGTTTTATTTTATTTTATTTATTATTTAAAAAAAATGGAAAATTCCAGGAAGCCATTTTTCTCGGAAGGAAATCAAATGAAACAAAAATAATAGCAACGAATTTAACGAATTTAATCCAAAACTCAACAGATCTTTACAATTGTAGATTTCTTTGACTAACCTACTTTGAAGGCTAATGTTATTTTTAGATACATCCAGAGGGTGGACCTAATATATTTTGCCTATATATATATATATATATATATATATATATATATATATATATATATATATCATAGTTTAGAACATGTACAAATTTTTATCCACTACAAAGTGTACATTTTGTTTCGACATTGAAATGACAATATCTCCTTATTTGGTGTGTAAAGGAACGGAAAATCTCTTTTCTTATATTTTGCAAGTTGTACGTGAGATGTAAGTGGGGTTAGTGACAAGGGAATAAGTCTTGTAAATTGTCCGTTAGAATTTTGAAAAGAGGGAATGAGTGGAGGATAGAGCTGATTAATGAACTTGTCGGGAATTTTGTAGACTGATTTAACATTAAAAGATATAGTATAGCTTTTAATAGCCTAATACCTGGATATCTTCGGGTTTAGTAAAAGGGTAGAGTAAAGAAGTGTAAGGTTAGGGAATAAAAAGCCATTTATTTTTCCCGCCATAATGCCATTTATCTGTTTACACAAAGTCTGTTTGATGAGAGTGTCTTTGAATATATATTAACCGAAGAACTTGCTAATACGTTTGCTTAATTTCTGTCAGAATAACACGAAATACTTGGAGCCGATCTTTGCATGATCTGCCTAATGAATTAATGCTTTTTTTCTGGCTTGTAATCAAGAGACAAAAACGAAAATCAATATGAGTCGGTCTCGTTTAATATAATGAGACCGACTATATATAAGTAAATACTGCCCCTCTTTTTGACCTCACTTTTTCAAACGAATTGAAGTAGCGCAAATCAATAACTGTATTTCCTGCTTAGAAATTTGGGTCACTGTGTCGGATGCTTCTGATATTCATCTTGCAGATCTTGACAAAATCCCCAAAAGAACATGCAATGTTATCGACCCAGACTTGGCACCTCGACTTTTGTCACTTTCTCACTGTGGCTTCCCTCTGTTTTTTCTACAACTATTTTGATGGCAACTTGTGACCACGTAACCTACCCCCAACGGAGTGACGCATTCCATTAGACCGGCCGTTGGTCCAGTATGGTCCAGTATTACAGATTAGACATAAGTCTCCCGTTCTCAAAAATCAATTCAATGCCACCTTCCAGTCATGTTGTAATATTTTGATTCTTGTAAAGCGGTCATCAGATCGTAGAAACCAGGAAGCTCCTCGTCGGTCGACCTGCGTGTTCGTCGTGTGAGAATCGGGTTAACAGAAACAGAAATATAACCAAGTCGATGCGATTTTGGAAGGACAAAAATTATATATATATATATATATATATATATATAAAACAAACTCACCAAAAAAAAATTATTTTTGCACAAAGTTGAATGTCTCTTGTATATGAACAAAAAACATATAAAAACACAAATACTTCGAACAATTTTGGTAAAGTAGAGATGTGCCCTTCGTTTAACTGTTTCTGGTCTGTTCTTAGTGCAATTTTCACAACCTTCGACGCTCCCGTTCTCAGCAGTAGTAACGAAAGTAGTCGTATTGGTATTAATATGTGTAGCGATTTTTAGTGTTTGCGGCGGTATTTCACTTCTTCGCTCTCAGTATCAGCAACACACACAGTGGACGTTTCCTTTCAATCTCTGACGTCTATCAACTCAGTTCAACTGCATTCGAAGAGAGTCGAACCTCAGCTATTCTCCCTCACTTTTCTCTCTTACTCTCGTCTCTTAACGTCTCATAGACTCGTCTCTCGGTGCTTCTCGAATCCTCTTAGCTCATCGACTCGTCTCTTCGACTTTCCTCGTCGACTCCTCTCGGTACTTCTCTTACGCACTTAAAGAGGTTGGTGGTCATAGAATGCAAACTGATTATTGATTTTCTTTCTAGTTCGACCACTCCCACCCCTAAAATATTTGTAAAGTAAATTTTCAACTCTCCGAGAATAAACAATTTACTTTTTCACAAATTGTTATTCGATGTTCACAACAAAACGCTATTATTATCACCTTGCTGTTAAATATTCTGACATTCTTTTTGTAAACTACAGAGATCCTGTTTTTAAAAATGTTCTAGATAAAAATATCTTTAATTTTAACTTCGAATCTTATAGTGTCTAAATCCATTTCTCTTTACAAGTTCTAAATTATTACTATTCAATTTGTAATCTGATATTCTTTGTATACATACAAAAAGACTGTATTTCTGAATTAAGTTTCTGTACATTTACAGCATATCAGCATCTTGGTTATTCAAAGGCAGTCTCTCTTCATTTGATTTTTTTTTCTGTTTCATGGCACATTCTCCTTCATTATCATTATTATTATTTCAGGGGTGACATCGTCCCTGCCACAAACTGCTCTGACGAACTTTTTTATCTGGTACCCGATCACATGAAGTTAATGGTACTACTGTACGTTGTGGTGCAGTGGATATAGACTCGGAACGAAAAGTCGGAGAGCTGAGTTAAAATTCCAGTTGAATTCGTAGCATTCACTTACGCGAAAATTAATCCGTCTCCTTTTCCTCCAGATATGGATTAAATAGACAGACATATTGGTTTCTATAGCCTTGGTTTGCAACAAGTCTAGCGCAGAAAGTAATGGCAACAGCTTCTGCCCAGTCAATCATGTCTCTTTCGAGACATGATCTGTATCACGTATAGCACTTAACTGACTGACTATACTGGCATCTAAGTTCCGTCATTTTTACCGTAGAAATAATTAAATAAGACTTCTACTCGAACTGTATCTTTTCTCGCACTTTCTGCCTGTGGAATCGCCATTTCATGTTTCCCTGATAGCTAAAATCTCCAAAAATTTTAACGTAACGTCAATTGCTCACTTCTATCTTCTTGAATCCCGTCCATCTTTTATCCTTTTCTTAATACCAAGTATTGCTATAACTCTCTGCGTATTAGTGTTAATTCAGCCTTATTTGAAGTGAAATGAATTATATATATATATATATATATATATATATATATATATATATATATATATATATAGACAGTTCTTATTTTGTAAAACAAAATATACACTATGTTTCGTATATTCGTTTGATGTTTTTACATGGAAAGAAAAATACAACTTATTAACTATATCTATCGATATACCATAATTTAAATATTTTCTTCATTGAAGGCTGACGAAAAAAATATTTTAATCTTCAAAACACAACTTGATGTAAAAATGTATATTAGTCGGTGTTACGAAATTAAATATCTGATGAAAAAAATATTTGCATTAGCAAATTTATGTCGAGACTATTTCTTTTTTAGTGATTTTGATATACAAAATTTTCTTGCCCCGCGTGTTTATTCGTTGTTCAGAACATTTGCGAATCACATTACTGAGAGAGAAAATCGAGAATCACGGTCAAATTTAGGAAGACCGGCTCAAATATCTGATCCTCGATTCGGTTCAATTTAGATCTCTTGTTTGAACTTTGGAAAAGGTGGATGAGTGTGATGTAGAACGGAAAAGAAAAGGGTGTGTTCAAATTTCGTGTTAATGCATAAAAAGATATATAAAAAGAGAGAAGAAAAAAGAATGAAAGGAAATACAGAAAAATATTAAAAAAAGAAGAAAAAAGAATGGAAAAATAAAAATGTAATACATAAATAAATAAAAAGAAAAAAGAAAGAAAGAAAGAATACGGAAGATTAAAAGAAGTCATTGATGTGAGTGGTACGGAAAATTAATGAATTAATAAAAAAGAAAGAAAGAAAGAGAGAAATAAATAAATAAGAAAAAACAAACGTGAAATAGGAAAAGGTAGCATTGATGTGAAGGATTCGGAAAATAAATATATGAAGAAAAATAAATACAGAAATACAAACAGTGAAAGAAAGAAAGATAAAAAAGAAAAAAGAAAGAAAGACAGATAATAAAAAAGAAGGAAGAAAGAAATGAATGAATGACAAAGAAAGAAAGATGAAAGAAGACAAGAACAAACGTGAAATAGGAAAAGGTAGCATTGATGTGAGGGATACGGAAAATAAATATATGAAAAAAAAAAAATACAGAAATACAGTGAAAGAAATAAAGAAAGAAAAAGAAAAAAACAGAAGGAAGAAAGAATGAATGTGAAAAAGTAAAAGAAAGCATTAACCTAAGAAAGAAAGAAAGAAAGAAAGACATAGTGAAAGAAGGAAACAAAGGAGAGAAGGAAAAATTATAAGAAAGAGAAAAAGAAAGAAGGCAAGTAGAAACGTGAAAAAGTAAAAAAGAGCATTGATTTGAGTGATACGGTGAATAGACAAATAAATAAATGAAGAAAAATAAAGAAAAACAGAGAGGTATAATGAAAGAAAAAAGAAAGGAGAGAAGAAGAGAAAGAAAGAACGAAAAAAAGAAAGAAAGAAAGAATTAAGTTGAGAAAAGTGAAAGGAAGCATTGATGTGAGTGACACCGGGAATGAATTAATAAATGAATAAGAAGAAAAAAAAAACAGAAAGAAAAAAATAATGAAAGAAAGAATAAATGAAAATGAAAAAAAAATGCGAAATAGTAAAAGAAAGCATTGATGTGAGAGATAAGGAAAATAAATAGATGAATGAATAAAAAGAAAAAAGAAAAAAATCGATAGTTAAAGAAAAGAAAAAGTGAAAGAAGAAAGAAAGTGAGATAAGAAGGCAAGAATAAACGTAGAAAAAGTAGAAGAAAGCATATCGCCCGGTTCATACTCCGCCCACGTCTATTGAACAGGTGAAGAGGCTCATCCCTTGTTTCCTGTTTAGGATGTGGTTTCCGGTTTTTCTCTTTTCCAATCTTTTCACTCTTACGTAGCCCCCTGCGCATCAGTGGCGTTTACGCCTTGCTTGGGGTGATATGATTAAAAAAAAAATATGAGGGATACGGAGAATAAATAAATGAATAAAAAAGAAAAAAACAACAAACATACTGAAAGAAACAAAGAACGGAGAGAAAAATAAAAAAAAGAAAGAAAGTACGAAATAAATAAAGCAAAAAATGGATGTGAGAAAGTAAAAGAAAGCATTGACGGGAGGGATACAGAAAATAAATAATTTTTTTTTAATCATGTCACCCCAAGCAAGGCATTCCACTGCCACTATAGCGCAGGGGGTTACACAGGGCGATATACGAATTAGGATGTACATAGGGGAAGAGTTGGAGAGAATGGGTGTGGGTTAGTGTGTTAGGAGTTGTCTATTGACCTTACTTTTAAACTCCTGGAGGTTATAGCCGTCGGGGAAGCAAGCATGCGGAAGGGGATTCCACAGGCGGGAAGTGCGAGAAAAGAAGCTATTGGAGTAGAAATTGCGGTTACATTTCATCGGTTTCGCTGTAAAAGAGTGGGACCTAGTTGCCAATCTAGTATCTCATGCAAACTCACACATAGGGGGCACCAGAGATTTAAGTTCATAGAGCAGAAGCCATGAAAGTATTTGTAGAAGAGGCACAGGGAAGCCACGTCACGCCGGTGAGAGAGTGACTGCAGGCAGTCAGCTAAGTTGGTATCAGTCACGTTAAAGATTCTTCGCTGTATTTTGTCAAGAAACCCGAGGAGAATAGCAGGGGCACCCGACCAGATGAAATAATAAAAAAAGAAAGACAGTGAAAGAAAGAAAAAAAGAAAGAAGAAAGAAAGTTAATAAAGAAAGAGGAGAAAAGGATTCATGTGAAAAAGTAAAAAAAAAATCATTGGTGTATGGGATACGGAAAGAAAGAAAGAAAGAAAGAAAGAAAGAAAGAAAGAAAGAATGAACGCGAGAAAGTTAAAGAAAGCATTGACAGGAGAGATATGCAAAATAAATAAATTATTAAAAAAGAAAGAAAGACAGTGAAAGATAGAAAGAAAGAATGAAAGAAAGAAGAAAAAAGAAGAAAGAAAGATAATAAGGAAGGAGGAGAAAAGAATTAATTCGAAAAAGTAAAAGGAATCATTGATGTAAGAGATACGGAAGAAAGAAAGAAAGAAAGAAAGAAAGAAAGAATAATAAAATAAAATAATAAATAAACTATGAAAATTAATAAAAAAAGAAAAGAAAATTAAAATATCGGAAAAAAGACAATTGCAAAGATTTGAAAGTAAAAAATTACAAGCAGAAAAAAAGAGAGATTATTGGATTTAAGGAAGTAATTAGGTAAAAATGGCTTGAATGAAAAGGATGGAAATAGAAAGGTAAGCAATTTTAGAATACACCTTAAGTTTTTATTTAAGGTAAGTTCTGTGGGGAATGTGTTAAAATATTTAAAATTTAATGAGAGAAAATTCAAGAAAAATAGATGACGAAGAGGAATGAAATAGACTTAATTAAAATGTTAGCTGAAGTCCTTCTTGCCACCTGATGGACTTCTGCTTTACTAACATAGACCTTGCATAAGTTGATTTTCTAGGCGTAGCTTAGATGTGGCACAAGACTGAGAGTAAAGGGCACCCAGTGTGGATCGAACTCACTACTCAAGAGACAAGTTTTTTAACCGTTACACAAAGTCAGGGTCCCTTTCTCATAAGAAAGGTATGTAATAATGAATAGCGGTCCGCAATAAGCAATCTAAGAGTTCAAATTCTAGGTGTGTTCGTCATAGTCACTTACAAGTAAATAGCCTTGCAAATCAATGTTCTACTATCGGTTAAATAACAGAATGTCAATCATTGTTCTCTGAAAAAATAATGCAATATTCACTTGCAAAAAAAAACAACTATTGTTGTTACAATCTTTTAATTAAGGCTGCTCCGCCTAAAACAAAACAAAACAAAACTAAACCATCAACTAATGTATTTGTCGCAACCATATGAGTTTCCTGTTTCGTCGGAAGTTGGTTAAAAAACCAACAATCTCTGAGTGATAAAGATTTTCTTTACTCAGCACTTGTATATGTTTATAAAGGATTTCTTACATTTTGCAAGTCTGTGAATTAAATGCAGGTTAATTGTATAGTGGTGGAAAATGAGTTCCACTCTACGATAAAACACTTGAAAAGCGTTATTTATATATGCAGTTATCTGTCGGACACAAAATATACATATATAAATCCAGGTGAAGAGGACCCAAGGTTTTACGATTTTGAGTTCCCTAACATTTATTTTTATTTTTTTTATAAACAGTGTTCAATACAATAAATATTGTAGAGCATAGTATAATCATATAATTATGAATTAAAAGTACATTGCGAGACAAAAATTTTTATGTTTCGAGATAGAATCTCCTCGTCAGGGAATGTTGGATGTTGGTTGCGAAAATGATTTACATTTAAATACAACACACACACACACACACACACACACACACACACACGTGTGTGTGTGTGTGTGTGTGTGTGTATGAATTTATATATATTATTTCATGAAAAACAAATTAAAATTACCTTTAAACTGATGATAGACCGAAGGTAGTCGAACGCACCTAAAAAAAGAAAGAAAATTGAGATAATAAATTTACAAATATTGTTCATAATGGGTTCTATTTTGTATAATACACATGTTATTTTGGAATTAAATTAAGAATCGAAATAATTACTTGTTAATTATATATTAAATGTATTTACTCATAAGTAATATCCATTATGCGGAACCAAATTTAATAACAAATATATCATTCTAACTAACCGTTCCTTAAATATATCATAACACGGGGTGAAACATACGCTACATACAACAATAACCAAGAAAAAAACAGTAGACTGATCAGAATAAATTTCAAAATCCAATCGCAAAGACTGAGCGTTATTGAAGGAAGTTAATGTAACTATTATTGATTTTTGCATTCAATTTCTACAGCTTATCAGCCCATTGAAGGTAATTTATAGACAGAAAATCTTTTTAGATTTTAAGAATTTTTTTGATAATATTGTGGGACATATGTAGTACTACTTGACTAATGAATTAACACCTAATCAGAATTTGATAAACAAACAAGAAATAATATCGATATAAAGTGGAGGATCCATTCTATATTATGAACAGTATATAAACACATCTCTCATTTTGTGTTCACTTTATTTTCTATACATTTATATTCCGGAGAATCTAGATGAATCTAAAAGACATGTGTGTGTAGCTGAGAGATGTTTGACTGATTCATTAATTTTCCACGTCTTATGAAAATCACGGGTAATTTAAAGCCAAAGAAATATTTTTAGATTATAATTTGTTTTTGACATAATAATGACTAAATGATACAAGTATTAGTAATAAGAGGGGATAAGAGGTGAACTCATACTTTTCCTAAAGCTATTTGCGGGTAAATGTATATAACGAACATAAGTGGAATTTGAACACGATTCTCAGACGAACAATCTCGACCCATTATCCATTACACCAACCGCAGATCCAAACTTACAGCACCTGTTATCTCCAAGGAGTCACTTATCTAGTTACTGACCGTTTTCGAGTTAGCTAAGTTTTGATAATCGTACAAGAACTGGTGATGCAACGTGATATGGATGTAAGCATTGTGCGTATCGCCGAAGGACTTAGATTTCTTTATCCTATTAGAGTTATTAAGTGAATCCCAGAAGATAGTTGTCCAATGATCCGAGGTCCAAATGACCAAGGCTAGCATTCTTTAAAAATTGCATCTCGATCCAACCCTCTCCCTAATTTACATAATGTCGTGGACCTACATTAGCAAGAAATAATACAACAATCAAAATAGGAAATAACGATATATATATATTAAATACAGCAAAATACAAATACGTGTAACTCTGTTAGTAGAATTAAAAAACACGGATTAGGAAGTAATACTATAACTAGGATTCGCAATAGTCGTACGGTAGCAGTCTTGGCTATCTCTGCCTATCACTCTCCGCTGATCTGCTTATGCTGATCCATGCGGATCTCTCCCTCTCACACTGATCTCCTTTTGTGAGGGGAAGTATATGTAGTTGTAGAAAGAGTTCAAACCGTTGTAATGGGTGATGCAACCATCACACATAATCTACGAAAGATTATACACCGATCATTTTAAAATATCTATTGTTGATAATACAACGGTATATTGGTGCATTTGTAAAAATCTAGTTGACCAGAGAATGGAGGCTGATCTCTCCTCTGAACTAGCTCAAACAGCTCACGGGTTTAAAAACTGCTTAGTCACAATCAGTGCCTCGAAAGTTAAACAGGCATTACGTCATCACCGCTCAGACACAGAACTTTTAACAATCTCAACAAACTGTGTTCCCTCTGTGAGACTCCTTGTCTTGATCGCCTCATGGGACTTATATTCAATCCATATCTCAAGTAGAACTCGCGCAGAAGATTCATCGTTAAAATGCTAGAAGAATAGTCAGTTCACTGTATCGTTCCAGTACATAAACTATCGGCCATAGTTATTTGGCCACCCCTGTTTTGTTTAAAAAATGATGTATTTCATAATATGTTTTAGTATGTATTGCCAAGTGGAAAATTCTAAATGAAAATAGAATTTTTAGTTAATATTACAAAATAACATGTGCATCAGATGAACTGTTGTGGTGTCCAGTTTCTGTGCTCTCTTCCCCAATGTTAGTCTCTTCTTATTGGCTGATCGAAGCAAAGGCTTGCTGGCCGCCTTGTAAAATTTGCAAAGTAATAATAACAAAAGGACCATTCTATTTTCATTTAGAACTATCTACTTGGCAATAAATACTAAAAAACAGTATGAAATACATATATTTAAAAAAAACTAGGGTGGCCTAATAATTATGACCGCTAGTGTACCTGACTCCTGACATCATCTATCGTTACAAGACCCAGATGAGGCAGAAAATTGAGTACTGCTGCCATATAATGATTTGTGCTTTCTGTCTTTACTTTCCAGTTTCGATCGAATCCAAAAGCATCTGTGTGTGTTTGCATACAGACGAAACATCGCTCTGAACATGAAAATTGTCCAGACGAAGAAGAAACCTTAATTCCACCAGTTCAAACATTAATGGCTAGGACCCATCATGCCACACACATTATAACGAATCAACCTCATTCCCTAACATTTTAACCTGTTCAAGTCTAGGATCGACCGTTATCTTCCTCACATAAACAGGTCATCTTACTCTGCAACCCTCTACCTGTGAGACTTGGGATTTGTTCCGAGGAAACATCACAGTAAAAAATAGAAATACCCATTTATACGTTTATCATCTGCATCATGTCCATAAATGTTTGATCGAAAAGTACACTGAGATCATTTATAGGTCAAACGTCGTTCCCATTCAAGAAAACGCAATACGGCCAGGATAATAGTGGAACTCGGTTATTCTGTTCTAACCAACCATGCATATTTGCCTGACTTTGCATTAATCGACTGCATCATTTTCCAATCCCCGCAAAACGCTTTGATGCGGAAAACTTATCTTATATAAACCAGATATAAGTTCGATGAAAACTTGTTCACATTGGAGTAGATAGACTAAACTATCGCCCGCTTCACACTCCACCCACGTCTATTGAACAGGTGATGAGGCTTATCCCTTGTTTCCTGTTTAGGATGCGATTTCCGGTATTTCTCTTTTCTAATATTTTCACTCTTTTTATTTTATTTATTTTTTTCAATTGGAGTAGATAGACTAAACTATCGCCCGGTTCACACTCCACCCACGTCTATTGAACAGGTGAAGAGGCTCATCCCTTGTTTCTTGTTTAGGATGTGGTTTCCGGTTTTCTCTTTTCTAATCTTCTCACTTTTATGTAGCCCCCTGCACATCAGTGGCGTTACCGCCTTGCTTGGGGTTATATGATTAAAAAAAAAAAAAAAAAAAAAGCATGCGAAACTTTACACAAACGTTATCGAAGGGTTGCCTCGTAAATGGGAAAAATCGTTGTAAATAATTTTGAATAGATAATTGAATAAAATAAAATTCCACTTCATTTTGAAAAGATTAAATTGATAAACGAAAATTATTTGTGACTCAACTTGGCCTCCCTTTTTTCAGTATACGTCAGTCTCGTTTCATATAATGAGACCGACTATGTATAAATATATATTGCGCCTCCTGTGCCTCACGTTTTCAACCGACCTGAAGTGGAACGACTACATCGGATCTATAACTGCATCGACTGCAAGGAGGCTTAGGTCACTGTTTGGGACCAGAAAGTTTTACTCTTCAGAATCCTTCTTGCACATTCATAAATCTATCATTCGACCATGCATTGAATCCTTGATATTAATCTTGAGGTTCTCCAAAAATCCAAAGGAAGACCTGTGATGTAATCAGTCCTGACCTGGCATCTCGACTTCAGTCACTTTCTCACCGACGTGATTTCTCTCTGTTTTTTTTTTTTTTTTACAAATATTTTTATCGCAACTGCTTTGACGAGTTGTTTTCCCTGGTGCCCCGACCACAAAACTTTTTAGCGTGCTACTAGCTAGATTGGCTTTTAAGTCCCACATTTTACAGTTGAAATAGTAAAATATAATTGCCACTTCAACTGGAAAAATGTATTTTCTTGTGCTTCCTGCGTCTGGAACTCCCTTCCGTCTACTTACTTCTCTGATAGCTACTTCTTTTTCTTCTATGTGCCCTGTACCTTCAGGACGTAGGCGATAATGGCTTTCCACGTCTCCCTATCCTTGGTGGCTCTTAGTACACCCTCTCCTGTTACCCTCGTTCCATCATCCACTTGATTAGGTCCTTCAAATATGTTATCCACTGTTTGCCCCTATCTCTTTTTCCCTGTATCTGGCCTGTTAGTATCAGGTTCTCCAAGCCCTTCTTCCTCATTTCATTTCCCAGGAACTTCAGCTGTCTCTTCCTGATGCTTAGTAAATTTCCTTTTTGTTTCCATCATTTCTAGGATCTCATTGTTGCTCACATGCTCAATCTATGATTGTCGCAGCATCCATGTGTAGAACCACATTTCAGTTGCTTTAAGTTTTTCCTTCATCTTTGATGATATTGTAAGCATTCACTGCCATATTAAAGAATTGACAACACATATCAATCCAATACTCTCTTCCTTGATTCTAGCTAAATTGTCCTGTTTCTTAATACCTTACTCAACTTCTGGAATGCTTATTTCGCCATGACAATTCGCCTTCGAATCTCTGTGCCGCACTTTCCGTTTTCTATTATAACACTTCCCGGGTATTTAAATTTTTGTACCTGCTTGATTCTAGTATCGCTGACCTGTATTTGGCATATTGGGCTGCCCTTTTTACTGATGCATTCGGTTTTCTTGTAGTTTTCTTATATTTTTAGTCCTTTCTTATCACTCTCTTCATCTACCTTCTATAGGAGGTACCTTCTTCTTCTTCTTCTTCTTCTATGTGCCCTGTCCCTTCAGGACGTAGGCGATCATGGATCTCCACGTCTCCCTCTCCCTTGTGGCTCTTAGTATGTTTGTTCCTGTTGCTCCTGGCAACCCCCGTTCCGTCATCCACCTGATCAGACCCTGCAAATATGTTATCCGCTGCCTTCCTCTGTCTCTCCTTCCTTCTATCTGTCCAGTCAGTATCAGGTTCTCCATACTCTCCTTCCTCATTGCATGTCCCAGGAACTTTAGTTGTCTCTTCCTGATGCTCAGCATCAATTTCCTTTTTGTTGCCATTCTTTCTAACATTTCGTCGTTGCTTGTATGCTCAATTCACGATATCCGTAGCATCCTTCTGTAGAACCACATTTCGGCCGCTTCCAGTTTTGTCCTCATTTTCGATGATATTGTCCAGCATTCACAGCCGTATTGAAGTACTGACATCACGTAGCAGTCTAGCACTCTTTTCTTCGTTTCTATTGAGATTTTCCTGTGTGTTAGTATTTTGCTCATCTTCTGGAACGCGTCCTTTGCCATGCCAATTCGCCTTTGGATCTCCGTGTCGCACTTTCCATCTCCTGTTAGAACACTTCCTAGGTACTTAAATTCTTGTACTTGTTTGATTCTGTTATCCCCCACCTGTATTTGGCATTTTGGGTTGTATCTTTTGCTGATGACCATGCACTCAGTTTTCTTAAAGTTTATTTGTAGTCCTTTCTTGTCACTCTACCTACAATATCAAATACTCTATATGCAACATCATTTTCTTATTTCTTGAACTCCTTTAATTCTTTCTTCAATACTCACTGTACCCTGTCTTTGATATCACTGTAATCTCGTGCGCACTAGTGGTGGTCTCACTTTGTTTGGGGTGAAATTAAAAACAAAAAATAACAATAATTTTTAGACATTGGGTACCGAATAACCATTCAGGTATATGTGGGATGGAGTTAAGACCCGCGGAAATGCAGTTAAATATTGTTTAAAAAGAAAATTAAACTTACTTTTAACAGTTGAAGAAAGTATAAATTATCGTTTAAAATAAACTATATGGTTACTAATTATGTAGATAGGTATAGGTATGTTATAAAACTAGCAGGAAACAAAGTAGTTCTAGGTTAATAATCGTGTTATCAGGAGAGCGGATCATCAACCCTGGAGAAATGTGAGTTCGGTGCCCAGGGGATTTCTGCAACAGCATTGGAATCGTATGTTAATTGCGATTCAAGAAAAAAAAAATAACGGCCAGTAATAGCCGAGCTCTTTAAGCGAAACATATCGTATTAAGGCGCTATAGGTAGTTATATAAAAAAGATGTATGTTCTGGATGGACATAGAGACGAAACTCTTTATTTTTTTATATATTCACCCAAAGCAAGACGATGACGCCAATTTGACGCAAGAAAATACTGGGAGTGAAAGAGAAAACAACGGATAAATCTCTACTCCTGTCCAAAAGACGAGGAAGGGTGTAAACAGGGCAATAAGCAAAACTATTTACTTCTATAAAGTAATAAATAAATACTAAATAAAATTTAAGAATCTTGGCGGTGGAATTAGGAGTATAGAATGGAAATACAATTTAAAAGAAAATGGAAACCCAATCCTAAACACAATAACCAGGGGATAAACCTGTCTTACTGGTCGAAATACCGGGAGGTTTGTGAACCTTATTTCTACCAGTTCAGACTATTGAAACCAGCTATGTCAAGTACACAGGGACGAGACGTACTCATTACCTTCATATTCCATTCAGACTGCTGCTTCTAAAGAACCGATTTTTGCAAAAGAGAATCCCAAGAGGATGCTTTCTCAAACACCTTCAAGTCCAAAATTAACAGCTATCTATCCTGTATATCATTATAATTTAAAATTCTTACGTACATATAACAGCAATGTTCAGTAATTTCCTACCTTGAGTGACTCTTGTGACTTGCACTGGAAGAGGCATAGCGTGAGAATATAAGAATCCTCAGAGGAATTCCTCTACATTGGTAGACATAGACAAGACTTTTGTAGGTTTTTAAAGATAAAGGCAATCATTATTAAGGCCACTATAATTATGACTATGGTATCTAAGAAATCTAGTCTTCGCCAATGATATCACCTAAATCAGTGACATCGAACTAGATCAGCTGCGAAAATTTAACTATGTGGGTAGTATACAAAAAGACAACGTTTAGAAAAAGATGATTTTCATAAACTAAGCAAAATAATACAATTTTCTTAGAAACTTAGCATATGTGTTGTTGTGGAGGTGATACCGGCTCAGAACGAGAAGTCGGAGAGACGAGTTCGAATTCCAGTAGAATTCCAGTTGCGTTCACTTATGCGCAAATACCGTTGGGTAGATAAAGATGAAACTCTTTCTTTATTTTATATATTCACCCAAAGCAAGACAATGACAATGATAGCAGGAGAGGTAGTAATCTGTCTTTTCCCTCTAGCTATAGGTTAAATAGAACAGATCGAGTTTTTATAATCTTGCTTGTCTACTGCAGAAAGAAATGGAAACCTACTGCGGGAAAATCATGCCCATTCAGTCGATCGCCCAAGCGTGAATCACGGATGGTATTTCAATGATTGACTTAGAAGCAAGATGTGCTAAACTGCTATATAATAACGAATATACTACAATGGAATAAATGCTAAAGAAGAGAGTTGAATATCAAATTATGTTTCTATGGACGAATGCTGAGTATATAATGGATAGACTACGACAGAAACGAAGAACATTTAAAGACAATAAGAAATAAAAAAAAATATTCTTAACAATTACAAAGTGGCATCTGAATTTTTTATAATAAATAATGAGGACAGCGGGCTTGATGAATTTAACACTCATTTGACATCCTGAAAGCAGATGTGACAGGACTAAATAGCGAGTAAACTACTTGCTGAGCTGCAGTAAACCGATGGTGGAATAAAGACCACAAATATATAAATTCTGAGACGAGATACAGAGAGAAGCAAAAGACAGGATGTTGTGGAGAGCTATGATCATACTAAAAATATCTGACATATAAAAGTGTCATCATCTGAAGCCTTACGTATTCTGGTAGAAATGTGTGTGTTCATTTGTCGATGCTATATTTACAACCTGTCAGGAATGCAAAGATGTCTGCCTGTGCGATATGATCAAAAAGTCAACGGGTTTCTGGATAGACAGCGAAAAGAAGCCTGTCAATATTTAAGTTGTTGGAATAATTAGGCAAGATATACATTCTGGAATAAGCTTCTGTTTCTTTAAGGTCGCTAGTATGTTTTGAAAGAAAGTAGAACCTTAGAGAAAATGATAGTATTAGATTTATGGCATGGGAGATCACTTTACAAGTGCTCCTGGTGTTTCGTAACGTTTTGCTACCAGCTGCATGGTCGGGTTAACGGTTCTCCCACCAAGGTTTTCTTCTGGTGAGGAGGGTGGCTAAACAATATTCTTCTTCTTCTTCTTCTTCTTCTTCTTCTTCTTCTTCTTCTACGTGCCGGTTCTTTTAAGGACGTAGGGGGTCATTATCGTCAACATCTCCCTATTCCTCATAGCTCTTAACACGCATTCTCCATTTACTCCTTCCTAAACCCATCTCTGCCATCCCTTTGCTTAAGCCAATCAAGTACTTTACCCATTGCTTTCCTCAGTCTCTATTTCCCTCTATCAGACCTGTGAGTATCGTATTACCTAACCCCTCTTTCCTCATTACATGCCTAGGAATTGTATCTGTCATTTCCTGATGTTATGTATTTATTTTATTTTCGTTTCCATCCACCCCGAAACCTCATCGTTGTTCACATCTTCAATTCTTGGTATCTTCAGTATCCTTCTGTAGAACTAAAGTTTTGTTGCTTCAAGTTTTTCTTTCATCTTTGATGATATTGTCCAGCATTCGCCGCCATATTGAAGGACATACATCATATAACAATCCAGTACTCTCTTCTTTGTATCCAGCGAAATGTTCCTGTCTCTTAATACTCTACTCAGCTTCTGGAATATAACCTTGTCGATGCCAATTCGCCTTCGGATCTTAGTGCCGCACTTTCCGTTTTTTGTTGGAACTCTTCCCATGTATTTCAATTTCAATATCCGATTGATATTATTGTGCCCCTAAAGTTTATTTTGCTTGTACTTGTCGTTTTGGGTTTCTCTTTTTACTTACAACCTTGCATTCAGTTTTCTTGTAGTTTATATGTAGTCCTTGAAAGAATCAACAAGATTTTTAAAAATGTGACTTGAAAAAGGGTAGATGGACTTTGTTGTTGGTTGGTTTAAAGGCTATGGAGCACAAAGCGGTAGACTGTGATTCATAACTATGTACTCCATCAACTACCTCGAATACACAGCAACGCTGCAAAGACAGCTTAATAACCTGAAGTCAACGGCTAGGCGGAGTGTACCCCCACTCAACGGAAATGTGTTTGTGACCAAGATGAGCCTTCATGTAAATTGGTGGCAGTTTGACCTGGAGAATGACCCTATGAGCATACCAGGTCATGATGATGATGATTAATTGATCCCAAGAGATAACAAGCCGGGAAGCTTCAATGTTAGGTCTCAACAGACGCCCTTTTTCCGATACACATAGGAAAAAATAACCCCTGAGAAAATTTAACTTATTACATGAAGAAACTGAGCATCAATGCGCGTTTCAGATCTATCTATCGCCCGGTTCACACTCCACCCACGTCTATTGAACAGGAGAAGCGGCTCATCCCTTGTTTCCTGTTTAGGATTTGGTTTCCGGCTTTTCTCTTTTCCAATCTTCTCATTTTAGTTTCTTTTTTTTTTCAATTGGAGTGGATAGATCAATCTATCGCCCGGTTCACACTCCACCCACGTCTATTGAACAGGTTAAAGGGCTCATTCCTTGTTCCCTGTTTAGGCTGTGGTTTCCGGCTTTTCTCTTTTCCAATTTTCTCACTTTGGTTTCTTTTTTTTCAATTGGAGTAGATAGATCAGTCTATCGCCCGATTCACACTCCACCCACGTCTATTGAACAGGTTAAAGGGCTCATCCTTTGTTCCCTGTTTAGGATGTGGTTTCCGGCTTTTCTCTTTTCCAATCTTCTCACTTTGGTTTCTGTTTTTTTTTTTCAATTGAAGTAGATAGATCAATCTATCGCCCGGTTCACACTCCACCCACGTCTATTGAACAGGTTAAGAGGCTCATCCCTTGTTCCTTGTTTAGGATGTGGTTTCCAGCTTTCTCTTTTCCAATCTTTTCACTATTACGTAGCCCCCTGCACATTAGTGGCGTTACCGCCTTGCTCGGGGTGATACGATTAAAGAAAAAATCAGTGAATGCCAGAAGACTTTAGAGTATTCGTCAGCTCATCAGGTAGGTAAACATGTTCGTAATTGGGCAAAATTATCTCTTGATTAGTTGTTAGGACGAAGAAAGCATTTGTACATTTGGTCCTAATTTACGAAGTAGTTTATCGATCGCAATTCTATCAAACTCTTTGGGTTGTCCTTGAAATACTTTATAATATACCGACAGATGTTATTCTACAAATCACATAAAACTCAACAACTCGAAGTTGCTTTGAAAATTTTAGACGATAAATTTGGACGTCAAAACCAAGCTCAAGTTAAATTTTTAGGTAGTTTTAAATTGTTTTTTTAAATTTATTGGATTTAATATAAAACCTGCAGACATTTCCAACATACGCACCGTAATGGGGGCGCTAGAGGGTGTCGTCAGTGATGTCATCGCGAGGATCACTAGGGGGTTTCGGGTCTTTCAACATCATACCCCCCTCACCACGCCGACCCGACCCGACCCGACCCGACCCGACCCGACCAGAGATGATCAGCCTCCGGCCCACCCTCGATAAGCGCTTTCAGACACTGGAAAATTACGTTTAGGCCCGGTACAAAACCCTGCAAATGCTTCCGATTGACGACAGTCAGAGCCACTTTCCATTTTGAAGCGAACCGCACATGAGCTCGTCCGAAACATTAATTAGAGGCAGAATTTCGGGGAATTTTAGCTAACAATTTGGAATCCAGGCACTCTCTCTTTTGATCCATAACCAATTAGCTGTTCTTTCCGCTGTTTCGGTTATGGACTTGAGTGATTTTCTTTTTCTTACTCCCGCTATTCCAATATCTGTCAAGGCTTTGCATAAGGACCTTGCTGCAAATCCTCTAGTCCCCACTTCTATAGGCGTGCAGCTAGCCCTCCAGCCTTTAACCCTACAACTCTCCAGCAGTTCGTCATATTTTAACTTCTTCCAGAATGTATTATGCAGTTTAAACTAATTATATATCGAATATATCAAAGAAGCTTCGCAGAGATCATTGAATGATAAAGAGTGCTATTGAAAATATGAGAATGTTATTAACCAGAAGCAATTGAAAAGGACATAAGAACATGATTAACATAAACTAAAGCGTGTTACAACAACAAAAACACTTTCGACCGGCACTCAGATTTTTAACAGGTTTTAATTGAAGAAATCAAAAAGAACGAAAGGTGTAGAATACATCGCAAATTTGGATATGTCAAGAAATCACCTAGGCAAACTTTTTTCAGTAAAGCAATAAATTTAAATCGTTAAAATTGAACCAAGAAAAAATGACAATTAAATTTTCTAAAATAATTCTCACAGTGGAATATTGGTATACACTGTTTAGACGTGATGGATGGGCCAAAGGATGAATTCTAAGCGATACAGATATGCATGTTTCTAAATGGAGACAAAATAGGACAGTAATTTGATTATATTGGCTGGAATTGTCGACTATATCATTATTGAACCATTCAAAATTGATTATGGAGCTAAACTGAACAGAGTTATCTATTGTAATTTTATGGACAATATATTCATTGAATAGTACAAGTCCCAGTCTCGCAGTTTCGAAGTGAAGTGCGTATTTATTGACAATGCTCCTTCTCTCAGGCTAAGCATGAATGTTTAGAACGTAAAAGGTTTAAAGGAAAAAAAAATAATAGAATGGCAATCATCAAGTCCGATCTGAATTCAATCGAATATGTATATACGATTGTGAAGAAGAAATTATATGATTTGTTGGTTGGTTGTTTTTGTTTTATGGCAAATCAACCCAAGCAGGTCATTTATTGCCAACTAAATTTTATTTATTTATTGCTGGTAATACCTTTTTCTTTCAACAATTTCATTGTTGTTTTTATATAAGTTTTGTGTCTAGTAAAGCTTTGGACAATGAGGGGAAAAAAAAGAAAACTGCGGAGCACCGACAATACATACAGTACTTGACAGCAAAGAAAAAAAACCCTCCTATATATATATATATATATATATATATATATATATATATATAAACTTATATATAAACTTATAAATAAACTTATTTATAAATGGGTCTTTGTGTGTGTCTGTGTGTGCGTGTGTCCTTTACTTACAGACTCCAAAACGGCTGAACCGATTTTCTTGAACATTTACACAGTTGTACTATAAGCGTCTGCGAGTGTTCTTAGCTAGGTTTTGTGTCGTGGTACCCCGATAAATATCGAAAATCGATAATCGAAAAAATCGGGTTATAGAAGGAGTGGTCCGATTTTAATCAAATTTGATACACTTATAGACAAAGACATAAAAACGGTATTCAGAAGTTTCAAGGTTGCAGTTCTTACAATAGTGTAGAAAATCGATAATATATATATATATATATATATATATATATATATATATATATATATATATATAAGGCAAGATGTTTGTGTGTGTGTCTATTTATCTGTCTGTATGTCTATATTTTTTCAGCCCTTTTATTTTAGTTTTTGCTTCGGGTTTGGCTCTAAGTAGGTATAATTGTAGTTCTTAGTCTCAGCCATGATACCATTTACTCAGAGGACTTATTTAGCCATCAAAATTCAGTTTACGACGAAAAAACTTATTTGATATTGATATCAGAAAATCGAAATTTGACCAAAATCCATTCAGTCTACGGTTTTGCTTTAACTGGAAACAACTATTGCTTTTTAGTCTTTCGTGCCAACGTCCAAAGAGTCTGAGCTCCAAGACCATTGATTAGTTTTAAAGCTTTCATTACACCCGAGCCACGCCGGGCTATACTACTAGTATATATATATATATATATATAATACTGCTGTCACATCAGGTTGGGGGTCCCTGCTATTCATCTCGGGTTTTTTGAAGAGATCAGAATGTCATCAATTTTGATCTAACAACTCGACTCCAGTTACTTTCTCACCGACCAGATGTGGCTTTCCTCTGTCCCTTCTACAGATATTTTCACGGCTTCTGCACCGACGAGTTTAATTCCTTAATGCCCTCTGTGCACAAGCCTACTCGAGGTAATTAACCTAATAGGTATAAGTGTGACCATACCATAAAATACCTATTAGGTTAGGACAAAATATTGGTACTAAGATCCAAAGGCGCACTTGTATGGCAAATAGACACATTCTAAAAGCGAAGCAGAATATTCAGAAACAAGAAATTTTCGGTGAAAAAAAAAAAAACACTACGGAAATGTTACGTGATATCTGTCCTCCTATATACCAGCGAACACTGGACAATCTATCCAAAGATAAAGAGACTCGAAGCAACAAAAATGTGGTCCTACAGTAGGATGCTGAGGATACCATGAACCGAACGTGTGATCAACGATGAAGTTTTGGAGAGGAGGGAAACAAAAAGAAAAATTGTACTTACGATCAGGAAGAGGCAGTTGAAGTTTTTGGGGGCACATAATGAGGAAGGATGGCTTGGAGATTATGATACTCACAGGGTGAATAAAGGGAATTTGGAACAAGAGAAACAGGACGTGACATACTTGATAGGCTTACGCAAATGGATAACAGAACAGAGTTTGTGGGAAATAACATGACAAAATTTATTAAAAAATACAAGGCACATGAAGATGAGGATGGCCGTAATCGTTTAAGTCCTGAAGGAACATGGCGTATAAAGAAAAACGTATCTTCCTTCGTATATATTTATTTGTCGAAAATATAATCTGGACGTCATTATTAAAAAGAAAATGTTTAATGTTACTTCATTCTTTAGAGAAATGGTGGGTGTGCTAATGGTGCAATGGATAGCAGCTCATAATGAGAAATTGGGGAGGTGAGTTCTAATTCTAGGAGAGTTTATCAGATTCATTTTTTAAAAAAATCTGTCCCTTCTCATCCATGAGCTACGATTTAAATAGTAAGAATTTTGGTTGAAAAAAATGTTAATGCAATATGCACTCAGAATAAAAAAGAAAATATTCTTCAATCGCAAATATGTTTTGGCTTTAAATAACACACTAAGAATTAACAGTTATTTACTAATCGTAGATTAATTGAGGCACAAGGTTAAAAAAAATAGAGAGTCCAGTGAGGATCGAATTCACTATTGAGTTGCAATCAATCTAGCGAGACAAGATTGCTAACCATTATACCACGTCGAAGTGCCGGAATCTAAACAATTTACGCAAAAAGGGTTTTAAGAGATTAATTTTTTTTTATTTACTTATTTCTACAAAGGCGAATTTATTTCTATAAAGGCGAATTTATTTCTATAAAGGCGAATTTATTTCTACAAAAGCGAATTTATAACAATGCAGTTTAGAAAACAAGATTTAGATCTACATGCTTTATCATATAAAAAGGAATTTTTTCTTTTTAATCATGTCACCCCAAGCAAGGCGGTAACGCCACTGATGTGCAGGGGGCTACGTAATAGTGAAAATATTGGAAAAGAGAAAGCCGGAAACCACATCCTAAACAAGGAACAAGGGATGAGCCTCTTAACCTGGTCAATAGACGTGGGTGGAGTGTGAACCGGGCGATAGATTGATCTATCTACACCAATTGAAAAAAAGAAAAGAAACCAAAGTGAGAAGATTAGAAAAGAGAAAACTGGAAACCGCATCCTAAACAGGAAACAAGTGATGAGCCTCTTCACCTGTTCAATAGGTGTGGGTGGAGTGTGAACCGGGCGTTAGTTTAGTCTATCTACTCCAATTAAATTAAAACTATGACGATTGTAATCGATGTGAAAGGCCTTATTTTTATATATAAAAAGCCGCAGTGATTTGTATACAAATTTAAGAACAGAATTACATTTAAACATTTTTTAGCTAAATGTTATTGTTAAAATTTAGCGAAAGTATCGTCAGTGTCATAAGCATGTATATATCGATAGCATACATATATTAATGATATATTATTTTGTATGTTAGAGAATGAAGTAAACAAGGCTCCCACATAACGGTAATGTCTTTCTGTGCGTTAGTGTTGACAGGGTCATCAAAAAGAGAACTCGTGTAATACAAGGCAATAACCATTTTTTTCTCTATAGAAAGACCTAATTGTAAAGCTGGGGAAGTAGAAATATCTGTAAACAATATTCATAAGCAGGTTCATTGTGTCGTTAACAGGGACATTTCTGATCATGCTTACAATATCTAGTGAGAAGAATATGTCGTTGTTAGGTTTGTAAGATGGCATGATTTATAGGAGTTCGTTTTGCAATTCATATTATATTTGCAATGGCTGTACGTTAAAAAGAAAAGTCAAACTTTATGAAGTCTGTATTTTATTTCTCCTACATATATATATATATATATATATATATATATATATAGTGTGTGTGTGTGTGTGCGTGTGAGTATATATATATATATAAACATGGAACAAGAAATAACCCTCTACTTCTAAAGACCGTCGACGAGTGTTAACCGGGCGATAGGTCACATTATCTACTATATATATATATACTGGTCATTCACATAAAAGCCTGTTTCGCTGTATCACAGCTCATAAGTGTGGATAGACACATCCACTTTCCTTTGGCCGTGAACGAAACTCGACTGATTTGGTATCAGTCGGAGTCGCTACCCACTTAGCCATAGGGAAGTTGATGTGTCTATGGCTTGCATTGGATGACTAAAATATTATACTCTCATATACGATTGGGCTCTCTAGAGAATAAAATTTTAAAAACTTCTCCAACTTTTGCTATAAATGGATTACATCTCAGCTATGAATTGAATTCTATCGGTAACTGGCGTGTGTATACACTGCTTATATACAACATGTTAAAATTTTCCATCGCTGATTACATGCTCATATGGCTTAGTGGGGTAGCGAGTTAGACTGATACCAAAACGGCTGAGTTTCGATTCCAGCGAGAAGTAAGTGGGTGTAGCTAGCCACACTGATGAGCTGCGAAACAGGCTTGTATGTGGATGACTAATATATATATATATATATATATATATATATATATATATATATATATATATATATATGCATGTTTACTTGTGAGGTCAAACTCCTTGACTGACTTTAGGAGTAGAGGCAGAGGTTTATCAATTGTTGCTTGCCTAGGACTGTGCGTGGGCGTGTGTAAGTGTGCATTATCCTTTTTTATATAAATATATTAATCATTCATTATTAATAAATGTACATATAACAGAAATAATAAATATATATTTTCTACGTCCAAAGAACACACACTCTCTCTCTCTCTCTCTCTCTCTATATATATATATATATATAATAGGCTGTCCACCAAAGCCGGTAGCTAATCCCCGTTGTAGATGTCTGTTCAGGCAAACTTGTGTTTGTTCAACTCCCACAGGCCGCATCTATACTTTAAACGGCAACATTGTGGTGCAGTGGATATAGAGTCGGAACGACAAATCGTCGAGCGCCAGTTCGAATTCCAGTTGAATTCCTTGCATTCGCTTACGCGCGAATACCCTTGGGAGAGGTATTAATCCGTCACTTCCCTCCTGTTACAGGTTAAATAACAGAACAGATTGAGTTCTTTAGCCTTGGCTGGAAACCAGTCTACCGCAGAAAGCAATGGCAACCTACTGCAGGACAATCTTCTGCCCAGTTAGTCATGTCTCTTTCGGAACACGATCGCCAAAGCGTGTATCACATATGGCACTTAACTGACTGATATTATATACTCACAAGGCTTGGGTCAACAACTTTCTAGACCGAGAACCTTCCTGACAAATCGACCACGGTAATTTCCCAACCCGGTCTTCATGTTCAGAAAGCGAACCATTCTAACCACTTTTCGACACGCCTGCCTATCTATGTATCTATCTATCCACACACACACACACATATATATATATATATATATATATATATATATTTGGAACGAGAATTCAGTGAGCCAATTTTGAATTCCATCGATAGATACAATTTATCGTAAATGTCCTTACTTTGGAAAACCATGAATCAGCCTTTTCTCCCACCAACTATATGTTTAATAGCAGTGCGATCTGGTGTCTTTCTCAGAGAAGAAAAACTTTGAATACAAAACTGTATGTATTATTGACTTAGCATATTCCATGTAATCTTTAACAAAATCATGGAGTTCAAATTACTCTATAATCAGGATTACGGTCTACTTACAACGTCTTTTATATTATTTAAAGGTTCTAGAGTCTATATACATCAAATTCCGTAAGCCGTCCCTCTGTAAACAGAGGGAATGCTCTCTGGGTTTGAATGTTATTGGACTCTAGTTTTCCATGCAGAGTTTTCATGATTAGTATTAAACTTTTTGTCCTCTGCTACTGAACTCTAGTTTTCTCTCGCCGCAATTAATCTTCTTTTCTTTTAGATGTCTCTTTTTTCCAGAAATAAACTTGATAAGGCTGGGACGAATTCGGTTGTTTTTAGTTTTAGTAAAAATGCCATTTTAACTATGCTTATTCATGGTTATTATAAATTATATATATATATTGCAGATATATAAGTGTGCTAGTGTATTGCCTGGATGTACAGGGTGTGATTGGTAAAATTTCGCCGTCTTATATTTTTAGTTTCGTGACTGCGTATTGATTTTTAATTTTGTCCACTGAACAGTATATTAGATTTAGTTGGGCACCGCCTCTGATAAAAAGAACACTGTGATAAAATTCTCTCCTCCAAAGTTTGGAAATAGCCTACATTACTGCTTGGCATTCGTGTCAGGAGTTCCAGTAAGAACACTTCAGAGTGTTTGGATGTCAAAGTGTTGGACGAGTTTAATGGTGATTAGGACGATACAGCAGCGACAACAGGAATCAGAAAATATTTTTATAAAGAGAACAAACTAACGGAAAGCGAGCAGCCCTTAAAGAGAACTTCTTCGTGAGAATTTAATGAAATATAACAGAAGACGGAAAGTGCGACACAGAGATCCAAGGGCGAATTGGTATGGCGAAGAAAGCATTCCAGAAGTTGAGTAAAGTATTAAGAAACAGGACAATTTCACTAGAAACTAGAAAGAGAGTACTGGGTTGCTACGTGCTGTCCGTCCTTCAATATGGCAGTGAATGCTGGACAATACCATCAAAGATGAAGGAAAAACTTGAAGCAACTGAAATGTGGTTCTATAGAAGGATGCTGCGAATATTATGGATCGAGCATGTGAGCAATGATGAGGTCTTGGAAATGATGGAAACAAAAAGTAAATTAATACTGAGCATCAGGAGGAGACAGCTGAAGTTCCTGGGACACGCAATGAGGAAGGAGGGCTAGGAGAATCTGATACTAACAGACCAGATAGAGGGAAAATAAGAGAGGGGAAAGCAAAGGATAACATATTTGAAGGATTTAATCAGGTGGATGACGGAACGAAGATTGCATGGTGTAACAGGAGAAGGTCACCAGGGATAGGGAAACGCGGAAGGCCATGATCGCCTACGTCCTGAAGAGACAAGGCACATAGAAGAAGAAGATCACTGAACGTCACACTTGTCTGTACCTATGACTGAGAGTTCCATGCCCATAGGTATAGCATCTGACTGAAAATGATTCATGATGGAAATGTTTCCTTCCAGAGTTACCGGTTTGTGAAAGAAAAGCAAAAATAAATATCCAAAAAAGGTTTTGTTTTCGAACATGCAGGCCATTTAGGTGATAGGTAAGACATCACTTGTTAAATTTGTTGTAGGTTGGGCTTGATGAACGGAAGAACATTAAATCTTATGTGACGTCATCTAACCAGAGAACCAATCAACTGCAAAATGGCATTAAATACTGAAAACTAATCTCACATAAGACGTTTACAGGTCAGCTGTTAGGTAGAAAAGACATACAAAATCTGGTAGTTATAGACATAATGGCAAGAAAACGAATCTGTTTCATATTTACCAAATTTATTTCATGGAACCACATCCGTTAAATGCAAACGTAGTTCTTATAATGATATCTTATTATGGTCATACTCGACAACGAGGAAGCAAACATCGCACACACACACACGCACACACACACACACACACACACACACACACACACACACACAGACAAACGCACACACTTATATATATACCAGCAGTATAGCTCGGCTTTGCTCGGGTGTAATGAAAGCTTTAAAACTAATCCATGGTCTTAGAGCTCAGACTAAAATCCAATAGTTGTTTCCAGTTAAAGCGAAACCGTAGACTGAAAGAAAAATGAATGGATGTAAGTCAAATTTTAATTTTCTGGTATCGATATCAAATAAGATTTTTTTCGTCGTAAACTGAATTTTGAAGGCTAAATAAGTCCTCTGAGTAAATGGTATCATGGCTGAGACTAAGAACTACAATCAGACCTACTTAGAGCTAAACCCGAAGCAAAAACTAAAATAAAAGGGCTGAAAAAATATAGACATACAGGCAGATAAACAGACACACATACAAACATCTTGCCTTATATATATATATATATATATATATATATATATATATATATATATATATATATATTGGGCGTGTATAGGGATAATATACATGCTAAAATGTCTGCCTTCTTCTACCGTGCACCCATGGCCCAGGGGTAGAATCGCCGACTGACTCCACTTCGGTCGGGTTTCAATCCTGTGTTAGAAGCAATCGGAGTCTAACCGTACTCATGAACTGTGATATAGCGAAACATATCTGTCTGCGGATGACTATATATATATTATCACTTTTCTGCAATATTGTAATAACTGTAATCTTGAAACTTCTTAATATCGTTTCTTATGACTTTGTCTATGTATAAAATTTGATTAAAATCGGACCACTCCTTCTATAACCCGATAGTATCGATTTTCGATATTTATCGGGGGTATCTCGACACAAAACCCAGCAAAGAACACTCCCAGACGCTTATCGTACAATTGTGTAAGTTTTCAAGAAAAATGTTTCAGCCGTTTCGGAGTTTATAGGTAACGGATACAGAGACACACACACACACTCAGACAAAATTCCATTTATAAATAAGTTTATATACATATATATATATATATATTAAAGTTGCATATATGGATATATTTGTGTGAACCAGTACAAACGTGCGAGCTGCTGTTTTGTATGCACATCTGCATACAAATCTGTAAAAGCGTGTGTGTACATATATATATATATATATATATATATATATATATATATATGTGTGTGTGTGTGTGTACTCATATATATGTGCGTGTTTGTGTGTGTGTGTGCATTTCCTTGTGCGTGATTATTGAATCTTGAAGAGTGAGTGTCCATCTAACTCAACTTAAGAATATATTGATCCGATGACCAATTTAACAAGGCAACGTTTCAGCTTCTAATCGATATATCGTCCCAATATTTTCAAATCAATATATTTCCATTAGCCCAGCCTCTCGTCTAAGTGGAGTAGTCTCGTGACGATTATAGAAATAGTTACCCTCCACACCGCTCTCATGCCAGTCTTTTCTTTTGCACCCGACGATCGCAAACTATCAAAACAACCTCTCTAACAAGACTACTTATTTGCCTCGTATCTTTACTGAAACGTGATGTGACACAAGGTCGAAATTATGATCGCTAACCCGAACGTGTACGCTCAGGCCAGGGCCAAAAATTGCCCAGCCCCAGCAACCATCGGTTGCGCTGGTAACCATCGATTTATCTCTTTAGCGCAATAGGATGTCATAGACTCAGGCATCTTTTACCCGGGACCTGACACCTTCCAGTGTTTTATTTTTCTCGGCTGTATCTCTGCTTGTGATCAGAGATACAGCTGAGTCGCACTCTTCCTGAAAACATAGACGCAACACAGACAAGAAATATCCTACCTGACCTGTGTTAGGTAAATATATTTGCCATGCCTTCTGCCCAAACTAATGCGGGTTGTGACTCAAGGTCATTTATATCGAGCGTTGAACACTTGGACATAAACTAACGGCCATGATTATTAGGACACCTCAGTGTTTTAAAAAAAATGGATTTCATATTATTTTTCACTATTTATTGCCAAGTGAATAATTGTAAATGAAAATCGAATAGTTTTTTTTATTAATACTGCACAATAACATGTGCATCAAATAAATTTATACATATTTAATAATTACCTATATTGCAGTTTTATCAATGAAGAATGAAAAAAAATTAGGGTAATTGCTTCCTTGCCTTGTAAAATTTTGCAAATTAATAATAACAAAAGAACCATTTTATTTTCATCTCGCATTAAACAACTAAAAAATAGTATGAAATACATTTCTGTTAAAAAAACAGGGGTGGCCTAATAATTATGGCCGGTAATGTACGTGGGGACTGGGTACTAAGCATAGCATAGGTTGTCTTAACTCTTGGCAAGCAGATGCCAGGTTAATAGGCATTTATCCATGCCCCCAACCACCACGACAACCACCCGGCGGGATGCGATGCAAGTTTTGTAATCGTTCAATCAACGCGTCAGGAGCTTTCAACAATTGACTTTTTGTGTTATTAGTGTTAGTCTGCCTTTGTGTGCGTGTACATGCCTGTATGTACGTATAGACAAAAGTACTCTTTTTTCCGTTACATTGTTTTCTCGTCTCCTTACACTCTCTCTTTAATTTTTTTTTTGTATTTCAGCTAAGAGTGGCAATCATAATGTAACCAAAGTTATATATTGAAATACTAAAGAGTAAATTTATCTAACAAAATCGCTATCGGACTCAACCACGGTCCCCAGACGATTTTGGAATCTCTTGCATCTCTTCTGAGCGGTCTCCTTGTCTAAGTTGATGAATGCCACTGTAAACCTTGCTTCCAGTTCATCTTCGGTGTTTCAAAGAGTTGTTTCTTCTTTTTGTCTCTTACTCAACTGCGCCTACACTCCACCCACGTCTATTGAACAGGTGAAGAGGTTCATCCCTTGTTCCCTCTTTAGGATGTGGTGTCCGGTGTTCTCTTTTCCAATCTTTTCACTCTTACGTAGCCCCCTGCACATCAGTAACGTTACCGCCTTGCTCGGGGTGATATGATTAAAATAAATATATATAATAACCAAGTGGGTTTAAATCTAGGAAGTTATGTGGCAAGATGTAAGAAATGATGTGGCCGTAGAAAATGTCTGACAGCTATGACTGAGTTCATCTGCTTGTGTGGAACGGTGCACTGGACCTATAGTAGTCACGGTGCACTGACTTATAGTAGTCACCCTCTTGACCGAAATCTGCTCTATTTCTTCAAGTAGGTCTCAGTGTGGAGTTTGAGGCCATCAACAGCTAATTCGCGTGTTAATTTCTTATCAGAACGATCAGTAAATATTCTAAGCACCGTTTAGATGTGGCACAAGACCGAAAGTATGGAGTACCCAGTAAAGATCGAGCTCACTACTCAGTTGTAATAGGTTCTAGGGAGACAAAATTGCTAACCATTAAACCAGGCTGAGGTACCCTTATCAGAGCGACCAGAGTGTGTTTTCCGAGCTGCTGCACACTCCTAATCACCTTTAGACACGTTCAACTCTTTCCGAATCCTCTACATTGTTCTCATATTGACACGCAAATACCCCGAGGTGTTTTTATTAGAGCTTCCGGTACGAATAGCATATACTAGAGTACGCCGTTTCCAAATTTCTGGCGGTGGGAACTGCGTCATGACGCTCTGTTTATGACAGACGGTGCCCAAATGACTCTACTATACTGCGCAGCCGATAAAAAAAAAAGCAGCACGCATGCGCGAAATTAGAAATATAAATTTACGAATCACACCCTGGACATTCAGGTACACACACAAACAGATACCTATCTACTATATATATATATATATATATATATATATATATATATATATATATATATACAGACAAGCAGAGACACACACATGCCCCCTACACGCATACACAAACACACACATATATATATATTTCTATGTATATATATTATATATATATATATATATATAGAGAGAGAGAGAGAGAAAGAAAGAGAGAGGGATAGACCATCAGTGAAAGAGCCACACAAACAGACACTAATATATATATATATATATATATATATATATATAGATAGATAGATAGATAGATAGATAGATAGATTGATAGATGATTAATTTTTTTATTTAAAATATAGTTTACATTGAACACGGAAATGTCTATGTTTCGAATATATATATATATATATATATATATATATATATATATATATATATGTTTGTGTGTGCGTGTATGGATGGATGACGAATATGAAGCTCTCATTACGATTGAGAACTCTAGAGATGAAAATTTGAAAAAAACAGTTAACACTTCCGCGATATATGCCTAACTCCTTAGCAATGAATTGAGTTCTTTCGGTAACTGGCGTGTGTACACGCAGCTTATATATCTGGCTTAAGGGTTAGTGACTCCGACTGACACCAAATCAATCGAGTTTCGATCCCGGCCGGAAGCAAGTGTATGTCTACCCACACTGATGAGCTGTGATACACCGAAATTAACTAACGTCGAACCAAAGCGGTACGGAGATGGGTGACAGCTTTGGAATGCCAGATGCTGTAATCTTAGATGTGCGGTTGATGTTGTAGGGATAAGAAATTAAAAACTAAAATTATTCTGGAAAAACTCAACTAAGAAAAATTCACAAGTCAGTGCGAAAAGCAAATTCTTAATCATGATTGGATTAAAAATAGCAAATTTATATATGACGCATTTTCCCACTTAGCTTTAAAATGCTTCGCTGCAGCAAACATCATGAGAAGTTTCACTATGTAAACCACGTCACTCCATATCAAAGGCAGTCCGATCTATCGCCCGGTTCACACTCCACCCACGTCTATTGAACAGGTTAAGAGGCTCATCCCTTGTTCCCTGTTTAGGATGTGGTTTCCGGCTTTCTCTTTTCCAATCTTTTCACTATTACGTAGCCCCCTGCACATCAGTGGTGTTACCGCCTTGCTCGGGGTGATACGATTTTTAAAAAAATATGAAAGTGGTTAGCTGAGGAACGTCATCCTCAGCTAACCGCTTTCATATTATTTTTAAGGTGAGGCTAGTTAATAAGTTTAACGAGAGAAAATGTCAAATGTGAATAAGAAATTGTGTAGTGTTTATTAAACAAAGGTGATCTCCTCAGTTTAAAATTCCACGGTTCCAATATTGACACTCATCGCTTGCAGTAAATAGTTTTCTCGTTAACGATGATGGACAAACCTAGCATAAATATAATCACTAAAATTCAGTTTGTTTGACATAAGAACAATTATTACTGGCACCTAAACAGTATCAAACGTTAGTACAGTACTAATCTTGCTAAACATGAAGCTCAAGTCGGAGCCCATAATAATAGTGCAATTATTGCTATTAATTTGATCGGCCAGTGCATCAGCACGGACGCAACGGCCATTAAATACTTGCCTGGCCATGAGTCTGACTGATTTGTCGATGTCGAGTGTTTTGCGAAAAAAAGTATGCTTTATTCACTTGGAGAAAATCCATTGTTCAATCAAGGAAAAGAGGCTAAATGATAACAGGTTTCCGATTCTCTTCCCAGAAATCCTACAAAGAATCGACATTTACTGATTGAGGTTCATAATAAGATATCTTAATATAAAGAAGGAAGAGGCTGAAAAGTACTCGACCTGAATACACAGACGGTTAGTATTTTGGTATATGAGTTGATCTGAGGACTTTTCGCCGCCACCCATATGACGTTCTAAGTTTGGGATTAATTTAAACGTGTTGTCACAGGGGTAAAGACAAAGAAGATTTTATTGATAAATAAAAGTTTGGAAAAGATTTTTCTTCTTCAGATCATCACACACACACACACACACACACACACACACACACACACACACACACACACACACACATATATATATATACGTGTGTGTGTATTAATAAAAAAGAACACGGGGAAAACCTTTTAGGCTGACGCCTAACGTTATTTTCTAATCGTTAATTTTTCCATTGGATAATACAGGGACTTAAATAATGTTTGTACATTTGCTGAGAAAAACACAGTGTTATTAACACACACACACATACATACATACACACACACAAACACACACACGTGTGTGTGTGTGTGTGTGTGTGTGTGTGTGTGTGTGGAATTATTAACAGAATTGTAGAAAAATGCAATAAATACAACTATTAGATAAAATAGATTTAACTATTACGTAAGCTCAAAAATTAACTCATTTTGTGTACGTACAAAAATGTGAATTTCTCTATTCATATTGAATACCTCTATTTATTCATATTAACCAATCATTGACGTCATATGAGACATTATTATATACGCAGACAATTAAGATTTGTCGCTTGCTATGAAATCTTAGAGAGGATCCCTTCAGAATAAGATCAACAACATTTTACCTCCTTAAAATGGACATTTAAAAATTGGGAAAATATTTATTAACCAATAAACTTATGAAATTAATAAATCTATTTTTTTTCTGGAGCCAATGTTTCCTCATAAAAGATATCAATTTTCGTTCTCTAATTAGTTTTTCAATTAACATTTGACCATGCGCTGTTCATTTGTTATACAGAACCGAAATTCTGAACCTTTAATTGATTACTAACATTTTGGCATATTTATTCTCGTATATTATATTACAAAAATGCTTAGTAATCTTCACACACACACACACACACACACACACACACACACACACACACACACACACACACACACAAAAACAAACAAAATGGACCAAGTTCACAGTCAGGTTAGCCAAATTCAGACGACAATTCTACTCCTGCATCTTCCTCTCTCGCACTTCCCGCCTGTGGAACTCACTCCCGTATTCTTGCTTTCCTGACGGCTACAACCCCCAGAAATTTAAATGCAAAGTTAATACTCATCTACTAACCACTGGCCTCTAGCTCTCTCCCCTCCCCTGTCTAACCTTTCCTTTCTCTCCACGTATGTATCCGTCATCGCACCTGCTTTCTCAGCTTTCTATTGTTCCTTTCTAACTAGCTTGTACTCCTCACTCTTTTCTAATTAATCTTTTTACATTTATGTAACCCCCTGCACATCAGTGGCGTTTCTGCCTTGCTTGGGGTGAAATGATTAAAAAAAAGAAAAAAAAAGTTATTTGTCAACAACAGATATAAGCATTCGTGTTAAACCAAATTACTGCTTATTCAGTTGCCGACTGCTACAAATTATACGCATACGTAAAGCAACTTTAAAACAATATGACACAGAATATCAATTGCAGACATATTTTGTTTCTTCTATACTAACGCAACTGATTCGGTTATATTGAAAAGCCGACAACATAAAAATCTATTTTGTATTAAGCTGTTTTGCAAAGAATCTTTGTAATTCATTTCTTTCAACTTGAAAGTAATTTAATATTCTATAATGAATAATTATTAAAATTTGTAAAGCAGTTTTGAAAATCGCTTATTTCTTCTTTTTATTAACACATATTCTTTTTTCACTCTCTCTTTCTCTCTCTCTCTCTCTCTCTCTATATATATATATATATATATATATAGTGAGTGAGAACGAGACAGACAGGGAGATTAATAATGTTGATATTTTGAAATATAAATTATATTTACCTCTACAAACTGGAAAGTTGAACGGATGAGGGATTTTGAGACAAATTTTTGATTTGATTGCAGATTTCCCGTCAAATGGTGAAATAGCTTAAATATTCACAATTCTAGATCTGTCTTCATTGAAACGGGTGTCTCTCAGGGTTCTAAAGCTGATAAGTTTGATCAGATCAAATTAGTACCTGATCTTAAAAATGGACTTCGATATGTTGTGAACTGGGACAAGAAATGTTTTATTAATTTTAAGGCCTCTAAAACGAAATCTCTTTCAATCGTCTTACACAAGCTTTTTTAGCCTTTCATCAGCATGGCTGTTGCCAATGTGCACGCGACTGACATATTGACCTTTCTCGGTCTTTTCGTTTTACACTGATATGAAGTGGAACGATTATATTGAAGCAACTTCTAGGTCTACTGGTAAAAATATTTGAATCATTCTGCTTTTCTAGACAGTTTTTCTCTTTAGAATCTGTCTTATGAAATTATATATTCTATTCGCCAATGCATTTAATATGGCTGTCACACTTGCTCTAGTGATCCTACTATATATCTAAAGATTTTTGACAAAATCTAAAGAAGTATCTGGAATGTCATTGATCCTATATAACGAATATATTATGCTATCATTCTCTAGAGAAAAAAAATTAATAAAAACAGTTACCACTTCTGCGATTTTAGCATAATTCTTCAGCAATGAATTGAGTCCGTTTTGTAACTGGCGTGTGTATCAGTCAGTAATTTAAGTGCCATACGTGATACACGCTTGGGCGATCATGCCTCTTAAGAGACATGACTGACTGGGCAGAAGATTATCCCGCAGTAGGTTGCCATTGTTTTCTGCGGTAGACTGGTTGCCGACCAAGGCTATAGAACCCAATCTGTCCTGCTATTTAACCCATAACTGGAAGGAAGAGACGGATTAATACCTTTCCCAAGGGTATTTGCGCGTAAATGAATGAATACAATGGATTCAACTGGAATTCGAACTCGGTTCCCCGACTTCTCGTTCCGAGCCGATATCCACTGTACCACGCGTGTGTATACACTGGTTAAATACAACACGTTAAATTTTCTTTTTTTATTCCATGCACCTATGGTTTAGGGGTTAGCGACTCCGACTGACTCCAAATCGGTCGAGCTTCGATCCCAACCAAGTGGATGTGTCTAGCCACACTGATGAGCTGTGGTACAGCGAAGCAAACTTGTATGTGGATGAATTTTTATTTATATATATAATGTCCTTTCCGTCAAACTTATTGAGGCAGCGTCGACTAAGTTTATACTCTTTACTACGAGTTATTAAACTTTATTACTAGTTATGGTTCACACTCCACCCACGTCTATTGAACAGGTGTAGAGGCTCATCCCTTGTTCCCTGTTTAGGATGTGGTTTCTGGCTTTCTCTTTTCTCATCTTTTCACTCTTTTCTTTCATTTTTTTTTCTCAATTGGAATAGATAGACTAAACTATCGCCCGGTTCACACTCCACCCACGTCTATTGAACAGGTGTAGAGGCTTATCTCTTGTTCCCTGTTTAGGATGTGTTTCCGGCTTTCTCTTTTCTAATCTTTTCATTCTTACGTAGCCCCCTGCGCTTCAGTGGCATTACCGCCTTGCTTGGGGTGATATGATTAAAAAAAAAAATGAAAGCTCTTGTCACGTGTTCGCTTTCAACTATGTCTTATTTTATTTTTTGCAACAATCATGTCGTTAAGTAGTAAAGAATATATATATATATATATATATATATATATATATATATATGATCTTAAAGATGGATAAGCCTTGAGTGCCCACATATTTGGAACTAAATTATTGTATAGGCTGTTATATATTCTTTCTATTGTCATAAAGGCTGTTGTGTGTCTGCCTGAGTGCGTGTGTTTACAGGTGTATTTCCCTTCTGTCACGCTTAGACTGTTTGGATTATTTTTATCTTTTTCTTACGTCTTAATGCAAAATACTCAATAGTAGGTACATCAATAAATATGATGCTGACTTTTTCGACGACATATCTTTATAAATGCCATCTTTCAAAATGATAATGCACCCATTCATACTGCAAAATTTGTAGTTAAATGGTACGAGGAACATTCTAGTGAAGTAAAATATATCTGGTCAACCACTCTCCGCAGATCTCAAGATCATTGAACATTTATGGTTCACTTTTGAAAACATATGAGGAGATACCCTTCACCATCATCATTGAAGGAATTGGAGACTGTTTTAGCTAAAGAATGGATAAAAATTCCTTTGGAAACAATTTAAACTTTGGACGTGCTGATCCCATAAAGAATTATAGCTGTAATTACTGCCAAAGGTGGTCTTACCCCATATTGAAATAAATTTGCTTGGAATTTCAAGGTTGTTGCCATTATTTTATCTACTCTCTGTATACATACATATATGGATGAGCGCATTGTTTAGTGGTTATCTGTGTGGAAAAATGGGACCAGCGTGTATGGGCCAGTTTCTGCTGAATCCGTTGAGTTAGCTCTCGCAAAGATTCTCATGAATAAGTATGTCACTTCTCACCTCAACTACTGGTTAAATAGCAGTCAAAGCCTTTGTGTGGCTAGATGTCGGGGAGAAAGACAACTGATGGGACTAGAAACTCCATCATGAAAATGCTTATTCTTAATGCTATATTTCATTGAAACATTGGTTCTCGTACGATAACCGAAGTTAAGCAACGTCGAGCCTGGTCAAAACCTGAATGATTGACTGCTTAGAAACAACAGGTGCTGTAAACTTGAATGTACGAGTAGTATAATGAATAATGACTTCGAAATGAACAGCGGAGAGCTGAGTTTCAATTCTAGTCGGGTTTGTTATATTCACTTATGTAGAAATATACTTGGGAAAGTTATGGTTCGACGTAATCCTCCACCAGTTATCGTTTGATTTTTAAAACTAGAATCAGTAAATACCAATATTATGTCCCTTACTAAATTTCTACAATCTAAGAAGGTTTTCTGGATTTAAATAAAATTCAAAGGGTTGATAAGATGAAAAAAACAAACGTACTAACCAATCAAATATTAATTTAAGCACGAATAAATTTGGGAATCATATGAATATTGATACATTTTTTTTTTTTACAATCCAATCTAAGCTTTCAGCTTGCATAAACCATTTTCAAAGATGTCAAATCCTTGGATGCCTTAAGTAAGTCTTTATATTCTGGTGTTGTTTCTATTAGTTGTTCGTCTTAAATGTTTTGGTATAGCGTCTCAATTTCTGTTTATTTTTATTTATTTTTATTTTTTTAAAGTCGATTACACTTACGGTATATATGGCAGTTAGGTCCAATAATAAGTAATTCTAATTGGTGCTTAGTTAGTTCATAGTTGGAAAAGTTAATGAATTTATCAATTTTGTTCGGAAGAATGATAATTTTAAACTGCTGTTGAACATCAGATTTATTGGTAATTTCCATAAACCTATGCGTAATTTCCCCCAGTTGATCCGTAGTAGTTAAATCTTTTAGTTTATTTTAGATATCCTGTTTGTTGCTATTCAGTTTTTCTTTGGCTATTTCAACCCTATGTTACCTACCTAAACCGAAAGCTTAGACTGGATTATAAAAAAAATAATATACAGTATTTACATTATTCGGACTATTATCCTCATCTTTGTTGCCTTTTGTAAGTCGTTTCGGCTCTTGTACGCTCCGGCCTTCTTCAGGTGCTAGGAATTTCGAACCCTTTTATTACAACCATAGGGTATAAGAACTCTATTCCTTGCATAGTAGAAGCAAAATTGCAATATGAAATATGGTAAAAAAGGTTACTACAGATATTACACTTTGATCCCGCTGGGCCGCGCAGTACAATGGCAACATAGATGAGGAAAATAGTCCGAATAATGTAAATACTGTGAATACTACCTCATTTCAGAAATACAGAAAAAAGAAATCATGTATCAATATTGTAAAGTTCTTTCTTCATTTAATGATAATGCTATTAAGCTTATCAGACAATATGAAAACAAATTACATAAGATAAATAGACAAAACTTGTCTATATTATTTACTGAAACATGCATTAATCTATATAAATAAAAAACAAGATGTTTATGTGTGTATGTGTCAATCTGTCTGTCTGTATGTATGTCCTTTATAAATATCCACAATTTTTATCCGATTCTCACCAAACTTCATGCAAATATTAGTTAGACTTCCGGTCAGGTCCTGGGCTACTTATTATTTCCGAGTTTTCCCCGATATCGGAAATCGACACCCCGATAATCGATCAGGTGTGATCAAGATCAGGATTTCAGCCTTTATATCGTGGTTCTTGCTGCAGAATTTATTTTAACTTGGTAAAATTATAGTTTTTCGTCTCAAACATTAGTAGATCTTCTCAGACGACTCATTTTCTTAAATATCCGAAATCGATACCGCCGATATTCTATCGAATCTGATCAATAACCGATATTCAGCCATCAATATGGCTAATTTTCTGCAATTTTACTCCTGATGGGTACGATGAGTATTCATGGCCTTACTTAGGTTAGTTTATCCTTGGATGACTTATTTGAATCCGATATTGGAAATCGATACTCAGATATCTTATTGGCACTGATCAAAACATGTTTTCAGCACTTTTAAATTCGTTTTTTCTTCGGAATCTGCTTTAACTAGGTATAATTGTAGCCATGATACCATTTAGTAAGAGGACTTATGTAGCCTTCAAAATTCAGTTTCCGACGGAAAACTTATTTGATATCGATATCGGAAATCAACATTTGACTTACATCGATTCACTTTTTTTTCAATCTATGGTTTCACTTAGAATGGAAAAACTATTGCTTTTTAGTTTTTGGTGCTAACGTCCAAAGGGTCTGAGCTCCAGGATCATGGATTAGTTTTAAAGCTTTCATTACACCCGAGCAACGCCGGGCTATACTGCTAGTATATATACATATATGAAATTAGATTTCATATATATATATATATATATATATATGAAATCTAAATTTTTCACATTTTAATTGGCACTTCATTCATCAGTGAATATTAATAATAGAATAATAGAGAACAAAAATCTCCGTGTCACTATCATACGATGTACCTACCTTCTGACGTCAAATTTAAAAATAAGCAAAATATGTAGGAGTGATATAAACCATGTCGGAAATACTGCGTGTCGCGCATTCAAGCATCTGTCTATATCTTTCGTAACACCCTGTATTTAAATCAATTTTCATGTCCTTTTTTTATTGAGCCCACTTTTTTACCTTTTATCTTCCTTTTTCGTTTCCTTGCTTCTCCAGGCTGTTTTCTTCTTTTTTATTTGAGGCAGTTCATGTTATCTTCATGCTCTCTTTCTCTCACTGTCTGCATATATATATATATATCTATATATATTAAAAAGGATTAATTCAAAGATGTTGAATGGCCATAATTAATCCTTTTTTAATATATATTTGCTCTGTAATATTTTATTACATGGAGCTCTCTTCCTGTATCATTTTTTAATATTAAAATAAATTTTTAATATTAATTAGGATCGGCTTTTTTTGGAATTTACCTTCCTGCTTTTTTCCCTTGGATTGAAGTATCTGAATTAAAATATATATATATATATATATATATATATATATATATATATATATATATATATGTGTGTGTGTGTGTGTGCGTGTGTGTGTGTGTATGCGTGCGTGAGAGAGAGAGAGAGAATAGGGAAGCTTGATAACCGGAAGTTGCACGTGATTAGACTATAAATGCCTTGGGAGTCGAGGCAGGTTAGTAGGGTCTTACACTAAGGACAGATTTGTATATGACGTCTGACACACAAGTCGATATCTGATCAGTATCGAATAGGTCAGCGTGGAAATGGTTTATGATGTTGGACGACCGGAAACCTCTAATGATCCTGGGCTAAAATCATCTTAGATGAATGTTAGAGTATCGAGCAAACGTATTTCACGAAACACACACACACACACACACACACACACACACATATATATATATATATATATATATATATATATATATATATAGTGTTTTTATAACACTTCATGTGGCTTAGAATTATTTCACTGATTCTTCGCAAATGTGAGAGAAATTTCATTCTGATCCGAGGCAAGAGGCATAGTTGAACTCAACCTTGCCAAAAAGAATAAATCTATACGTAAATAAAGCTGTCAAATTTATGGCTACACTTCAAGTAATAGTGAATTCTTCGGGGTAAAATATAGCCAATAATCTTCTCCGTTTGAAGAGTTACTGCTAATACACATTCATATATATATATATATATATATATATATATATATGTGTGTGTGTGTGTGTGTGTGCTTGTACGCTTTGAAATACGCAGGATGAAAACTGCCCAGAACTTCGTATTTACAAATGTTACTTTAATGAAAACAGAACATAACACTTCACGTCGAAAGTAATTTGCGTATCTAGCAATAGTAATATTACGACCTGTAAACACACGTCAAAAACATATTAAATCTTCTTATTTATGTGCTGTGTCCCATCGGGACGTAGTTGATTATGGAATTCCACTTACTCCTGACTCTTGTTGCTTCATTTTGCTCAAGCCCATCAAATGTATCGCGCTGATTTCCCTGTCTCACTTTCACTCTATCCGTCCTGTGAGTATTAGGTTAATCAAAGCCTCCTTCCTCATTAATGCCTCCGAAACCTTAGCGGTCTCTTTTTGATGTTAAGTATAAGTTATCTTCTCGTTTGACCCCTCTCCAATACCTTGTCATTGCTCAGTTGTTTGGTCCATGGTATTTTCTGCACGCTTCTGTAATACCACATTTCTATCACATCTAGCCTCTTCTTCATCTTAGAAGAGATCATCAAACATGCACTGTAATATAGAAGAACAGATATCACATAGTACTCTTTTCATTGTTTCTAATGAGTTCTTCCTGTCTCTTAATACTCTAGCTAGCTACTGAAATGCGTCCTTAGCCAGCCATGTCAATGCATTCCCGGATCTCAGTGCCGTTCTTTCCTGTTATTTAAATTTCTTTACTTGATTTATTTTGATTTCCCCGAACTGTACCTGGCATTTTGTGTTCTTCTTTTTGCTGATGACCATACATTCAGTTTTCTTATTTAGTCTTTTCTATTCGCTTTTTTTAGCTAAATTGTAGCTTCTTTTTCGTGTCTTGTATCCTTTACGTGTTTTATTTTAGTTTCTCTAACCTGTAGTTGCTATTACAACTTCTTCTTTTTGCTGATGACTATACATTCAGTTCTCTTGTTTAGTCTTTTCTATTCGCTTTTTAGCTAAGTTGTAGCTTCTTTTTCGTGTCTTGTATCCTTTACGTGTTTTATTTTAGTTTCTCTAACCTTTAGTTGATATTTCATGTTCTTCTTTTTGCTGATGACTATACATTCAGTTTTCTTGAAGTTTATGCTCAATCCTTTCTTCTCACTTTCTTTTGCAACCTTCTGTAAGAGATTCTGCATTTCCCTTTTTGTCCACTATCAGCACTGTGTTATCCGCGTATCTTATAATATTCAGATTGTGAACCCAACGACGAAGCTTGCCAAGAATTCTAACACTTTATTACATGCAATCTTCAAAACTATAATGCATATTTATCTAAAACAAACAGTATGAACGTAAAACAGTGTCCAAATAAACATGCAAAAACAACGAACATGTCTACTAGACATACATTCATATGTAGCTATAAGGAGATGGTTAATGCTTATTTAGTTCGGCCCTGTGTCAGACATAACCGAACTTCCTACAGCTCACAAGTTTTATACAGAATTATCATCATCAGAATTATCAGAAGGTTTTCATCAGATTCGAATGGCAGCAGAAGGTTGGAGATTGTGTAATAATAGTGTGGAAGAGTGGATAAATAAAAATATATATATTTCTTTTTTTTTTTTTAATCATCTCACCCCAAGCAAGTCATTCCACTGCCACTATGGCGCATGGGGCTACATAGGGGAAGGTAAAGAGAAGGAGTGGTTAGACATAGGGAATGTCAGGAGGAAGTTGACAGATGAGTAAGGATAGCGAGGATGAGGGTTGGGCAGATGGGAAGAGTGTTTGATAGAATGGGAGCAGGTTAGTGTGTTAGGAGGTGTCTATTGACCTTACATTTAAACTCCTGGAGATTGTAGCAGTCGGGGAAGCAATCGTGTGGAAGAGAATTCCACAGTCGGGAAGTACGAGGAAAGAAACTGTTGGAGTAGAAGTTACGGCTGCATTTTATCGGTTTCACTGTAAAGGGGTGGGATCTAGTTGCTAATCTAGTATCTCGTTCAAATTCGTATTTAGAGGGCACCAGTGATCTAAGTTCATCGGAACAGAAGCCGTGAAAGTATTTATAGAAGAGACACAGGGAAGCCACCTCGCGCCGGTGGGAGAGAGACTGCAGGCGGTCTGCTAAGTCGGTATCTATCACATTACAGACCCTCCTCTGAACCTTATCGAGAAACCCGAGAAGAACAGCAGGGGCACCCGACCAGATATGTCAGCAGTATTCAATGCACGGGCGGATGGTAGATTTATAAATGTGCAGGATAGATTTAGACGGAAAAACTTCCGGGCCCTACACAGAGAACCGACTTTCAGCAGCGGATTTAGCAATGGATTCGATATAATCATTCCATTTGAGGTCCGCTGAAAGTGTGAGACCAAGGAGGCGTAGTGTTTTACTCTCTGGGAGGCAAGCCTGGTCCATGCTAATGGGAGGTAGGTGAGATTATCGATGATGGTTAATTGAGAGTAGCTTCGTTTTTAGAAGCATTAACATTCACTAGCCATTTCTTACCCCAGTCCAATATGGATTGGAGGTCTTTTTCAATCTCGGCTGCGAGGTTAGCTTTGACGCCTACACCAGATTTTTGTAGGAGGCGAGAGTAAACTGTGGTGTCATTGGCGTACAAACCTATTTGGGCTCTTATGGAATCAGGGAGATCATTAATGTATATCAGGAAGAGTGTAGGACCTAAGATGGAGCCTTGGGGGACACCTGCGTTTGTATGGTAGTTCTGAGAGGCATGTCCGTTTAATACCACCTTCATTGTGCGGTTAGAGAGGAATGTCTGGATTAGATCAAACAAATGTCCAGTTATACCATTGCTCCGCAGTTTACATAGAAGGCCAGCATGCCAAACTCTGTCGAACGCCTTAGATATATTTCTATTTAAAATATTTTATTTCTATGTTAAAATAAAAATTTATTAAAATAATATAATAACAAAAATAGGTAGCAGTCAAAAGTTTAATGAGAAAGTTAAAGGTATCAAGAAATGTTCGTATTAGTAATATTTTTAAAGAGTATATGCGTATGTACGTATATATGTATGTATGAGCGTTTGTTCGTATGAGTGTCTTTGAAGGGAGAAGATAAAGTAAAAGGATTAGCACATGAGAAAGAAGAAGAAAAGAACAAAGTGCGACGTGACCTTAGGCCCGCGTCGACTTGAAGTTGAAGTTACATTTTAGTTGTGTCTCTCTTGCTGCTTCCATCTGTCTAACTGACGCTGATTGAAGCCATTTATAGAAATTTAGATTTTTCGCATAGGATCGCTAAGTCCCTTTATCGCTCCCATTTGATCACATCTACTTGCCAAATCCCGGTTCGACTTTTTCTTTCATCAAATGGGCAATACTTTTTCTATTTAAGAAAAACCGGGATTTGACACGTCATTGTGAATTTTTGTAAAAGTGAAGAAGAAAGTAGATATTAATTCTTAATTTTCTAACTCACACATACACAGATTGACACATTTACGAATACACATAATCATCTGAATCCGACATTGATAAATTAAACTTATTATACATTTGAACGCACAAAATATTATTTGCCATTCATCAGTTAGGATTGGAAAGAATTAATTTCTTAAACCTTCGAATGGACGCTTCGTCTCTCCTCTTTGGATTCAGAAGACTATAGATTATGCAAACATTGTGGCAAAGAGTCAAATACACATGAAACATAACTGACTAATGAAAATCAAACGAAACAAAAATACAAATGTCTAAATTGTTTTCTTCTTCTTTCCGGATGTCTGATGAAACTTTAATGACAGTGAAACATGGTAGATTGATAAATATTTCGTATTTGTTTTATCTTATAATTCTCTCGGATTCTGGTCCATATTCGATCTATATTTGATCCCAGTTACATATACGCATGAAATAGAGGAGACGCTGAAATTTTAAAATAAAAAAAATCTGCTTGGGTAAAAAGTTTTGTCAATTTAATGTTTTCATTTTCTTTTGGTTTAATTTTTTATCACTTCCGTTATTAAATATCCATTATGGGGTTAATAGAAAATCTGCCGAGAAAGACGAAATGCTACAAGAACTTTGTCGTAAATATATTGCTGATGATTCCACTATTAAAGCAGTTTCTCTCTCTCTCTCTCTCTCTCTCTCTCTCTCTCTCTCTATATATATATATATATATATATATATATATATATATAGTCATCCGCATACAGATCTGTTTCGCTGTATCACAGCTCATCAGTACCGTTAGACAGCCGATTGCTTTTTACCCAGGATTGAAATCCGACCGAATTAGTGTCAGTCGGCGATTCCACCTCTGAGATACGGGCTCTCGGTAGAAGGAGGCAGACTTTTTAGCATGTATATTACTGCTCAAAAGTATTAGGACAAGAACTATTTTATCTTTTATGAGGCATTAAGATAAATTTTAAATCACCGCGGTCCTAACAGTTTTTCACACTTCCAGTAGTGTGCAAAAGTATTAAGACAGGTGTGATATTTCTAAAACGTCACTGAAATTTCTAAAAACGTCACTGAAATTCAAATACAGGGTGAAAAACCAAGTAAATTGCTAATAAGTATTGAATATTTCAAACTAGGTGTGAAAGAAGTTTATTAAAAAGAATTTATATTTTATTTTTTCTATTTTCTATTAACCAAGTTATTTTGAAACTACTCATTATTCTATTATCCTGAATGTTGCATCTTAAGTGGTGTAAGATTTGCAGGTCGTTAATTGCTTTTTATTGTGTTTACCTGTCTCTGTCTCTGTCCTTCTCTCTCTATCTATATATATATATATAAGGTTGAATATTTGGTACTTAAGTCAGGTAAGTTCCGATAAAACGAACTCAAAAGAACTCAATGATAAATTTATTTAATTTAACAGAGTAATATAATCTAGAAAATGTGTTTAAATATTCTACAGTTTCATGGCCACTATATATTTCGCAGCCAAAACCTGCTACTCGTCAGACCCAAATGACACAACAATTAATATTCAAAGTTAGCATCCCATTATCTTTAAGACTAAATTTAATGTTAAATTTCCATGTCATGCTTTTCTAAGAAATCAGATGAATTGCAATAGATGCTGGTGTCGATCTAAGACGTCAACCTTAACTTCTTTTCTCCTTACACTGTTCATTCTGCTTTCCTTTTGTTTTCTTTTCCTTTCTCTTTATTCCGTTTATAATTTTTCTATATTTTTTCTTTCTTTCTTTTTTTTAATGAGCGACGAAATGTTTTTTGCAGATTACCATTACAAATATCTATTCTCGTTATGAGCACGTGAGTGTCTGTATGTGATTCTTGTCTGGATGATTTTGAATACTAACTGCTGTATCATTCGGGTCTGACGAGTAGCAGGTATTGGCTGCGAAATATATATTACCCATGAAATTGTAGAGTATCTAAAATTTTTTAGAATATATATATATATATATATATATATATATATATATTCAAATAACTTTAATCCAAAAGGAAAAGGAGGAATGTGAATCCCAAAGACCCGATCCTAATTATTATTAATATTTTAATATTAAAAAATGATACAGGTGGAGAGCTCAATGTAATTAAAATTACAGAGCTAATTATAAAATCAAATAAATTTCGATGTTCAAAACTGTTGAATGATCATTTCAGCATGAAATCTCTAAGAGAGATTTCACATCTCATCAGCAAAATTTTTTCACTTACAACTCGATCTCAAAGTAATATTGTCCAAATTCTAAAAATAGACGTTGATTGGCTACCGATTTTTTCTGTGACGTAAATTTCTTAACCTTCATTCATTTTTTTATTTCTTTTTTATTTCATTTTGAAATGTGGTAGTTGCCGATGAGATGTGAAATCTCTCTTAGGGATTTCATGTTGAAATGATCATTCAACAGTTTTGAACATCGAAATTTATTTTATTCTATATATTAATTATACGTGCAACGTTTCATGTATTTATTTATATATTCATATTTTATTTGGAATTTTCTTATATTTTATAATTTCTTAGAACTGCTGGTCTCTTAAATTACTATTATTATTATTGTAAGTCATACCTTTTGACCTGAGTTTGTTTTATATTCACAGTTTGGATTATAATTAAAACACTACGAAAAAGCGGAAAATATTGTTGTTACTCTTAATTTAAAAAAAAAGAAGGCTATTAACAATAAAGTACCTTTGATCACAATGAATATTTACAACTATCAATACCTTTAACCAAGTTTCACTTGACAAGCATTGAATCAAGCCATAGTATATATATATATATATATATATATTAATAAATGTACACATTATCCTATGTTTTAGGCATGACTTGGAGTTATATTTTTTGCTCTGATATACAGCATTGGATGTGCATTGTGGTGCATTGGATATCAGCTTGGAACGAGAAATCGGGGAGCCAAGTTCAAATTCCAGCTGAATTCATTGCATTCACTTATGCGCAAATACCCTTGCGAAAGGTATTAATCCTACTATTCCTTCCAGTTATGGGTTAAATAGCAGGACAGATTGGGTTCTATAGCCTTGGTCGGCAACCAGTCTACCGCAGAAAGCAATGGCAACCTACTGCGGGATAATATTCTGCCCAGTCAGTCATGTCTCTTTCAAGACATGATCACCCAAGCATGTATCACATATGGCACTTAACTGATACAGCATCGAGCATTGTTCTACTCACACTTGATTAATATTCATATATTGATGGCTATCTATGCGCATACACATATATATA
>JBBBDQ010000218.1:845000-925000 GCA_037127315.1 Ascarosepion bandense
GATTTCTTGAGAATGCAGTCACGACTCTTCACAGCTTCTTTTCTTTTTTAGAAAGGAAACTGTGAAAAGCTGTGACTGTATATATTCTGAAGAGTTAAAGTATTTAAGGAAACAATATACGTATTAGCGTTATGATAGCAAGATGTTTTGGAGTATATTTATTTATTTATTTATTCTTGTGCATTAGCTAATAAATGTCTAATCCAATTTTTCTGTGACCGGTTTAAGCCTGCTAGGTAATTGGAAAATACTTATTCATCTTTATCAAAGTAATGATCTATTTTAAGCTTGGCGAAAAGAGATTAGAGGTATTACTTCCCCTCAACTCATACCCTCAATACGCTTATCAAGCCAAATTAAGGACAAACTCACTTATATGCTCACAATCAGAAAAAGTACACGCAGGAAGGCACACGCCCTTAACACAGAACATATAACCGCCGGCGCTATCAAACATCTTCCCATATCACCAAAATGAATTGTTACATAATTTTGTTGATAAGGGAAGATTGTTGCACTATCCTTTAATAAAACAGGCGCCATGCCATGTCGACTAACATCAGTATAGTACATTTTTCGGACTGTATCCCTTCAGGAGGTGGAAGATCATGTCTCTCCACAAATTATTGCTGTTTATAAATCTTAAAAATGCATCTATTTTTATCAACCGTCCAACTACCATCAAAAAAGTTCGTTAGGTAGGTGACCCGCTGACTTCTTCTGTCCCCTTTGCTTTCAATATATCCTAAGCGTGTCCAATATCCAAGTTCTCTTTCCTCATTATGTCTTCCAAAAATAACAGCTTATATTATCTTAATTTACACTACCGGCTATAATTATTAGGAAACCCCAGTTTTTTTTAAAATGATGTGTTACATAATATTATTAGTATTTATTGCCAATTGAAAATAGAATGGTTCTTTTGTTATTATTACTTTGCAAAATTTTAAAAGACAAAGATGAACTCGTCCGAATCACCCTAAATTTTCTTCATTCTTTCATCGATGAAACTGCAATATAGGTAATTACCAAATATTTATAAAGACATTTGACGCATTATTGTGCAATATTAACAAAAGAACCCTTCTATTTTCATTTACAATTATTCACTTGGCAATAAATACTAAAAATAGTATGAAATACATCACTTTTTTAAAAACTGGTGTGGCCTGATAATTATGGCCGGTAGTGTAAGTTTGTTTCGTTTTATTTACATTTTCCTTTAAACCTTTTCGTTTTTTACTCCCTCAGTCTATAATATTCTCAGCATACTTCTGTAGCACCACATCTCTGCCTAAACTTTCAGTCTATGAGAAAACAGTTCAGCATTCCATGCCATAGACGAGATTTGATATTACTTAAGGTTCAGTTTGCATTTGTTTCTGGCATAATTTTTTTGTTTCATAGTTTTTGTAATGAATATTTTATTTTTCAGGTCGTTTACAAATTTTGGTGTTATATTGCGCATCTTACATTGCAAAAAATAAAAACGTTTCCAGGTATCAATATGTCTTAAAATCTTTGATCCAGATATGTCCGAATTGCCGAAAATCCGTCTCTGTTTCTTTTATTTATTTTGTCCAACTGACGACAATACAATCTGTCCTCTTTAAATTTCTTCTCGATTTCCTTGACTATCTTGTCTAAGAGATCCTGGAGTTTTCATTCTGTGTTCTTTATTTTGATTTAAAAAAATAATTTCACCCACTGAATAGTAGATCCGCTACTAGTTCACAGAGAATAAAAGACTGGGTACAGTGGGTTTTGAGGAAATGATAACAAATAAACGGGATAGAAGAGGGCTACTAATGTTGCATTTATATTTTTGGAGATTGTAGCTATCAGGAAAGCAACTACACAGAGAGGAGTTTCACAGGTGGGAAATGCGAAAAAGTAACTGTTCGAGTACAAGTGAGGGTTATATATAACTGTTTGAACGGTAAATGGGTAGGACCTAGGCGCCAATCTAGTATCGGGCTTATATTCATGTGGTCGGAGTACCAGGGAAAAAAAAGCTCGCCAGAGCACTTACGAAGAAAATATTTGTAAAAAAGTCAGAGGGAAACCACGTCACATATGTGAGAATTTGACTGAAGTCGAGATGCCAAGCCGAGATCGATTAATATTGCAGATCCTCTGTCAGATTTTGTCGAGAACCTCAAGGTAAACAGCAGGAGCACCCGACCAGGCATGGCATCAGTATTCAATACACAGAAGAATGGTAGAATTATAAATGTGCAAGATGCATTCTGACCTGAAAGCTTTCTGACCCGAAACAGTGACCCAAATTTCCTAGCAATGGATGCAGCCAAAATTTGATCCAGTCATTCCACTTAGGGTCGATTGAAAAAGTGAGGGCAAGGAAGTGAAGTATGTCTTGAATCAGCCATGCTGATTTTGGGCAGTAATGTTTGTCTTTGTTTTGTTTTCTTTAGAGTCATTCAAATTTACAAGCCATTCGTGCCCCAGTTAAGCACTGATTAGTCGTCTGTTTCAAGAGCAGCAGCCATATTTACTTCATCAGTCTTGGCAGATTTTTTGTTGAGACAGGAGTGATCTACAGAGTTGCCTACTTAGTAATTAATGACATAAGTTAGATCATTGATAAATATAAGAAACAACATAAAACCTAGGATAAAGCTTTCGCCGCGTTCGAGTGAAAATATCTGGAAGTTTTTTCGTAAAAAAATAGTCCTCTTTAAGACCATCAACAACATCTGGTAGCAAGGCCTCTAATCAACGGTCTTAAGGAGCTTGGAAACAACTCTTCATTTCTGTTGTCCACAGTTCCACCCTGACCTAGGAGAGTAGCATCTGTTAGGGTCCCGGCTAAGGTCAAATAGTGGACGTTCAAACACAAATCAAGTATTAGGAAAATGTAAAATAAATAAGATACCAGCGATACATTTTATAGTAAAATGATACAATAAAAATGTATTACCAACAATATAATTTTGTGGTAAAATTAGCAGTAATGAATTTTATATCCAAATGGCAATCAATATAAAAATAAAATATATTTTTATAAGAAAACATTCAACAATAAATTTTTGAAGTGAAATTACCAACAACATATTAAAACATATTCACAATACTTTGATGCAAAGAAAAAAGTGTCGTCTGCCTAAATTTAAGAGTGTGAGGGATAGAATTTTGTCTAAATTATGCAAAAATAAAAATAACACTGACATCCCATTATAACAGATATGTTTGCCAAATATTTGTCCATATTTCTGAGATGAGGTCGTATTTACAATATTTACATTATTCGGACTATTTTCCTCATCTTTGTTGTTATTTGTATGACATTAAGAACACATGACCCATTGGATATAGACGTTGGTTAGTTCTTGTGACTTGACCCAAAGAGTTGTGAGTTCAATACCAGGCTACAGCAGTGGTGAACAAGTAACTTACAGAGTTAGAGGGAGATAACTCATGACTTCCACTAGAGGCACTCCTACGCAATGATATATTCCAGCGTTTGTAATAAAGTGTTCGGTTCGAAATGCTTACCACCTGAAGAAGGCCGGGGTGTACAACGGCCGAAACGTCGTACAAGTGACAACAAAGACGAGAATAAAAGTTCGAATAATGTAAATACTGTATATTTGCAAAAATTACACAAAGATATTTTGAAATATGAAAGAGTAAATTTCTAGAATAAAATCGCCATTGACTTCAAACATTGCCTCCAGATGATTCAGAATCTTCTGCGGCTCTTCTTCTTGGTAAATGCTGTCATAATCCTTGCATTCAGGTCATCTTTGGTGTTACAAACAAATTGTGGACTTTCGCTCAATTGCTCCCAACGCACAAGTGGGTTGGAGTTTGGGAAGTTAAATGACTTAATATAAGCTTTAATATGGTTTCAGAAATGAGTTCTCCTGTTTGTGTGGCATAGTGCACAGACATGTTGCTAGAAAAAGGATCTTCCAGAAGCCACCATCTTGGCTCAGGACGGCACTAATTCCTCGAGACAATTGATGCAAGTCTTCGTGTTATGTTTGAAATCATCACCAAAAAATTCGGGAGTTGTCAGAACGATCAAAGGGAGTTTTCCAAGCTGTTGTAGCTTCGTAATCACTATTAAATGCATTCAACTCGTTCCGAACACTCTGCACTGACCTCAGATTAACACACAAACACACTGAAATATTGGAGCGTCCGGCGTTAATGCCAAGCAATATGGAATACCGTTTCCAGATTTTGGACTAAGGGAATTGCGTCATTGTGCTTTTTATCTCGCATACGGTGCCCAACTGACTCTACTGTACTGTACCGGCGACGAAACCAACAACAACGTGCATGCGCGAAAAACCAAAAATTGCGACAATTTACATACCCCTACCTGACTATTAAGATTGTCCACATCTATACTAAGTCTTGGTAGGGTCCTTAATTCTCTTAGTATGCCTTGGAGAAAGAGGTTAAATAAACCAGGTTACCAAACTAAATAAAGATTTATATCTGCGATAAATTTTCAGTCTTTATTTTTTTTCTCAAAAAAGAAGACCCCAAAATGCCAACTACAGGTTGAAAAAACTAAGATCAAATAAGTAAAGAAATTTGAATACGTGGGAAACGTGCTGACAGAGGATGAAAGTGCGATTGTAAGATCCAAAGACGCATTTCAACCAAAGTAGCGAAAGACAGGAAAATTGCATTGGAGACAAAGAAGAGAGTGCTGGATTACTATGTAATATATGTCCTTCTGTATAGCAGTGAAGGTTGACCGATTTCCTCAAAGATTAAGGTGAGGCTCCAGGCAGCAGTAATGTTTTTACAGAAGGATGCTGAGGATACCATGGACTGAGCACCTGACTAACAACGAGGTGTTGGAGAAGATGGAAACGAGAAGAAAACTCATAATTAACATAAGAAAGATACAGACGAGGTTTCTGGGACATGTAATGAAGAAATAGAGCCTGGAAAATTTAATACTCACAGGACGGATAGAAGGAAAGAAAGACAGGTGAAAGCAGCGCGAGATTTACTTGATAGGCCTAAGCAAATGGATGGCAGAGCGGGGTTTTGGAGAGACACAGACAGGAAGAATTTTGAGGGCGACAAGAGACAAAGCCAAGTAGAAGTCCATGGTCTCCTACGTCCTGAAAGGTCGTGGCACATGAAGAAGAAGAAGAAGAAGAAGAAGAAGAAGAAGAAGAAGAAGAATCCAATTCGTTGCGATTTTCTAAGCCGGTCTCTATTTTTATGTATTCAATGGATACAATGCATTTAGGTCTGGCTGACCTTATCATAATCGTTGTTACTAAATTGATACTAATATATGTTTCGTTGCTTGGATGGACGGCCGAAGAAATGATGGTGAATCTGACCACTTGGTATATGAAGCCGATTGGCAGAAATTACTCCGGCGAGGTAACAATGAATGGATGCTTGATGTAGGTTAGGCTAATTTAAAACATGATTAGATTGATCTATCTTGGTATGTTCTCGTAGATATAATTAATTATCATAATATATTTCCAACTACCTTTTTCTCTTAGTGTGTCTAGTGCTTGGTCTATATATCTGAATTCCCGATGGAAGGAAATAGCTAGAGAGCAGAGTCTTCATTCTACAGGTCCAGAGTTCGATTCACACTAGGGGATTTTTTAAGTAGCATTAATAATTGTGTTTGGCCATCTTCTAAACATACCCTCGTTTTCACACATTCTTTCTTTCTCTCTCTCTCTCTGTCTCTCTCTGTCTCTCTCTCTATCTCACACACACACACACACTCGTTCTCGAACTGATTTAACCAAAAGTATTTCAGAAGGTGGGACCATCCAAGACAAGCTCAGGCATGGTATGATAAGCGTAGCACCCAGTCATCACTTGTGCAAAGGCTGGGTATATTTTGACCAGCGACAAATAAAAAACCGACATAAAAATCGACCATTTGTCACAATTCGCTCTAGTTGGAGGATCAGGCTAAATACATTTACCTGAAATTTTGGTGGTTCTGTATGACCAATTAAAACCATCTAAATTGACCCTGTGTCACAACTCGCTCCAGTGGGGGAGGGATAAATAGTCGTAAGAAATCTACTCATTATCTGAACGTCATGGAATTATGACTAGTTAAACACTTCATGGTGTCTTCCAAGATTTAGTTGTAATGTTTTATTTGGCTTTCGTGTGGCGCATCAATTAATTTCTTCATATCAGTAATGTTATTCTTAACTGATAGCCACCGAATACAGTATAACCAGATAATGAGTGATAGTTTGGTTAGTAAATAGCGTTGCTTTGAAGCATGAATCTCTTCAGTATCATCAGCAAACATTTCAAGGACATTATCAACATGTCGAATATTTCCATAGGAATAACAACTTGTGCAATGAGCAGTACGTGTTTAGATCAGCCCGACCCACTGCTGGATATCTTAACTACAATTACTCAAAGAATTATTGAGAAACATGCCACAAAGACCAAAGCGTTAGATAAATAGAAATTCTTCAACAAAATGTGACACAAAGATTGAATACACAAGTTCTCTGACTATAGAATCACTGGAAGAATTTTCTCTTTTATAAAATCCTTTTTCTAATAGGTAGATCCTTGAAGGTAGTTGGTAACGGCCAATTCTCTGAGATTCTGACGGTCAAAGCAGATGTCTAGCAGGGATCACTTCTTGGGCTAACTGCTTTTCTGATTTGCATAAATGATCTACCTAAAAATATACTCTGATCATTTCTAAACATTTATGCTGATGATACGATAATATCCTGTCACACCTCCAAAATGACCTCATTTCCGATCTAACATTAACTTTCCAGTTGAGAAAAATCTAGCGGGTGACATTAAATTCCTCCAAAGCATAACTAATTACATTCCATGCCCACCGATCAGACCCTGAAATACCACCAGTCCCGATGAACGGATGTTCCCTAGAGGAGGTCTCGTGCCTTGAGAGGATATTAGGGATCAGATTCACACCTGAACTCAAGTGGAATTCCTATACAGGAACTTTAACTAAAGATGTAGGTAAAGTATTCGGCTTCCTATACAACTTCAGTAAGTATCTTACTCTTTATGATATCCTGTACCTTTATAAGAGCCTGGTAGAACCGAACATGGAATACTGCTGTCATATCTGGAAAAAAAAGTCGACCAGACCTTACATGGATGGCAGAGCGGGGTTTGGAAGAGACACCAACAGGAAGAATTTTGAGAGCGACAAGAGACAGAGCCAAGTAGAAGTCCATGGTCGTTCTACGTCCTGAAGGGTCGCGGCACATGAATCGTGATGGTGTACAAAAGCTACTCTAATGCTTTGTTGGAGAAGGATTATTTTTCACGCTCCAAACTCTCTCTCTTTCTCTCTCTCTGTAGCAAATCTCTCATTTCTCTATCGCTACTACCATGAACAATGCTCGAAAGAACTACATCACCTTGTTTCATCATGTTTGATCTCCACGGCGAGGAACTTTCATGCTCTCATATAGAAGCAAACCACCCTTTCTCCGTATTCCACCTGCCCCCCCCCCTGTATTCAATCGACGAGAATTATGTTTCCCTCAAACAGTTACTTCCCGTGAACCACTGACTAATGGAAAAGAAACTCCCAAGAGAATGTTTCACTGATCGCGACAATCTTAAACTGTTGTTCAAGTCTAGAGTCAACCGTTACCTTCCCTTCGTATCCATATGAAGTACCACTTAGAATTACTTTCTACCTCGACTGGACCCAGGTCTCTGGACAAGAGGAACCATACTGTAATATATATATACAATGAAAATGAGTTGGATGTTTTTATAAATCAATTGGTAATAACTTATTTCGCGGAGCTTTTTAAAGACCGCTCATCAGACCAAAATTCGTACAAAAATAACCTTACTAAGTAACAAGAATACTACTTCATTATATATATATATATATAGAGAGAGAGAGGGGGGAGAGGGAGAGAGAGAAGGGGTTCGAGTGTGTCTCAATAAATTGACATAATATAAAATGTGAAGATCTTAATAATTACATGTACAAGGGTTAATTGTTCTGTATGCACATCACGACACACGCCAAGTTGGTAGTGTAGGTCCTGTCAAACACGCTGTAGCAAGTCTCGCGTAATATTCTGTAGCGTTTCAGTGATTCTCCGTTTATTATAGCTTGTAGGTTGAGGAAGATATGGACCTATCTTTTATGTCATTGTATATCGGTGCGGAACGTGAAATCGGGGAGCCGAGTTCGAATTCCAGCTGAATCCACTGAATTTACTTACGCGCAAATACCCTTAGGAAATGTATTAATCCGTCTATTCCTTCCAGTTATGGGTTAAATAACAGGACAGATTGGGTTCTATAGCCTTGGTCGGCAACCAGTCCACCGCAGAAAGCAATGGTAACCTACTGCTGGATAATCTTCTGCCCAGCTAGTCTCTTTCGAGACATGATCGCCCAAGCGTGTATCACATATGGCACGTAACTGACTGACTGACTTTTATGTCAAAGAACAGGTCTATATCTCCCTCAGACTAAAAAAACAGAGATAAGAAATCTCAAGGTATCAAGTAAGGTGACCGTAGTGGACATTTCAACAATACATTGTCATTATTATTAGAACGTCCGGTCCACGTTCTTGGTATATGCTCATTAAAATAAGCCTGGACTCAGGCACTATATATAGCACGAAAAAATCATCCTCTTATAATATATATATATATAGAGAGAGAGAGAGAAAGAGAGAGAGAGAGACAACAGCGCGACACTGTCGGCTCAGTTTATTCGCTTTACAACCAGTTTTTCTAACTTTACTACGAGTTATGAAAGCTCTTGCCGCATGTTTGCTCTTCAATAGTGCCTCATTATTTTATATTAATTATGTCATCGAACAGTGAAGAATATATACATGTATATCCTATCATTTATAATAAAGAACTTTTTGTGTATTAAATTTCATATATATATATATATTAGACCACTCTAGCTATTGGGCGTGTATAATGATAATATACACGCTAAAATTCTGCCTTCTTCTACCGAGCGCTAATAGCCCAGCGGTAGAATCGCCTACTGACGCCAATTCGGTCGGGTATAAATCCTGGGCTAAAAGAAATCGGAGTTTAACCGTACTGATAAGCTGTGATACAGCGAAACAGATCTGTCTGCGGATGACTATTTACGCTCTCACATCCTGATTGAGCACTCTGGAAGAATGGTAGACTTTGAAAAACAGTAGCTACCCTGGCATGTACGCATCGCTCATTCACTAATGAATTAGAGAACTATGGCGATTGGGCGTGTATAATGATAATATACATGCCAAAAAATCTGCCTTCTTCTACCGGGCGCCAATAGCCCAGAGGTTAGAATCGCCGACTGACGCCATTTCGGTCGGGTTTCAATCCTGGGTTAAAAGCAATCGGAGTCTAACCGTACTGATGAGCTGTTAATACAGCGAAACAGATCTGTCTGCGGATGACTATATATATATATATAAATCTACTGGGGGTAAGGTTGATAAAACCAGAAATTTAATTTTTAAATCCTTTGGCCTTAACGTAGTAATTAACCACAAGTAGACTTCCTAGACATAACATTAGACCTAGTATCGAACACTTTCCAATCTTACATGAAAAACAACGCTAACCTAATATATATAAACCCCAACTCTAATCACCCACCATCCATTGTTAAGCACATCCCATCATCAGTTGAACGTCGCATTAACACACACTCATCCAACAAAGAGATATTTGATAAGCACAAGGTAATTTATAATAGAATCCTTAATGAAAGCGGGTATAAATCATCAAAAATCAGTTTTGTGGAAAAATTTCGAAAGTTCAAAAAGCAGAAATAGAAGCAGGAAAATAATATGGTATAACCCTCCATTCATACCAATCAGTTAATTTCAAGTTGGGACATAAATTTCTTAAATTAATAGAGAAACACTTTCCCAAAAATAACCCTCTAAGCAAAATTTTTAATAAAAATACCATAAAATTAAGCTATAGCTGTTCTAATAATCTAGAAAAAATAATCAAAATGCATAACACAAAAATATTAAAAATACACAGCAAAAATCAATCCAACACTAATACAAGTCCGTCCCATGACAGCAACCTCTGTAACTGTAGAAACCCCAACCAATGCCCCATGGCCAATAAATGTCTGACGAAATCTCTGATATATATGTGTTCGATTTCATCCTTAGAAAATCCTAAGGATGAAAAAATATATATTGGGAATACTATGAACGTATTTAAAAAGCGCTTTTACAATCACCTCTCATCCTTCAGTAACAAAGAAAAACAAAACATGACATCTCTCTCCAAACACTTTTGGAAATTAAAAAACGAAAATAAAACACCTAAGGTCAAATGGAAAATTCTCAAAAAAGCAAGAACAGCAAAATCTATAAAAGAACCATGCTTTCTTTGCCTTCAAGAAAAAGTAGAGATCCTTATATATATAAATAGTAACAAGCTCATAAATCAGTGACACGAAACCAGAGTAAACTGCAAGCACATTAGGGACTTAACCCTACAATCATGCTAAGAAATACAAAGAGTTCGACTGATAACCTCATTATAAAAGATAAAAAATGCTATAGAAAAAAATCGATCCAATAAATCCTTAAAGGAAGGTCTATCACTAAAGCCTTAACACCAATAAACCTTACTTAACGCAATAAACTTACTTAAATACAAAAATATTCCGTACTAGAAAAATCAAAATTAAATAAATGGTTCCCAAACTTGAAAAAGAATCAAAATTCATATATTCAAAATGAAGATTAAATATACTACTTCAGAATAATTATATCATACACAAAAATAAACTGCAAGCACACGTAAGATCTAACCCTACAATCACCCCCCAAAAATACTGAGAATTTGAATAAATATTTTTATTATTATAAAAGATAAAAAAATGCTACAGAAAAATCGATGTAATAAATCCTTAAAATAAGATCTAATGCTCGCAAAAATATCTAAATAAATAAAATATATAAAAATTCGAAGAAATAAATAAGATTCCAAACGATAATTTATAGAAAAAAGAAGATAAAAAGGAGAAAAGGAAAAAAGGAGGAAAAAAGAAAAAAGAAAAAAATTAAAAGAAAAAACCGACCCTCTGAAGTTAAAATTAAGATTAAACATACAACTTTATACAAAAAACGAATAAAACGCCAATTCGCATTTACTTTCCAAAAAATACAAATTTAGATTTCTTGAAATAACTTCGCCTAAATAGAATTATACTCCAAACTTGAATAAAAGGAAAAAGAAAAAAAGAAAAAAGAAAAAGAAGGAGAAGAGAAAGAAAAAGAAGGAAGAAAGAGGAGAAGAAGAGTATATGGGTATATATATACTTTTTTTTCTTTTTTTTTACCGAAGAAAATTTAAATTGGAAAAAAAAACACCCCACCCCTATCACGCCTATGAAAACCTAGACACAGGATCAAAGTAAATACATGAATTAGGTCCACTAACAGCAGACATCAACCAATTAAATGATAGCCAACCATAAAAATGACCACTCAACAATGCCCTCTTAGAAATCCTAACCAAAAGATATACCCAACCGATAAAAAGATAAAACATACATTCCAACAGATAATACCATTAATCAACAATTTCACACTTACACACCAAATTCCTAAAAAGTCTAACGATCAAAACGAGACATTCACTTAATTTCCAATAAACCCAACCCAACCCCCACGGCAACAACGAACCAAATATAAACAGAGAATGATTCCAAACCTTTATTTCCCCTGAAGAAGCATTTAAATCCAAACACTGAAACAAACATATGATTGTAGGGAAGAGGACATATATAGAAGAAATTATGTACATGTTCTAAAACAATTTACAATAAATATTCACTGCTCTATACATCCTATATCGCGCACTGTTTTAAATTAATGTTTTGGACGGAAAAAAAAATTTCTTTTCTCTCTCCTCATTCTATACTCACTCGGATATATATATATATATATATATATATATATATATATATATATATATATATACGCACATTTATGTACATATATATATGCAAATGTATAAGTATATTTCCCATTTGTCACGCTCAGGAAAGCGGTAGATAATTCTGTATTTTTTTTTATTTGTCATATTTCTTATTGTAAAATACTCAGTAGTAGATACATCATTATATATGTTGCAGGTAGACGGCATATCGATATAATTTTACCGTCATTTTTGACGGCATGGGCCCACCCATAAATTTAAGAAACAATGAAAAGTAACATCGAGAAAGCGATTATGATTTTAACATATGCGTCAGTGAAGTAGAATACATTTTTATTTGTGAATGTTTTCACTTGTCATCCTTTACCGCTTTAAAATAATGACCCGCATCGGTTGTAATTGTAATGTTATGTCAAAGTTGTTAGGATATAATATAATTATCGATGCAACTGGGAAATTTCTAGTGCAACATAATCGTGGAACTTGCCAGAATATTATTTGATTAAATTAAGACTTATATTTCATCAGATAATACAAATAAGAAAATCGAGATGAATTTACTGATACTTTTCATTTGATCTCATATTCTGATTTGATGAGACGTTTCTTGTTTTGGCATTCATTCTATTTCAAAATTTTCTGATTATTTGTAACTGCAGAACCACCCCTTTTCATTAACGAGTTAAAATCACCAAATATATTATCCATTGTAGTGTGTATGTTTATTTTAGAAATTGTGCCCATGGATAAATCTTCTTTTTTTTTAATCGTGTCACCCCAAGCAAGGCATTCCACTGCCAATATAGCGCAGGGGGTTATATAGAGCGATTGGGTATAGGAAATATCAGAAGGAAGGTGATAGACGACTTAGGATGTACATAGGGAGAGAGTTGGGAGAGTGGGAGTGAGTTAGTATGTTAGGAGGTGTCTATTGACCTTACATTTAAACTCCTGGAGGTTGTAGCCGTCGGGGAAGCAAGCATGCGGTAGGGAATTCCACAGGCGGGAAGTGCGAGGAAAGAAGCTGTTGGAGTAGAAATTGCGGTTACATTTCATCGGTTTTACTGTAAAAGGGTGGGGTCTAATTGCCAATCTAGTATCTCGTGCAAATTCACATCTAGGGGGCACCAGGGATTTAAGTTCATCAGAGCAGAAGCCATGATAGTATTTATAGAAGAGGCACAGTGGGATGCCACGTCACGCCGGTGAGAGAGATACTGCAGGCCGGTCAGCCAAGTCGGTATCAATCACATTACAGATTCTTCGCTGTATTTTGTCAAGAACCCCGAGGAGAATTGAAGGGGCACCCGACCAGATGTGGTAGCAGTACTCAATCTCTCACTGTGTAGTATTTTAAGTTGGTTTTGAAATGGAGACAAGGATAGAAACTGCGAAAGTTACTTGACCAGTCCCTTAGTTTTTTGATCGAACTGACATTGAAAAAGGAAATTAGAACATTTCTCAGAACATAATAAACCTTATCTTAGCGCTGATTGGCTGCTTGTGCTGGATCCACCCTCTAGTGATTAAAACTGCTTGTTTCATTGATTTGGTCATTATTTCATATTTCTTCATTAGATTCTGCAAATAGAGTGACCCCGAGTTAAACGGTAACTAATGAATGGATGTACTTAACTTCCGACGGCAACATGGCGTCAGACACCGAGTAACCTTTTTAACCAGGGTCGATGAACATCAAAATCAAATAGCTGTCTCGATGAACGAAAGATGGAACACAGACTGAGACAAATGTTTTAATTAAAGAAAAAGAAAAAGAAATAATGCTATTCTTTTTTCTCGAGAGATTTATCAATTCATCTACCTTGGTGCTTAACTTGCATAAATACTCATTGAAAGATATTACAATAATCTTGGAGAAATCGAAATATTATCAGTATATAACAATTGAATTTGCCCTCATTTATATAACACTAGCATCATGGCCCGGCGTTGCCCGTGCAACTCAGAACATTTTAGTAGTAGGAAATGATGCCACTTTTTATTTTACATATTTTGTTTTTGTTTGAAAAAAAAACTTTTTTTTTTTAAATATTTTTTTGTTTCAAAATTACGGAAAAATACTCACATTTTTTTGTTGACCAAATGAATTTTTAAAACGTTGGAACGAAAATTAAATATAAAGGCTTATATATTTTTTTTTAATAAAAATATTTTAGTCGCATTTGACACGTGTGATTTGAATTCTCTGATGTAAAACGTCGGAATAAAAATTAAATATACGGCCTCATTTTTTTTATAAAGAATATTTTAGTCGCGTTTGACACGTGTGATTTGATTTCTGTGACATAATTCAGCGACCATCTTAGATCTTAGATGTTTTACGGAGCAAATGTAAACAATCGTGTCCATTGGCTAAAAAGTGCGAAGGGGAAAATTGCTGAACTTAAAACTCAAAAACTATACGTCGATCTGGCTTCCCTGTAGATATGTGCCCCTAGAAAATTTGAATGGAGTAGATTAAAAAATGTAGGTGTGCATAGGGGACAGTCACACACAGACTCAAAGATTGCCTTTTAGATAGATAGATAGATAGATAGATAGATAGATAAGGGAAAAAAAGAAACGTTTATAAATTTTACATGTTTCACTTTCATTAAGGCTTTCCCAGACAATGAGATATGGAGAAAACTAAATAGAAAAAAAATCTATTATTTTTAATGTGTGTGTTGTCCTTAGCAGACGTCTGGTGCATATTATTTCTAAAGCAGCATTCCTGTGTAAAATTAATGTCAGTAAATGCATTACAATTGTTTAGATTGTCTATGCGAAATTCTAATAATAATATATATTCGTGTGTTTTTCTGTGTGTGTGTAGACATTTTTACTCAAGTATGGTGTTTGTCCGCGTGTTGATTGTGAAGGATTTTTTTACGGAACACTGGTTGTAGTGATGGTAGTAGTAGGTAGACATATCTTATATTCTTTAAAAAGGATTGAAAAAGAATTATAAGATGTAATATAGTGTTTCGAACAGAACCCCTTATTACAATCACTGGGGTACATGAAATCCATTCCTTGCCTAGTGCCTCTTCTGGATTTCCAGTAATACGGAGTGCCAGAGAAAATCATTAGTTTCAAAATTGCAATATGAACTCCGGTAAAAAATACTAGAGAAAAACCATTAACAACAACAACAACAAAAAATAATGTAAATACTTTAAGAGCAAAGATGTAATTGTATTTCAACGCTCATAAATATTCATCAGGTTAGGAAGTTACTGCTATATATAAATACGTGTTACAAAATATCTACTTGTATTTGTCTTTAAAATATCACACAGAAGACGCAACGCAAGATTCCTTTTAATTTTTACACACACACACACATATATATATATATATATATATATATATATATAAGATTATAATATTAATAAAATGTTAAAATTGTCACTTAGCTGATTGATATTAAATTCAACGCTTCAACTCCAGAGTTGCGTAGACGAGACTTTTTGTACTCGTTTCGTCGACTCGTCATGAAGTTTCAGAAAGACAAAATGTAAACCTTTTTTTTTACCTACATGTCTCTTTCTTTGAGTAACTTTATCAACGTCACTTTGGACATTTTATTTAATTTTGAAATATATACAAACCTAAAGGGGGAAAAATCGTTAAGTTTTCAAAACCATTATTAAATCCAAAAGGTAAATAAGGTGAACTATGTTGGACAGATGCAATTTATTGCCCAAGAAACAAAAGCGAGTAAACTGTTGTAGAATTTCTATTTATTTAATTATTTAGTTAATGAAATTATTGATTATTGTATCTTAATTATTTATATATAAATATATTCATATTAAATTTTTAAATGTCTTAATTTACCCATTTGGTTTTTCCTTTTTTTGTAAAGTTGTTATGATCATGTATGTCGGCATGGGAAATAAATATTGGCTATAAGAAGGGATATTTAAGAAAAGAAAGGCGTAAGTTCTAATTTTGACCCGAGTTGATAAGATCTACTTGTGTATTCTATCTATACCGACTATACAGATATATTTTATTTTTATTATATCTGGATTTTACGCGCAGATACACACATGTGTGTCTTTGTTACATCAAAACTAATTTTTTGTGGATACCCATATTTCAGTAGACGTTCCATTTATTGTAAACATCATTTTATTTCAACTACCGGTCTGAACATTCGAGAAAGCTCATTAAAGAAGAGTGCATTTTTTTAATATCATTTTACAATTGTTCAAACGGAATTCTCTTCCGTTTGCTTGTTTCACTGATAGCTACAATCTCAAAGAATTTAAATGTAAAGTCAATAGTCATCTCCTATCTTACTAACCTGCATCCACTCTTTCATGCTCCTTTCTCTATCCACTCCGCTCTCATCACTATTCTCATCCTTCTCTTAACAACTTTCCGACATTCCTTATAACCTGTACCTGCTTCTCATAACTTTCCTCATATGTAACCCGCTGCACAACAGTGGCAGTAAAATGCCTTGTTTGGGGTGATATGTTTATAAAAATATTATATGATTATATATATATATATATAAATATATATAAGCACAAAGAATTTGTTACTATAGCTGAGCAGATTCATGCCGACTTTGAAGTTTCGTGAGAACACACTTTATGATGTCAGGGCTAGTTATCAAGCGCTTTACGATAAAAAAGTTTTATTAGTAAAACCACTGCAAAAACAACAAACTTGGCAATAAAATTATCACAATTCAACCTTATATATATATATATATATATATATTCTACTCGGAAATTATCGACAAAGTTTGATAAGCGATGATTATGTCATGGGTCGTTAAGGGGTTAAACCCGATTACAAAATTGGCAGGAATAATTTGCATAAATAAGACTTTCGTCTAATCAATATTACCAGCTGAAAACGTTTGTGCAACCTAATTGGGACATGAAAGTTTACTAATTAAGCATTGTCAGAAAGGGGTTATTAACAGAGCTATCATTGTTCAAGTGCTCTCGTCTCATTATAAGACTGCAGTCGATCAATTCATTAGGTCTTGTCAGGTGCAAATGAAAATAATATAAAACTCTTAACTTATGAAAGACCACAATTGAAGGAAATGCTTCATTAATATAAGAAACCAGCCGTTCTCTTTAAATGAATCTCAAGAAGATAAAAAAAAACCAACAGAAAAGCCATGATAAATGGTGTGGTGAAAAATTCTGTTATAGCAGGTCATATCCGGGAGGAGAAAAGAACAAACTTATTTTCTGTGATGAACTCCAGATAATTGACACAGTGCTCTATAGATTTGGTTGTCAGACAGTTGGGGAGAAGAAGAATTATGAATTCAAAGTCGTCGTTAAAGTAATGAGAAGCCACTTCACTGTCTTTCCCGAGAAGTAGTGAAAAATCGTAGATAATAAAGAAACGAATTCCATGGAGAGCCATGATCGTCTATACCTTGAAGGGACATATAAGGCAAATGTGTAGACGAGCTACTCTCTTTAGTTCTACCAATTCAGATATTCATAGGATCGTACCCACCACACCACTTACAAAATCGAATCATTTAATTCACTTCTTATTCCATTAGTCAGGAAGAAGTATGTGACACGAATAACTAGGCATATATGTATTTTATTATAATAGATTAAAATAGAAAATAGATTAGAATAGAAAATACTTTAAAAACATCTAACAAAAGTGAAAAAGAAGAGGAAAAAAAAATAAATAAACGCTTTTTCTTTTATGAGGAAAATTGTCCTCCGGTAAATGTTTGACTCAGTGATTTAATGAGATAATTTCAGCAGGTAGGTTTTCGATAACCCGGTCAAAGGCTGTCCTTTACTGTATCTTGACCACACATTAAGCCTTTTCCGGCGGAAGCCTTATTAAGATAAAAAAAAAAAGATAACTGAAATTTCAGACTTACAGTCGCCGGTGTCTTTGTCGCCGGTGTTTGTCACCGGTGGTCTAGAGCATTTCCGGATTTCCGGATTTCCGGTCAATTTTAGATAAATTCAGGTGTTTTTTCCGAGTCAGTTAAGACAGTTAAGTTAGAGAAGTTAAGAGGAGTTCCGCCGGGCGCGTGTAAGTGAAGAAGGATCTCCGTTCGTCTTGTTTCGTTCAGTTTGGATTTGGTGATCTCCATTAATTAGAGTTAGAGCTGTGTGTCACATTCGCCTGCCCCAACCGACAAGGCTAACTCTAAACGAATAAAGCATCCTTTCAACTCATCCAAGTTGTGGAAGTTCGTTCCTTATAGTCAATCTTATACCCCCAGCTGTCCGGCCGACATTTTCAACGAACTCCCGGCAACATCACAGCGTGGAGAACGGCCGCCGGAGGAAATTGTTCGGACGGTCCGTTGGGGTGTTACATTTGGTGCCGTGACTGCAGGATTTGGAACCCACGGAAGTGCCAATGGATGCTAAGTTTGGATTTCGACGAACCGACGCGACTGGACGAGACAAGACGAACGGAGAAAAGGAAATCGAAGAAAGAACAACACTAACAACCAAATTCTAATTGTTTGGTATAAGCTTCAAAAGAAGAAAAAAAGAAAGAAAAAGAAACAAGGGAAGGAAAAGGGAACCCGTTACCAACAAGCACCGTAAGAAAAAAAGAAAAAGGAAATCGAAGAAAGAACTATTCTCACAGCCAAATTCTGATTGCTTGGTGTAAGCTTCAGGGGAAGAAAAAGAAGAAAAAAAAAGAAACAAAGAAAGGAAAGGGAACCCGTTTTCAACAAGCACCGTAAGTTAAGCAGAATTATTTACTCCCTTTTTGTCTGGCCAAAATTCTCGCCGGCAGAAGAACGGTTGCCACTAACGGCCGTACGATCGAAAAAAAAGAAAAGAAAAAAAAAGGACAATGAATTGATTAAGAAAAAAAATGTGTGAGTGCTTTGAGAGAAAAAAGTATAAATTTTGAAAAAAAAAAAGGAAAAGAAAAAGAGAGATAGAAACAACGCGAACGGTGTGAAAAAAAAAACAAGAAACAAAGGAAAGGGAACCTGTTATCAACAAGCACCGTAAGGTAAGCAGAATTATTTACTCCCTTTTTGTCTGGTCAAAAAAAAAAAAAAAAAAAAAGAAAGAAAAAGAGAAATAGAGACAATTTAAACGGTCTGAATGAGTACTTAAAAACAAAACAAGGAGAAGACTGAAAAAGGACTGTTTGAAAAGAAAAAGGGATGATGATGGAAAAGATATTTTTGAGAAAAACAGAAAGAAACATTTTAGGAACATTTATTTACTTTTTTGTTGTTGTTTTGGTTAAAAGAAAAAAAGAAAGGAAGATGGAATACGATAATGAGAAAAAGGTGTGTACAAAAAAAATGGAAAAAATAATAGGAAGGGAGAGACAAAGAAACAACTGTGTGTGCAAAAAAAAAAAAGAAAAGAAAATGAATTGATTAAAAAAAGGTGTGACTATTTTGACATAAAAAGTACGAATTTTGCAAAGAAAGTTAAAGAAAAAGAGAGATAGGAACAACGCAAACGGTGTGAAAAAAAGAGAGAAGAATGAAAAAGGACTGTTTGAAAAAAAATAATGTGCGTTATTAAAAAGGAAAAGAAAAAAGCACTATTCGTGAAAAAAGGAGAGAGAGAAAAACTAAATGAGTGTGTACAACAACGACAAAAACATGTATTGAAAAAGAAAAGAAATGATGATGATGAAAAAAGAAATTATTTTTGAGAAAAACAAAAAGAGATGAGGATGAAAAAACAGTATTTTTGGGAAAAACAGAAATAAGCGTTTAGAAACATTTATTGACCTTTTTTTTTGTTCTGTATAAAAGAAAAAAGAAAAGAAAGGAAAATGGAATATGGTTGGTTGAAAAAAAGATTGATAATGAGAAAATAAATGTGTACAAAAAAATGGAAAAAATAAAAGGAAGGGAAGAGAGAGCAAGAAACAACTGTGCGTGTAAAAAAAATGGATTGGAAAAAAATGTGTGACTATTTTGCGATAAAAAGGTATGAATTTTGAAAAGAAAGTTAAAGAAAAAGAGAGATCAACGCAAACGGTGTGAAAAAAAAAAGAGAAGAATGAAAAAGGACTGTTTGAAAAAAAAAGGGGGGTAAAAGAATAGTGTGTGTACGTTAAAAAAATGAGAGAGAGAAAAACTAAGTGAGTGTGTACAACAACGACAAAAATATGTTTTGGAAGAAAAAAAAAGGGATGATGGTGAAAAAAAAAATTTGTTTTTGAGAAAAACAGAAACATTTTAGAGACATTTAATTACGTTTTTTTGTTGTTTTGTTTGAAAGAAGAAAAAAGGATGATGACGATGAAAAACATTTTTTGAGAAAAACAGAAGAAACATTTTAGGAACATTTATTTACTTTTTTTGTTGTTTTGTTTAAAAGAAAAAAAAAGAAAGAATGGAAAATGGACTATGTCTGGAGAACTTTAAATAGTTAAAAAAAAGAGACTGATAATGAGGAGCATTTACATCGCTCCTATATTTATAGACTTGCTCAGAGTTATGACTATTTTGTCACCTTGTGTTAATTAATTTTGTTTTAATTTCTTTTCTTCTTTGGGAGAGAGGGTGGAAACACCCCTCTCTCGAATTTATTGTGTAAACTATGCTTCAATCATTTTTCTGGCGCCATTGACTCCATTGGGAGGGGACGTCCTCAGCAAACTTCCATCATGTCAAGGTTTCATTGGGGGGGGGTGATGCAGGAAAGGCCCTGAGACTTGTGGCCGGAAAATGGTAACAGGAGACGAATTAACGAAGAGCGGAGTCTCTTACAGGAATAGAAGGGAACAAGTGAAGCGGAAAGCAAAACACTAAGTTGAAAAAGGTGTTCGTTAACTAAGAATTGACCCTCATACATAGCGATAAACCAACTGCGTGGATTCATTGATGCCACCGGCTACGAAGACAAAAATTGAGGAATTAGTTGTTGAAATAAGAAGAAAAATGTGTTGAGGAAATACAAAGAAATGGTATGGATTAATAAGAACTTTCATGATTGATGTTTGTGGAGAGGAGGAGAATATCCCTGGGGGATCAAAATAATTTTTGGTGGTGATGGCGTACCGACATGAAGAAGCATCGTGTCATGTTTTTTTTGGTTATTGTAATTTATTGACATAAATGACAAGATCCGTTGGGGGAGGTAATGTGATACGATAACTAGGCATATATGTATTTTATTATAATAGATTAAAATAGAAAATAGATTAGAATAGAAAATACTTTAAAAACATCTAACAAAAGTGAAAAAGAAGAGGAAAAAAATAAATAAATAAACGCTTTTTCTTTTATGAGGAAAATTGTCCTCCGGTAAATGTTTGACTCAGTGAGTTAATGAGATAATTTCAGCAGGTAGGTTTTCGATGACCCGGTCAAAGGCTGTCCTTTACTGTATCTTGACCACACATTAAGCCTTTTCCGGCGGAAGCCTTATTAAGATAAAAAAAAAGATAACTGAAATTTCAGACTTACAGTCGCCGGTGTTTGTCACCGGTGGTCTAGAGCATTTCCGGATTTCCGGGTTTCCGGTCAATTTTAAATAAATTCAGGTGTTTTTTCCGAGTCAGTTAAGACAGTTAAGACGAGAGAAGTTAAGAGGAGTTCCGCCGGGCGTGTAAGTGAAGAAGGATCTCCGTTCGTCTTGTTTCGTTCAGTTTGGATTTGGTGATCTCCATTAATTAGAGTTAGAGCTGTGTGTCACATTCGCCTGCCCCAACCGACAAGGCTAACTCTAAACGAATAAAGCATCCTTTCAACTCATCCAAGTTGTGGAAGTTCGTTCCTTATAGTCAATCTTGTACCCCCAGCTGTCAGGCCGACATTTTCAACGAACTCCCGGCAACATCACAGCGTGGAGAACGGCCGGCGGAGGAAATTGTTCGGACGGTCCGTTGGGGTGTTACAAGTACCACCCAGATATTTCCTTCATCAGAACTTTTACTATGTGAAACAGAAACCCGATAGGATATTTCCTCGATCATTAACATTTTTAGCTTCCTGGAGTCTTATCTGTTGTATATATTCTCGTAATATTGCTTCCTCTAATCACTGGGGGCCAGGTGGAATTATGGATGGCGATTCTGAATGAGAAATCGGAAAGCAAAGTTCGAATTCTATTCAGGTACATTACATTCACTTACGCTCAAATACCACTGGGGAATGTAAAAATTAATTTCTTACCCACATCTATGGGTCAAACAGTAGTGATTTAATGTGGAAATATCATTGTTATTCCCGAAAATAAATTATTTCACCGAGGATCGAATACACTTCTCTGTAGTAATGATCAATTAAATTAGCCTCGCAAAAACGTACACCACACTGAGACACCAAAAAGTAATATTTAATCTCCTGATCTATGGAGTTGACATGAGTAATTATGTCCTGATATAATATGACAATTAAAAATGTAGTATAAACAGTTTTTACTGAAAAGCATAGACAGCGTTTTAATTATACTTTTTATATTTTTTTTCTACAAGTATTTTTTGGCGAGCTTCTTTTTCTGGTGCCCGGTTGCGTCTTCTTACGAGTCATACTAGAATGCCATCAATGTCCCACACTTTCATCGTCGAAATACTTAAATAGAACCATCTCTTCTACTCTAAAAGTTTCTTTCTCTCATTTTCGGCTTGTGGAATTCCCTTCCGTATAGCTACAATCCCCTAAATTTTAAATACAATGTAAATTGCTATATTCTATCTCCTTGATTCACATCCTTCTCTCATTCTGTCAGAGACATCCCTTGCGTCTTGTGTTCTTTCTCACTGTAACCCCCTCCAGTGGCACTATTAGTTTGCTTGGGGAGGAGGAATTTATGAAAAAAAAATAATAAATAAAAATAACGCATTTCTATTCAAGCGTATTTTTAAGTCTTCCCCACGTATATGATATGGTTCTTTCATTCACTGTTGGTCATTATGAAGAACATAAATTATATGTTATGATTTTGAGATTTTAGAAAATCTTCATTAATTTTTTCTTAATCAATACTTCTGTAATTTATGAACGTTACTCGAAACATCCATTCTTCGAATGTTCTGAGGTAACCCCCTACACTCTAGTGACATTCTTGATTTGCTTGTGGGGACTTTATTAAAAGAAGATAAGAAATTAAAAAAATAACGCATCTTCTATTTGAGCATTTTTTTAAAGTCTTCCCCACAAATATGAAATTACGCCTGCTTGGCCTGACACTCTCAGCGGAACTCAAGTGGAATGACTACGTCGAATCCATTGTTAAATCCGCTGCTATGAAAATCGGCTCCCTGGGCAGGGCCCGGAAATTCTTTCCGCCTGAATCTATCCTGCACATATATAAATCTACCGTCCGCCCGTGTATTGAATACTGCTGCCAGATCTGGTCGGGTGCCCCTGCTATTCTCTTCGGGCTTCTAGACAAAATACAGCGAAGAATCTGTAATGTGATCGATACCGACTTAGCTGACCGCCTGCAGTCACTCTCTCAGCGGCGCGACGTGGCTTCCCTGTACCTCTTCTATAAATACTTTCGCGGCTTCTGCTCGGACTGGTGCCCCTAGGTGTGAATTTGCACGAGATACTAGATTGGCAACTAGGTGAAACCGATGAAATGTAACCGCAATTTCTACTCCAACAGATTCTTTTCTCGCACTACCCGCCTGTGGAATTTCCTTCCGCATGATTGCTTCCCCGACGGGTACAACCTCCAGGAGTTTAAATGTAAGGTCAATAGCACCTCATCACACACTAACTCGCACCCATTCCATCCAACGCTCTTTCCCTACGTACCTTCCTAACTCGTCTATCACCATCCCTCTGACATTCCCGATACACAATTGCTCTATGTAGCCCCATGCGCTATAGTGGACTGCCTTGCTTGGGGTGATATGATTAAAAAATTTTTTTTTCTTTCGTTCATTTTGAAGAGCATAAATTATATGTTATGATTTTGAAGTTTTAGAAAACCTTTAATGTATTTTTTCTTTATCAATACATTCTTTATTTTAAACGTTATTCGAAACATCCATTCTACGAATGTTCCGATGTATCATCAGTGGTATCTTTAAGGGATCATTAGATGTTTCAGATTTTAAGCATCAGGCTTTTCCCGTCAGGTAAGCCCACCTGTGTTCATCTAGTACAAGCTCGGTTGATTGGTCGGTTTTGATTAGCCGCATATCAATACCTGTATAGATTATTGAATGCTGAAATCTAAATATTGAATACAATTGGATGCCTTCAACTACAAATACAATGCATTATTGGTAATATTATTATAAATAGGTATTGTTAGTAAGTTTTGATTATAAAATATATTGCTGGTATTTCTATTACAAAAATGCTTTTTGTACTTTCAAATGATTTTGTTCTTATTAGTGGGGGTTTCACTTTTTGTCTATATCGAGGAACCTAACAGGTGCTACCACCCAGGGTCAGGGATCAACAGCAATTAAAATATGGTTCCACACTCCTAAAAACCTCCATTCTTCTGATTAGAAGCCGTGCTGCCGGATATAGTTCATCCTCATACCAAGGACTGCAGCAACTCGGTGGTCGTGTGCTACGTATTCTTCGGATATGATTGTTTTGGCGTTTGTTTTCGTTTTGACAGTTTTTATAAAGATTTTTCCATCGTCTAGCCATCTGCCAATAAAATTATCCCATGCAAATATATTACACCTTGTCTTTATTTATTTTGATTTCTAGAGAGATAATTTGGATATTGTGGGCCCGTGCCATCAAAAAATGACAGCAAAATATTTATACCAATCTGCCATCAAAAATGAGGGCAAAACATTTATACCGATATACCATAAAAAAAGATGTCAAAATATTTATACCGATATGACATAAAAAAAGACGGAATTATATATATTGACGGATCTAATATTAAGTTTCTTGTATGAAGACAAGAAAATAATTATTTTCCAAAACCTTGAGCATGACAAAATATATATATATATATATATATATATATATATATATATATATATATATATATATTCTTCACTACCCGACAAAATAATTACAGCAAAAAACTAAAATTATAAGGCACTGTTAAAAAGCAAACACGCAGTAAGAGATTTCAAAACTGGTAGTTTAGTTTAATAACTTGTAGTAAAATAATGGACTGAGCTGTTGCTGCCTCGCTCTGGTCTCTCGCTCCATGAGCGTGACAGTCACGCCCAACACATCCGGAAGATGTTGGTAATGAAAGGTTATATTTTCGAATATATATATATATATATATATATTCACGGCTTCTCGCACTTTTTCATATTTTTATTTACCAATTTCTCTTGTTGGAAACAAACCCTATTTCTGTTTTTATTTACCAATTTCTCACACCCTGATTGAGCACTCTGGAAGAATGGTAGACTTTGAAAAATAGTAGCTACTCTGGCATCTACGCATCGTTCATTCAGCAATAAATTAGAACACTCTCAGCTATTGGGCGTGTATAATGATAATATACACGCTAAAAAGTCTACCTTCTTTTACCGAGCACCCGTAGCTCAGAGGTAGAATCGCCAACTGACGCCAGTGCGGTCGGGCTTCAATTCTGGGTAAAAGGCAATCGGCTGTCTAACCGTACTGATGAGCTGCGAAACAGATGTCTGAGAAGAACCTACTGCTAACAAATTAGTAAAGTAAGTCGTCAAACCCAAAAGGTACTACCAAATGGGTAAAGGGAATAAAAAAAAGAAACAAAGCATAAGCTGTGTTCGAAAAAAAAATTGGCTCACTTTTTGATTTAGTTCGTATATATATATATACAAATAAATACACAATAGTTATAAATGAGAGGATTATTAAAATAACCTCTGAAAAACATATTAAAAATGTATTTGGAAAAAAATAATCTCTCAAACCTGAAATGCTATAGTAAATTTTTTCGGGTTCAAAGTTTACATTCGTAATAATCATTTTTATTTTGATTCTTATTGAATGAAGCATTGCCAACCATTATTATTATGTGTAAACTGATAATATGAGCATTTCTATTTGAGGAAATCTAAAATTAAGATACCATAAATAAAAAGGTAAATTAATTTTGACAGTCCTGCATTTGACACATATTACTGTTTGTCTAAGTTGCTTTTTTTTTCCGTTATATAGTAACAAATTAATGCAATAATCAATACAAAAAATGTTTTTATTTATGATCACGATAACGATCGAAAACCGATGACGTTTCGTTCTATTAGCGAAGCAACGGGTAATAAAACAAAATCGATATATCGATTTAATAAGTCATACCTTTTGCTCACAAATTGTAAAAATCTCAGAGCTTTTAATTGAGAAAGAAAAACAAAAGATTAAAAAAGAATATAGGCGTACAGGCAGTGTCAGATAATGACAGATATTGTCGGAGTCAGTGTTCAAGAAATTAAATGTGTACACATGTGAGGGATGAGGGGTGAATGTCACCTCTTCTCTCAATTATTTGATTATTTAAATGAGTCAAAAAAACTACGGCTGAATAATTTTACGTAACAAGGTATTATGTGCGAATTCACTGACACGTTTCTGCTTTAAGAGCGCTGAGGGAAAGAGGAAAAACGTGAGAGAGAGAGATAGATAGAGAGAGAGAGAGAGAGATGATTAAATTAATAAATCTTTTCGGGCATGGAATAAAGATGAATACAATTGCTTTCATTAAATTGATAATTTTCTTATTTAATGCTTAATTTTGTTTATTTTTGCCTCATTAATTTCTTCTCCATTTTTTCTTCTTTCGTTCTTTCCTGCTTTTGTCATATATATATATATATATATATATATATATATATATATATATATATATATGCATGCGGTGTAGATATAGAAGAATCCAAAGGTGTATCCTGTACATACAGTATTAGGATAACTCTCTAAGAGAGTTCTAAATATATATGTGTATAAATACATATAGAGCAAATATAAGAAAAAATAAGGCAGACAGGTTATTTCATGGTAAATCGGAAGTGTGGCCTATTTCAGGCGAACTATCATCAGGTTCTGTCTTTATTGCACAAGCTCTGTTGTACAATAAAGACGGAAGCTGAGATGGTTCACCTGAAATAGGCCCATCCATCCGATTTACCATGAAATAACGTGTCTGCCTTAATTTTTCTTATATATAATGATAATAACTAATTAGACTCCGTAAGTTTACACTAATCTAAACCTTCGAAAACTGTTAACAAACAGAACCTAAATCCGTTACAATCCGGCGTACTAATTCGTCGGATATAGGGGGAGAAAAAAAAGAAACCAGCGGAACAAGAACAAAATGTCAAGTATCCGCAGTAAAGAAAAAAAAACCTAAACGGACCTAAACACAAGAAAAAGTGCTCGATACGAAAGTACGAAAATACAATAGTAGAGCACACTGAACTAGGAAAAGTCAGAAAGTTATCATTCAAAGAATTTGTGATAATTTGAGAATGTTTTTAAATATTAACCAGTGGAAGTCTAACAGGTGACTGCATTAAGTGGTTCAAAGGATTGAAAATTTTGAAAAAATCTGCTTTTATAAAGTATGACATAAAAGACTTTTACCCTTCTATAACAGCTAAATTACTTACAGAGGCTATAAACTGAGCTAAAGAATATAATGATATTTCAACAGCTGAAATAGAATTAATTTGGCATTGCCGTAAAACCCTCCTATATTATAATGATGAAATATGGATAAAAAAAAACTGATGCCCAAGGATTTGATAATCCTATGGGGGCATATGATGGTGCGTGGTCGCGGAGCTGATCGGTTGCTTCCTACTATATAACTGAATAAAATCATTGATTTCAATAATCATGGGCTGTACCGTGACGATGGTTTAATTATGGTAGATCACTGTACACCACAAATAGGTGATAAACTTAGGAAAAAACTGCAACAATTTTTTAAATTGTATGGATTTGCAATTGAAATTGAAACACACACACACACACACACACACACACATATATATATATATATATATATATTAGTCGTTCGCAGAGAGTTCTGTTTCGCTGTATCACAGCTCATCAGTACGGTTAGACTCCGACTGCTTTTAACCCAGGATTGAAACCCGATTGAATTGGCGTCAGTCCGCGATTCTACCTAATTGTTTTATTCCAAGCAAGGTAAGATCGCGACTTTTACGCAGGGTGTTGCAGTTAGAAAAAAGGAAAAAAAAAGGAAAATTATGCAGGGGATATCGAAGAAAGATGCAAGATCGAAATAAACGATATAGAAGAAATCAACTTTTGAAGTGTGTATCTATCATGGAAGTATACGAAAGGAGGTTCACAAGCAGGGAGTTCGAGAAAAGAAGCAGATAGTGTAGAAATGGCAGTTATATTTCATTGTTTTGACAGTAAAAATGTGGGACCTACAAGCAAATCTTGTAGAACGCGTAAATTCTTGTGGTTGGGGAATCAAGGAAGGAATCTCGTCAGAGCAGAAACCGTGAAAATATTTGTAGAATAGACAAAGAGAAGTCACAACCCGACGGTGAGAAAGTGACTGAAATTGAGCTGCTAAATCTTGATCGATTACGTTGCAGATCCTCCATTGGATCTTGTCGAGAATCCCAAAATAAATAGCAAGAACATACGACTAGATACGGCAGCAATACTCAAATATCAGTCAGTCAGTTAAGGTCCATACGCGATACACGCTTTGGGCGATCAGGTCACCCGCAGTAGCTTGCAATAGACTGGTTGCCAGCTAAGGCTATAGAACCCAATCTGTTATATTATTTAACCCATAACTGGAGGGAAGAGACGGATTATTACCTTTCACAAAGGTGTTTGTGCGTAAGTGAATGCAAGGAATTTAACTGAAATCCGAACTCGGAGCTCCGTTTTGGAAGCATGAAAATTTACGAGCCATTTCTTACCACATTCCACCACAGATTGAAGATCAATCACGGCAGATTTCTTATTGTGGCAGGAGTAAATTGTTGTGTCTTCATCATAAACGCCTACTGATTACATCAGGGTGATCGTTGATAAAGATCAGAAAGATCGTAGGACCTAGAGTAGAGCCTTGAGGGACACCCGCGTTCGTATGGTCATATATGGAAGCATACCCATTCAATAATTCCATCATTACGCGATTGGAAAGGAAAGACTAGATTAGTTCAAACAATTGTCCAGTTATGCCATGTAGCATGCGAAGAAAGCCAGCATGCATGACTCTGTCAAATGCTTTGCAGATATATACTCTGTGATGGTCGTTAACATATCAGCAGTAGACTTGGTGAATTGGAAATTATACTATTTGCCGGAGAAATTATACTATTTGCCGTGTGCTATGAGATGCTGAACCACTTTAGCATTAATAATAGCCTCGAGCACTTTGCCAGAAATCGGTAGCAGTCTGATAAATACAGGAAGCACGGAAGGAGGACTTCCAGCAGACAGGGAAGCAAGAAGTAGAGAGGCAGTAGTTGGAGAGTTTGGAGAGGATAGAAAAGATTTCAGGGGCACATTTCTTCAGGACAATGATTTGGATTCGTTCACCTCCGCTCGCCTTATGGATGCTAAGCTTTGAAATAGATACCAATGAGGGAGTAAAGTGAGCGTCACTTAGTTAAGCCTCAGTTCTAGGTAGAAAGTCGGGTGTGTATACCCCAAGTGAATTAAATGCTGATTTGGTAGATAATCTGCAAGCAAAGCGTTCAGCATTGTCCGCTGAAGATATGACGACCGCAAATTCATTGATTAATATGGGGATTGACGGCTTGTTGCTATTTAACACATTTTTACAGAGACACCAGTAGTTCTGGAGCTGAACTTGCCAGATACTATACGCGATTTCATTCTTTCAGCAAACAACAGCTTTGCATCATTTAATATCCTCTTCCACTGATTACGATTTTTCTTCTTCTACTTCTCATTTTTTTCTTCATCATTTCTCCATCTTCATTTCCTATCTTCTTCTTTTTTCCATCTCTAACCATCATTATTGCTTTATTTTACTGATCTATTCTTGAACCTATTTTCTCTAATTGCGACCTCCGTTCCAATTACTAATTCACATCTATTAATACATGTTTGCAAATTGTCCTCTTTTTTTTCACAGACCCCAAATGAGAAAGTCTGTTGTATAACAGTGGTTTACGGCTATATTTTGTAAGTAGTTTGCATGAGAGTTCGATCCTGCACTAGACGTTCTCTTTCTTCAGCTCATCTCTCTGAAGCTGAGCTATGAGCATACTGTTAATTTCCATACCATATGTTCAACTGTATGCTATTTTAGTAGATATTTTGACTATATGAAGAAAGATGCTGTGAAAACCACCTATAAGAGATCAGGCTCAAACTTTTAATCTATTTATCTATCTATCTATCACAGTGCTATTCATATTGATCGTCATATGATAGACGCATGGGAGATCATGTCTCGAAAGAAACATGATTGACTAGACAGAAGATTTTCTAGCAGTAGGTTGCCATTACATTCTGGGGTAGATTGTTTGCCAACCAACAATCTGTCTGGCTATTCGAACTTTTGATGGAGGGAATGGACGGATTAATAACTTTTCCAAGAGTATTTGTTCGTAAGTGAATGCAACGAATTTAACTTGAATTTGAACTCGGCTCTCTAATGTCTCAAAAAACATCCTATATGCTACACTATAGTCATACCGCAAATTTTTTATGATTATGTCATTCTATGTATTCCATGTTTATGCTTCTTTTTCTTTCTTTTTTCTCAGCATCTATCTATCTATCTATCTATCTATCTATCTATGTGAAAATTGCATCCTCTTGACAGTCAAACACCATCCCTTCATTGATCACCGCACGACAATGTGCACGTATATGACTCTTCAGCCCAACCCCAGACTTAGATAATCGTTTGTAGATGTGACACTTGAACTGTCCATCTTTCAAAGTCACCGGCGGAAATACAATCAACGATTCGACATAAACATTAAGCCGCCCACGTGTAAATGGGATACTATAGACTTCTAACAATAGACATACATAGACATTTACGATTTCAAAATTTGTTGAGTAATACAATAAATCGGTATTGGAGTTATTGAAGATTATGATTATGAGTTTGGACCACTCTAAAACGTCTTTACCTTGAATCATCAGTTTCAAAATGTCCTTTCATGATGTTAAACCTTTGTACTCATAGGCATATTCTTTCCTTAGTTAAGATACACGGAATTCTGATTCGACTCAGTCGCGTGTTGGTTTTCACCACTGAACACTATTTTTCTTAGTTCTTCTTGGCCTAGTGATTGCACTCACAGCCTCTAGACAACCTGATATATTTCAACATTAAGTACACTGCGCCATCAGTGTAGTCAGTAGATTTCTTTGTGATTATCGTATAATCGTACGGTTGTCCTCTGATTACCGATGTAAGCAACATCGAGTGGTCAGTAACTAGATGAGTATGCCAGGTGCAGTAAGAGTGAATGTGAAATTGGTTCAATAAATAATGTCTCAGATGAATAAATTGTACTACCAAGATCAAATTCCAGTAGGGATTACGCAAATAGGAGGGTAAGGTAGAAATTATCCGCACTTTTTTTTCTTTAAGTTTGTCACATCGTCTTCCTTGATAGGTGGTACTGTTACGGTCAACGGATCAAAGTGTTAGCTCGATTGCGCCAGTTTTCATGCTACTGTTACAGTGTGAACATGACCGCTCTGCTAGCAGTGTTCACCACGGAACTACAAAAGAGCACTGATGCGATTTCTGTGTTCGGAAGTTTTGTCAGGGGCTGAAATTCAGCAGAGGTTTTTAACATAATCCGGTGACAGTGAACTAAAGCGTAAAATTGTGTCTGAGTGGATTGAACAAGTGTGACGCACAAAGAAGAAACAGGACATCTGTTAACATCCACCAATGACGAGAAGATACTGCACGCTTGAGTGATGATAATGGCGAACCGACGTGTTTTCTTCGATGACGTAGCATGTTCTCTACAGATTCGCATCACTGCTCTTTGAGCCTGCTCGGTGTATACTACTAGGGGAACGGCCATGTTTACATTGTAACAGTAGGAAGAAGAACTGTCGCAATCACGTGACCAAATCAGTACCAAATATAAGCCCACACAGTAGATTTCAGTGTGACAAACATAAAAGTATGTTATGGCGAAGTGCGGATAATTTTTACTTACTAGCGTATCCTTGTGTGATCCTGAATCAAAAAGAGATATCGCCACCAGACAAGTCATAACCGCTCCAAGCAAAGCTTATTAAGCCAGCACCATAGGGGAATGGCTCATTTTGTTCCCATGAATTCGGGGAAGACATACATCCTACAAAGGACGTACACAGTCTGAGACGAAGTTGACGGCATTATTAATGTTGACACGGTACGCACCAAATAATAAGAAATGACATGTAAATGACGGTGTTGACCATATATTCAGTATCGATAAGGCCTACTTTCTTTGTCAACTCTAACAGACAGACTTAATTTTACTTGTGGCGGCATTCACCATGGGCGGATTGAGCCGGCTTCTTCCCTAGAATTTCATGCCACTTTTTTGACTATACAAGCGGTCCCCAGCCATATATGGAACGGGTTTTTTTCCTGCAGTAGGTTGCCAATTCTTACTGCGATAGACTGGTTGCCAACAAAGGCTATAGAATCTATTCTCTCCTGATATTTGACGATAGCTGGAATATCATTTTCTGAGCGTAGTTTAAATGTTGCACAAGACCAAAGGTGTGAAGAACCCAGTGAGGATCGAACTCATGACTCACTCGCAATTAAGTTAGCGAGATATGCTTGCTAAATATTGCATCACGTTAAAGTACAGACATACTATGTTTTCGTTATTTCTTCTCTGGATTTCAATACAAATGAATAGGATTGAAGTGATGAAAATGGGGTTCTACAGAAGGATGCTGGGAATACTATAAATAGAACTGTCACGAAAGACATGACTTATCTCGGAATCCGAAACGAACGCGAACGTGTCTTACCTGCATGATAACAAAAAAGAAAGATGGCCGCTATTGAAGACACAATTCATGCGTGCCTATCTCGTCCAAAACGAGACGATATTTGCTCACATGCAAATTTTGGCCGTCTTTGAATAGCATAAAAAGCGGGGTATCTGCGCTGCTGCCAGAAGGGGGTTTTTTTCGGCGCAATACGTGTATCGAAATAGCGGATTGACAGTCAGACTGACAAAGAAGAAGTAGGAGTGGCTTAGTTGGTGTCTGTTTCACAACTATCCTGTTTAACGGCCGAGAAAGGGAAACCTGAAATCGATTTCCTTGAGGCGACCAAAGAAAGAAAAAAAGAAAACAGCTGGCCTCTCGGCGAGCGTCGCACTGCACTTTTGACCCTCCTCATCATCGTCATTTTTTTACTATCCGAACATGTGAGCAAAGCACAAGAGACAATAGTAACAAAAAAAAAACTTATATTTAACGTGAGAAAGAGACATACAGAATTTTATGGGTCCATAATAAAAAAGAGGGCTCGGAAAATTTAATCTTCAAAAAAGACTGAGAGTAAGCAAGATAGAAAAACAACTTACTTCGAGAAGTTGGTTGAATGGATGGCGGATCAAGGGACTGGGTGAGATGGCAAAAAGACAAAAGTTATCAAGAACTACAATAGGACAAGAAATTGTGGAGAGCCATGATCGCAATGTCCTCCAGTGAAACGGCCCATATAGAAGATTTTGTAGTTGAAAAATCTAGGACAGAAGGCGAAAACATTCTACACTATATTTTTCCTGATCTTAATATCTTATTCTACTTGGTTGTATCAATGGCTGTTAGGTCTTTTTCGTTAGGAGTGTGATGCAGTGTCTGTTCTTGGTCTTTTGGGTTGGAATCTCGACTTTGTGAATGAAAAATCTATACAATACTTGAACATCTTAATTACTTTTACGATTTTTTGTTTGGTTCTTCTTTCTTTAATTGTTTGTTGTTTTCTTTTTTCGTTACTTCTTTCTTTCTTTGTCGTTTGTTGTTTTCTTTTTTCGTTACTTCTTCTTTCTTTGTCGTTTGTTGTTTTGTTTTTTCGTTACTTCTTTCTTTCTTTGTCGTTTGTTGTTTTGTTTTTTCGTTACTTCTTTCTTTCTTTGTCGTTTGTTGTTTTGTTTTTTCGTTACTTCTTTCTTTCTTTGTCGTTTGTTTTCTTTTTTCATTACTTCTTTCTTTCTTTGTCGTTTGTTGTTTTGTTTTTTCGTTACTTCTTTCTTTCTTTGTCGTTTGTTGTTTTGTTTTTTCGTTACTTCTTTCTTTCTTTGTCGTTTGTTGTTTTGTTTTTTCGTTACTTCTTTCTTTCTTTGTCGTTTGTTGTTTTGTTTTTTCGTTACTTCTTTCTTTCTTTGTCGTTTGTTGTTTTGTTTTTTCGTTACTTCTTTCTTTCTTTGTCGTTTGTTGTTTTCTTTTTTCGTTACTTCTTCTTTCTTTGTCGTTTGTTGTTTTGTTTTTTCGTTACTTCTTTCTTTCTTTGTCGTTTGTTGTTTTGTTTTTTCGTTACTTCTTTCTTTCTTTGTCGTTTGTTGTTTTCTTTTTTCGTTACTTCTTCTTTCTTTGTCGTTTGTTGTTTTGTTTTTTCGTTACTTCTTTCTTTCTTTGTCGTTTGTTGTTTTGTTTTTTCGTTACTTCTTTCTTTCTTTGTCGTTTGTTGTTTTGTTTTTTTCGTAACTTCTTTCTTTCCTTTTTCGCAAATCTGCTTTTGTTTCTCTTTTTATATTTTCTGTTTGTTTCTGTTTACTTTTTCTCATCTTGTTTGTCCTTCTTTCATGTTTTCTTGTTTCTTTCTTTTTCCTTCTATTCTTTCTTTTGTATTTCTTCTCATTAGTATTTATCTTGTTCTTTAATTTCTGTTTTACTTCCTTTTCCCTTCTTTTCTTTCTTTTGTATTTATTTGAATTAGTATTTATCTTAATCCATATTTTTTCTTTCTATCTTTCTTTCTTTATCCTTCTTTCTTGTATTTTGTATTTATTCTCATTAGTATTTATCTTAATCATTTTTTATTCTACCTTTTTTTCTTTTTCCTTATTTTCTTTCTTTTGTATTTTTTCCCTGTAATTTATCTTAATCCTTACTTTGTATCTTTCTTTCTATCTTTCTTTCTTTTTTCCTTTTTTCTTTCTTTCGTATTTATTCTCATTAGTATTCATTTTAATTTTTTTTATTCTAGGTTTCTTTGTTTCCTTGTTTTTTATTTTATATTTATTCTCATTGCTATTTATTTTATTCCTTTTTTCCCTTTTATCTTTCTCTCTTTTTTGTATTTATACTCATTATTATTTACCTTTATTCTTTATTTTTTCTTTCTTCATTTCTTTCTTTCTTTCTTTTGTATTTTTTCTCTGTATTATTTTTCTTATTGTTTAATTTCTTTCTGTTTTCCTTTGTCTTTCCGTTTTTTATTTAGTATTTATTCTCATTAGTAATTATCTTAATATTTAAATTCTTTCTCTCTTTTTTCTTTTTTAATTCTTTTTCTTTCATTTCTTTCTCTTTTGTATTTTTTCATTAGTTTTTATCGTTATCTTTAATTTCTTTCTTTCTTTCTTTTTCTTTCTTTCTTTCTTTTGTATTAATTCTCCTGAGTATTTATCTTAATCCTTAATTTCTTTTTTCTTTCTTTCTTTCTTTCTATATTTCTTTCTTTCGTTTTTCCCTTGTTCCTTTTTTTTTTGTATTTATTCTCTATCAGCATTTATCTTCACCCTTAATTTCTTTCATTTTTCTTCTTTTCTTTCTTTTGTATTTACCATGATTAGTTTTTATCTTAATCTTTAATTTCTTTCTTTCCTAAGGTAAGAAAAAGTAAAAACAAACAGAAAATATAAAGAAAGCAACAAAAACAGATTTGCGAAAAATAAAGAAAACAGTTACTAAAAGAACAAAACAACAAACAAAAATGAAAGAAAGAAGTAACGAAACAACAAACAATTAAAGAAAAAGGAACCAAACATACAAGAATGAAATGAGATATTGAAGTATCATATAGATTTTTCATTCACAAAATCGAGCTTCCAGCTTAAAAGGAACAGAACAGATTCTACACCATACTCTTACCTAGAAAGCCTTATTCATTCTCATTAGTATTTATCTTAATCCTTAATTTCCTTTCTTTCTCTCTATCTTTGTTCCTTTTTACTCTTTTTCTTTCTTTTGTATTTATTTTCATTAGTATTGTTTTAATCACTATTTTATTTTTCTTTCTTTCATTCTTTCTTTTACTTCCTGTCTTTATTTTGTATTTATCTTAATCTTTTTTCTCTTTCTCTCTATTTTTATTTTTTTTTCTTTCTTTTGTATTTATTCTCATTAGTATTTATTTTAATTCCTACTAAGTTCGCTTCTTTCATTCCGCCCACGCTAGTCCATGCTAATTGCTGCTGCCTGCCTCCAGTTATATACACGACAAAATAAAATAATAAAAAACAACTCTTTCAATTGTTATAGGTAACTCATAGTGCGCGGCGTAGGCGTCACCATATCACGTCACTTCTCGTCAAGTCTCGCGCAAACTCATCTACTCAAAAGCGTACATTCAAGTGAATATCAAGTGCTGCCTGCTACAAAAAGCACTGTCAAAGCCTGATATCCATTTCCTTTGACGGAGCAACCTGCTTCCATTATATTTTGATGAACAAACAGCATCTCTTACTTTGACAGTAGTGAAAACTGAGTAAACATGTGAAGGTTGGAGTGAAATACAACTTGAAGTAATTACAGAATCCGTTACATGCACGCGCGCAAAGGGTTCATATTTCAGAGTCTGGTTACACATACAGTCTTGTCTATTTTCTCATCTAAATCTTATCGGAAATCTTTAGTTATCACCATTATTCCATGAGTGATTTTTTTTTTTTTTTTAATCATTTCACCCCGAGCAAGGCAGAAACGCCACTGATGTGCAGGGGGTTACATAAATGTAAAGAGATTAATTACAAAAGAGTGAGGAGTACAAGCTAGTTAGAAAGGAACAATAGAAAGCTGAGAAAGCAGGTGCAATGAATGACAGGTACATGTGCGGAGAGAAAGGGAAGGTTATACAGGGGAGGGGAGAGAGCTAGAGGCCAGTGGTTAGTAGGTGAGTGTTAACTTTGCTTATAAATTTCTGGAGGTCGTAGCCGTCAGGAAAGCAAGAATACGGGAGTGAGTTCCACAGGCGGGAAGTGCGAGAGAGGAAGCTACAGGAGTAGAATTGTCGTCTGCGTTTGGCTAACCTGACTGTGAATGGGTGGGACCCAGTTGCCAGTCTGGTTGAACGGGTAAACACCTGTTGAGGAGGCATCAGTGACTTAAGCTCATCCGAGCAGAAGCCATGAAAGTATTTATAGAAGAGACAGAGGGAGGCCACATTTCGACGATGGGAAAGTGGCTGCAGACGAGTCGAACTCTTATTAATTTGGTTCTTATCTCTTAAAGATACTTTTATTTTCACATCATCCAAAAATCATTGGGTGGAACAATTGTCTAGAAACAATATGTTAGCATAGATAATAAGGGTAATATTAAATCAAAACGAAGAAATCATGCTCGGAGAAACTAACACTTCTGGTCAACCAATATTTACTTTCAGCAATACATCAAATTATAACACTGCCGTTAGTAGTTCTTGAGATTTGTACTAGAGTCGGTAAAATAAAAGAGTACAGAATGATGTTGATGAATAGCGAAAATGTTGGATCCGAGTATGAAATTTACTCCGTCTTCTCACTGAGACGTTATGAAACACAAGCTCGAGTTTAATGAGGTAAAACTTAGCGCGTATACTTGAAACACGGTCCAAAATTGCCTGGCCCACGCAACTGTTGCGTTCCGTTTTGCACAAATACCCGTTGAAATGTCCCACTTCAGTAATTTCTCTTTTGTTTTTTTGTTGGTTTTTTTTTTACCAGTCATGGCTTAAAAAGACCTTGCATTTAAATTCCTGGAGGTTGTAGCCGTCAGGAAAGCAAGAATAAGGAAGCAGGTTCCATAGGCGGGAAGTGCAAGAAAAAAGCTGCAGGAGCAGACGACAATTCTACTCCTGCAGATTTTTTTCTCGCACTTCCCGCCTGTGGAACTTACTTCCTTATTCTTGCTTTCCTGACGGCTACAATCTCCAGGTATAAATTTAAATGCAAGGTCAATACTCATCTATTAACCACTTGATTCCAGTTCTTACTCCACCCCGTATATCCTTTTCTTTCTCTATACCTTTGCAACTGTCATCACACCTGTATTCCCATCCTTCTCTCGCTCCTTTCTAACTGGTTCGTCTTCCTCTTCACTGTCGTCTACTTAATCTTTTTACTCTTATGTAGCCACCTGCACACCAGTGGCATTACCGCCTTGCTCGATGTGATATGATTAAAAACAATAAATATAAAAAAAACTCTCTAGTCTTGGTTGGCAGCAATTTTAACAGAAGAAAACTATTCGTAGAAAACCTTAGAGAAAACAATAATTCAAGAATCTATAACAATTCATAGCTAATTAGAAAAAAAAAGAATGCAGAAAAAGTAATGAATTGTCTACATTCTGAAGAGACATAAATATTAAAAGTTTTACAAAGTAACTTGCTATTTGTGTTAGAAAAAAGGTAAACCGCAAATTTGACAAACTCATCGTCCTCAAAATAAACCCTATCGGCACCAAGAAAACTTTGTCAACGTAATTTCAACTGAGCAATGCCGTGGCGATAAAAATCAAGTGTCTTGGATGAAAAGAAATCTGTAGTGTCTTCCACAAGTCTGTATCAATTGTGAAGAATTACCCACGAAGATAGTTGTCCAAAGAAGTGGTACAGGTGGTAGTCTATTAGTGCAATGTCCAGAGAGTAAGGTGGATCTCAAAATTTCTCTCAGTCGCTGTATGGTGGCCAAGGTAATCCTCGCCACAAAAAACCTGGCATTATCATGGAAGACAAGTACGCATTAGCCAACAGTTCTTCGTGCTTCAGTGCCTATTGCGAGGACAAGTCCGCAGGGATGCTTTTGCCCGTTAGTAGCAACTCATAAAGCACAACTAGTCGAATAGTCAACCAGATTGTTGTGGAATAAATACGATACACCCCGTAATATTGTGGTGGACAGGAAATTAAAATCAAACCTTAAAAATCAATCTTCTTCTTCACTTTTACAAAGATTTTCTTAAAATCTTTTACAAAGATTTTTCTTCTTAAAATCAACCTTTTACTTCACTTTTACAAAGATTTTTAGAGACGTGTGAAATATAGGTTTTTCGCAAATAGAAAAAAGATTAACCACATGATTTTTAAAAAAAGTCGAAATCTGATTTTGAAAATAGATATTAAATTGATTTTCTGACAAATGGGAGCGACTTGCAAGACACAGAAGACTTAGCGATCTAGTGCAAAAATCTAAATAACTTTAAAAGGCTCCGGTCAGCGTCAGCCAGACAGTCAGGGATGGAAACAGTAGAGACGACAAGCTAAAATGTAACGGGAAGAGCTTCAAGTTGACGTGGACATCTGTTCTCCTTCTCCCCCTTTCTCGTGTGCTGATTCCGTTTACTTTTTCTTCTCCATTCAAAGACATTCCTATCAAACAAACGCTCAAACATACATACGTACGTACGCGTAAACTCTTTTCAACAAATTACTATTACGAATTCTATCTTTAGCTTTCTCATTGAACATTAACTCAAGCTACTACCTATTCTTGTTATTCTTTCCTTTCAATAAATTTCTATTTTAACATGAAAAATGTATATTTTTATTCTTACGCTATTCCCAACATTCCAACCTGCTGACAACCAGCCTTCTGATAATTCTGGTTAAAAAGTCGTAGGGAGTTCAGTTTTGTATGACACAAGGCGGAATCAATAAAGCATTAACCAGTTCCCTATAGTTACACTGGTGACGTGACGTTCAAGGAACAAGCACCCATCCTGGCGAACCACGACGCGGAAAAAAACCTAATGGAAGGATGAATTCTTCAACAGAAATGAACTAGGCAAAATGCCTCAAATAAATAATTCAAAGAGAGATCAGCGTCAGAGTTCCACTCGAACTCTATCTTATCGGACTCTCTGCATCTGGGAGGAGAAGAATCCAAATGAGGCTATGCTAAAGGGCACAGTCTCGTCTAGGAAAAATAGATAGGTGCCCGTCTCTGCCTTGTGCAGGGTCTACGCAATACTTTTGTTCGAGCTTAAGGGCTCAGAGATTCCACTTTAAAAAGGCCTTGTGCCACAATCCGCCTCCATGCACATGAACATAAATACTCAGAAATCCTAGAGAATTTTGAAAAAGCGTTTGTTAGAGTACCCTTGAAGTCTCTCAAGAGATAATGCTTTAACCGTTACTAGCGATTTATACGTAGTGATAAGAAATATGTTTTGCTGCGGTGCACATAACAATGACGACGAGAAGTTAGAACCACGATGGTGTTATTTTTTTTCTGCTTTGCGTAAAATATACAAAAAACACATATTCATAAATACGGAATAATTATTAGCCCAAGTCTTAAAAATATAGCAACAGTAACAACAGCAATAAAGAAATTACAAAACCTCCTACAGAGTGTGGCTGAAGATTGTGACAAAAATGGACTACAAATAAGAATGCCGAATGCATGGTCATCAGCAAAAAGAGCAACCCAAAATGCCAAATACAGGTGGGGAATACTAAAATCAAGTAGGAACAAAAATTTAAATATCTGGGAAGTGTTCTAACAGAAGATGGAAAGTGCGACACAGAGATCCAAAGGCGAATTGGTATGGCGATGGACGAGTTCGAGAAGCTGAGTAATGTATTAAGACACAGGAAACTTTCACTAGAAACAAAGAAGAGAGTACTAGATTGCTATGTTTTCTTTTTTTTTTTTTTTTAATCATATCACCCCAAGCAAGGCGGTAACGCCACTGATGCGCAGGGGGCTACGTAAGGGTAAAAAGAATGGAAAAGAGAAAGCCGGAAACCACATCCTAAACAGGAAACAAGGGATGAGCCTCTTCACCTGTTCAATAGATGTGGGTGGAGTGTGAACCGGGCGATAGTTTAATCTATCTACTCCAATTGAAAAAAAAATAATAATAAAAAAGGAAAAGAGTGAAAAGATTGGAAAAGAGAAAACCGGAAACCGCATCCTAAACAGGAAACAAGGGATGAGCCTCTTCACCTGTTCAATAGATGTGGGTGGAGTGTGAACCGGGCGATAGTTTAGTCTATCTACTCCAATTGAAAAAAAAAATAATAAAGGAAAAGAGTGAAAAGATTGGAAAAGAGAAAACCGGAAACTGCATCCTAAACAGGAAACAAGGGATGAGCCTCTTCACCTGTTCAATAGATGTGGGTGGAGTGTGAACAAGGCGATAGTTTAGTCTATCTACTCCAAATCAGTTGAAGCTGTGAATGTGATGTCAGTTCTTCAATATGGCAGTAAATGATGAACAATATCATCAAAGATGAAGGAAAAACTTGAAGCAACTGAAATGTGGTTCTACAGAAGGATGATGAGTATATCATTGACCGAGCATGTGAATAATGATGAGGTGTTGGAAAGAATGGAAACGAAAAGGAAATTAATAATTAGCATCAGGATGCGACAACTAAAATTCCTGCAACATGCAATGAGGAAGGAGGACTTGGATAACCTGATACTAACAGTCTGGATAGAGGTGAAAGAGACAGAGGAAAGCAGCGAATAACATGTTTGAAGGGTCTGAGCAGGTGTATGACAAAACAGAGGTTGCGAGATGTTACTGGAGAAAACGTGCTAAGAGTCACCACGGATAGGGAGACGTGGAAGGCCATGATTGCATACGTCCTGAAAGAACAAGGAAGATAGAAGAAGAAGACAAAGAATTTTGGGATCTCCATAAACAACAAAAGAAAGTTAATTGAATTAATGCAGAAAAAAAAGGAACGTTTTCAATTTTTTTTTACTCTCGACTCTGCCTGATTCCACGTATGCGGGGTTACGTAAATCTTGACATTAGGCCCGATTCTACGCGTACGAGTTCCCATTATTAAACTCTATCTTGTGTCACATCCACTCACAGTGGAGAAACTTTGGGTTAATACCCAGAGTTTCTAGAGAGTTAGCAACTGCTAAATTTTGTCTTTGGGTAGATTACTACTCGGTCAATACAGACAATATTACAACTACGGACAATACAGTCAATACAAAGTGCCTGATCTCTCGGCTGCGGGTACTGCGTAGAATTTGACCCTAGATCCATTGTATGTGCTTGGAAACCCGACCATGTATTATATCCCGTCTTAGCGGGGAGTCTTTAGATAAATTACCAGAGTTCAGAGAGAGTTCTGATAATGTGTTCGTTAAAGTACCGTTGGAGTCAGTCTATACATAATATAATAACCGTTAGTAGAACATGCTCTTGCGTAGATGGAGAAATGGTATGTTAGGCACGCATGGAAGTGTTGTACGGAATCTAGTTTTCGTCACTGTTGAGCAATCTATCAAATATGAGTACGTTGCATTGACAAGAAAGGAACGAGAAACAGAATATGACTCTTAATTGCTTGATGGTATCCAACTGTGTGCGTGGTACACAATTGTTTAATATGTATAAATTCCTTATACGGTGCAGGTGGAATGTGATGGTTTCAACGGAATCCTGGAAGCGTTCGGCAAACGAACCACAGGCCTAGATGTTGTCGCCCTCAATGGCTACCTTCAACTCTTCACCATGCAGAAACTGTGGCCAGGAGTTCATTCCTAGGTGAGAGGTCTCTCTGTCTGAATTTCTGGAACTAATATCCGGCGGTGCGTTCACTAACAGTATTGCGTCCTGGATATGACAATAAACCACATCGGGGTTCTGGGTTTGACGCTAAGCTGCATCCAGCGGCAAGGCCTCTAAGTAGGAAGTTTTGAGAAGCATAGAATCACTTTCCAATTGTTATTGTTCCCAGATCCACCCTAACAGGTACTACCACCTGTTAGGATCCCAACTACGGACAAACTGGGGTCAAAACAATTTGAAAGCATAAAATACATTTTTGTAATGAAAATTCCAGAAATACTTTTTTGGGGAAGAAAGTATTACCAACAATACATTTTTGAAAAAAGATATTACCAGCAATATATTTATGAAGAAAAAATATTACCAACAATATATTGGAGAAAAAATATTAACAGCTGCATATTGTTGAAGAAAAAACAGATAAACCAGTAATACATCTAATTCTTGACAAAACTCTACTTACAAAAATACGTTAATGAAACCTGATCTACAAACTGGTTCCTTAGAAAGAATAATCTGTTCATACAAATCTATTGTAAAAATTTTGTCGGCAATATAAATAACCCATTGAGGCTGTTATGCCGTGAGCCAAACACACTAATAGCATTAGGCGTAATGTATTCGGTGCCTTGACGCAACTGCGGTCAACCCCACTTTCAAAAATAACAAAGCAGGCAATCCAGAAAAAAACTGCTTCGACACCGTCATATTTGCTTACATTTGCATTGTTCAGGGGCAATGTTCCCAACAACTACTACCACTGCTTTGACGCACTCATTTACATATCAGTCATCACTTCTTCGCACACTGTGTAAAAAGCTGCAACGATTTTTTGGTTACACTATATTACTCGGCGTTTGATACAGTCAATTAAGCGTGATATATGCTCGGTGATCATGTCTCGAAAGAGACATGTCTGACTGGGCAGAAGCTTTTTTTTGCCCGCGGTAGGTTATCATTACTTTCTGCGATAGACTGAAGTCAACCAAGGATATAGAACCCAATCTGTCCTGCTATTTAACCTATAGCTGAAGAGAGAAGAGGTGGATTAATACCTTTCTCAAGAGTATTTGCGCATGAGTGAATGTAACGAATTCGACTGGCATTCAAACTCGGCTCTTCGGTTTCTTGTTCCGAGTCAATATCCACTGCACCACAACTTGTTGTTGGTTGGTTGTTTTGTTTTTATGGCATATCAACATCGGCGGGTCATTTATTGCCAACTAAATTTTTATTGCTAGTAATAACGTTTTCTTTCAACAATTTATTGTTGTTTTCATATAAGTTTTGTGTCTAGTAATACTTTTTTCTTTTCGAGTATCAAGATTCATTGGAATTTGTTTTTAAAAGCAGGGTCCCCAAGTCCTACTCTTGTTATTTAACCCATAACTGGAGGGAAGGGACGCATTAATACATTTCCCAAGGGTATCAGTGCTTAAGTGAATGCAGGTTATTCAACTGGAATTCGAACTCTGCTCACCGATTTCTCTTTCCGAGCCGATATCTACTGCACCACAACGCACATCCGTCACTAAACACTTACAGCACCTGGTATTCCCAAGCAGTCACCCATCTAAGTACTGACCAGGCTCAACGATGATGACCACTTCGGTGATCGAGCGAGAACAGGTGCATTCAACGTCATAAGCCGTAATCGTCCACAACTTGTAATTGATAAATTCGTTTAAAAATGGCACAATCCTTATTATTTGGCATCCTATGCTACCCATGGTAATTACCAAAGCTTTTCTTTCTTACTGATGACATGTATCAAGCATAAATCCATCCAGTACGATGCCGTACGCTTGAGCACAAGTTCCTGGGGCAATGTTATTAGTTGTCCGGAGTTTCCTCAAATATATGGTACCCTACTCTATTGCATATTTATTAAAATTCAATTAAAGAAGAGGGTTAGATTTAAAATAAAAGAAAGAAAATCGATTTGATTTACAGTATCTTATGAGATAAACTCTGATTCCATCGTTCTACATCAAGCGTACTCATTGTACGTTTGTGATATGTTAGAAAATGATAGTTTTCTCTAATGAATAGAATATTTTCGGATAAAAAAGGTTTTGATGGAAGGCATTAAGAGTAAAATCTACATGCAACATTTTGTAATTGTACGTCTTCAACTGACAAAGCAGGAAACAATGCCGCCTTAATCAGCAAGACAAAACATGCAAAGATGTGGGAAAAGATGCGAACAAACAAACGGAGAAAGAAAAAGAGAGAAAGATGAATAAAAAGATGAGATAAAAAGAAAAGAGAAATGAAGAAAGAACAAATGAATAAAAGATTAAACTATGAAACGAAGAACATATAAAAGAAATCAAACAGTGAAAAGTAAAGCAGATATTTATCCGGCCTCGCCACCAAGACTGGATGTGGCCAAGGGCCGTTTTAACATGGGGAGCGTCATACGCCTACTTATACATACAAATGAAAGACAAAAGATGTGTTTTTATCCAGTCCAAACGACCACTATCACGCTAGCATCGGCATTACACCGACCCAACTTCTTTAATGCAATGAAGAATGTGCTTCCGCGGGGTTGGGATACCCGGGGTCGGGTAAATTCTATCTAAAATATGAGGGCAGAGTCGGGGCAATTACCACGGAAATAAGAATAGGGTTAACCCAGCGTTTATCGAGCGCGAAAAGTTTAATCAGGGAGCTGAATTCAAATTATGGTTACGAATGTTACATTTATTTTCACACTAACACCATTAAGAAAAGAAATAATACAGTTAATCTCCCATCAGCTATGGACTTTATAGCAGGGTGTACCATTATCTATAGTATGAGGTAAAACAGAACATAGTTGAATTTAAAAAATACTATGAAGAAATCAATTGAAACGACTTATTATCTTCCACAAGATGCCATCACAATTTGCAGATAATAAAAGAAACCATGGAGAGTCGTAATCCCCAATGTCTACTACTCAACATTTAATCGATTCCATTTGGCAATGTGGAGAGTATAACTAAAATAACTGCTCATGTTCAAGTCTCTTGCTATTCTGTGGTATTTACTTTTGCACAAGTTTAGAATACAAGAATACTGTCTCTCTTCGTCATCAGCTACGGTCACATAGCTTTGGGTGACAACCAGTTTAAAACAAAAGAAAACTTCCAAACATTAGCGAAAACAACAGGAAAGCACTCGATTATATTTTCCAGATATAATTCACAGATTATAGCGATAAGAAGACTGAAATAAGATGCATTTTTGATCATTTGAGCTCAAACAGTTTCATATAGCCACTAAACATAAGTTACTTAGTGTGAAAGAATACAAAAAAGAAAAAAATATTAATTAGAGAGAACAAGAAAAAACATACATTAAGAAAACAGAAGATAACGACTGACATTGCATTTAAATTGTTGAAGATCAACGTTGACTGGAAAGAAATACTTCAAGAAATAATTATGAACGATTCAATATTTTATTGAAACATCTGTGACAGTTATGTTAGGATTATGCTCAAATGTTATTTTCTAGTAAGCGTCGAAGGTGACATAGCTGACGCTTCCTTGGGATGCATTTGAAAAATTGTTATCTCAAGAACCACCGTGGTACGGTTCACAATTTAGAATATGAGAAAATAAGACAAAGGAAGGAAGGAAGGAAGGAAGGAAGGAAGGAAGGAAGGAAGGAAGGAAAATGAAGAGTGGAGCTAAGAATGAAGCTGATGAGAGCTAGATAAATAAAGCGAAAACGAAAAATGAGACAATGAAACGAATGAAGGAAGAAAGAAAAGAGGGAAGGCAAGAAAGAAAATGAAGAATGGAGCTAAGAATGCCAGGTTTATAATAGCTAGATAAATTAAGTGAAGAAGAAAAATGAGACAAATGAAAGAAAGAAGGAAGGAAAAAATGAATAACGGAGTTAAGAAAGAGACAATGAGAGGAAGAAAGAAAGAAAGAAAGAAAGAAAGAAAGAAAGAAAATTAATAACAGAGTTAAGAATGGCAGGCATATGGAGTCAGATAAATAAAGCTAAAAAGATAAATGAGAAAGAGACAATGAGAGGAAGGAAGGAAGGAAGGAAGGAAGGAAGGAAGGAAGGAAGGAAGGAAGGAAATGAATAACGGAGCTAAGAATGAAAGTTTGATGAAGGTTAAATAAATGAATCTAAAGAACATTTGATAAAGAAAGAAAGAAAGAAAGGTAAGGGATGTAAACGTGTTTTGGGATTAAGAAGAATATAATCGCTTTTTAGGAGCGGATAGAATGGCGGACGTAAAGATGAATAAAATAATAAAGATATATAATGTCTTTCTACGAATCAGTGATACCTGTCGCATGGTCGGGTCATCGGAGACTAAACCGTTTTACTCGCTTTTTCACCTTCTTGGGATATAAGGATAAAAAAATAAATAAAAAAATATATATTTCAAAATCTATCAAATTATACGTACCTGCAAATCATAGTCAGAAAAATGTCAAAACTCAACATTACAATAATCCGTACTCAAACGATTTTGTACCTTTCTTTATCATATCCAATACCAATCAGTAAAAATTCCTGGACACATCAGCCTCTTAGATTTACAAAAGATTACTTTGTGCTGAAATGAACATATCATTTGCGAAACCATCTCCATCTAAAAGAGACGTCCCAATTGTTGCTCATAAACCCCGGAGGAGACTTGGTAATTAGGTACTTAAAAATACTCTCGAGCAAGATGACACTATATGCAAAAAAAAAAAAATTGTTAGTCCTTGCCGAGAAAAACACTTCTTTGAAAACGTTTGTGGAAGTAAGTAAATACAAGGAGACGAGAGAGAGATTAGTCGAATGTAACATATGAAGACAACATTGCTTGCTATTCTTAGAGCTTTGGGAATGAAACCAGAAGAAGGTAGTAAATATGTGGATCACAGTGCTAGTATGTATTAAATATTAAATATGTTTAAATATTAAATAGTATGTATTAAATATTATGTATTATGTATTAAATATGTATTAAATAGTATGTATTAAATATTAAATATGCCTATTACAATAAAAAATCATGTCCAAAATTATTTCTCACTTCTTTCGTAGATTTCTGTCCATGCAATAACCACAATTCCACTTCCCCACTTCTCCCCTACTGTGATTGAATGGCAAATCATATATTTGCATCTGATACAAAAAGTGTGTTGTCTCTTGAAACCTAGTGGCAACTCATAAGAAAATAAAGACAAAACTAAATAATAATAATAATAATAATGATAATCCAAAATAATAATCCAAAAAGAAAAAAACTTGCTTATTAATTGATATGACTTGTCCAGCGGATTGTAACATAGCAACCAAGGAATTCGACAAACTGTCAAAATATAAATACCTGGAAATTGAAATAAAAAAAATGTAAAAATTGAAAACAAGAATCGTGCCAGTGATAGTGGGTGCACTTGGAATGACTAAAAATGGAACAAAACAACACACTGAAAGAATCACTGGAAACCCCAGCTTAAGAGATATACAAAAAATTGTCTTGTTAAGTACAGCCTACACACTAAGGAGAACTTTGTCTATGTAACGCTAGGGATGTTAGGGAGATATGAAAAAAAAAAAACATGAAATGGAGCCATAACAACACCCCACTACCTTATGTCTCCCTTCAGACGTGGTAGGAAGTGCGACCATAGCAGAAATCGATTTATGATGAAAAAATGACATAATAATCATAGATAATTATAGTTATCAGTCGCTGCATATTTTAATGTATCTTTTAAGATTTTCAATAAACGATCAAAATATAAGCCGCTTTAAGAAGAAATCTGAAAAAAATGTGGCACGTGATGATATCGATAATTTCAGTTGGAGTTGGGGGCCCCGGGTTGATTTGATAAAACTCTAATAGACTCACTGAATGAATTCTTGGTATGCTATTCCTTCAAGAAATGCAAAATTTCTAATCACAAGTACAGATCACACATCACGTTAAATTTTATCTTTGTAAATTATGTACGATCTTTGGTTTTTTGTTTAATTTCTTTTTAAAAAGTGATCGGTAAAAAATGTCATTAAATCATTTCTGACCTTAGTTTTCTGGTTTGGACGCGAAAGTAGTGGTTTATACAAAATCAATCAAATAAAATAATAATAATATCATTAATTATGCTGTTCTCTTTTTTCGTTAGTTCCTTACATTGTCCGATTGTTACGCCCAACTAATATCTTAGAAATAATAGAATATTCTCTTTGGATCACGTGAGAAGACAAAAGACATATCAAAGATGCTACTTGGTTTCAGTGAGAAAATGAATGATAGAAAGAAAAAAAGATACAAGAGTTTGAACCTTTGTTTCAGTGAAATTGAATATGTTGTCAATTTAAAATATTTTAATTGTACATTTTTACCTCTGTGGTACTGTGGATATCAGCTCGGAACGAGAAACCGGGGAGCCGAGTTCGAATTCCAGTAATCCATTGTATTCACTTACGCGCAAATACCCTTGGGAAAGGCATTAATCTGTCTCTTCCTTCCAGTTATGGGTTAAATAGCAGGACAGATTGGGTTCTATAACCTTTGTCGGCAACCAGTCTACCGCAGAAAGCAATGGCAACCTACTGGGGGATAATCTTCTGCTCAGTCAGTCATGTATCTTTCGAGACATGATCGCCCAAGCGTGTATCACGTATGACACTTAACTGACTGACTGATCTCTTAAAATAACGACCAGCATTCGTATTTACGATTGTTATTGCAATATTTTGTTAAAGTTTCTAAGCTCAAATATGTAACGATGCAACAAAAGAATTTCTATGGATATTTTATTGTAGAACTTCCCATGAGTTCATTTAGTCATTAGCTGTTACTTTTCAACAATGTGATCAGATCCATTAATGGATCTATCCTGAATACATATATCCATGAGAACTCTTGTTGTATTCAGTCATCAAAGTTTAAATTTAAGCTAAAACGAATTGAATTTAAAAGTTCTGCTACAAGTTAATGAACTCTCGTTAACGAGTATTTGTCTTTTTTTCTAAGATGAGGTAGTATTTACACTATTTACATTATTCGGACTATTGTCCACATCTTTGTTCCCATCTGTACGACGTTTCGGCCGTTGTACGCTCCGGCCTTCTTCATTTGCTAGGAATTTCGAACCGAACTATCAACACTATTCGAACTATTGTTCAGTTCGAAATTTCTAGCACCTGAAGTAGACCGGAGCATACAACGGCCGAAACGTCGTACAAATGGCAACAAAAATGAGGACAGTAGTCCGAATAATGTAAATAGCGTCTTGTTAACCATTTTGATAATATCTAATCTAGTCTGTACAGAGTAACTTATTACTGACCCCAACGAATCTGACGCCAAACTAGAATATCGTCACCGGAGAAAGCTTTTCATAAACTTCTTAAGTACCTACTGCGACAAATGTTTTTATTATCTACACTACCTCACGCAATTTATCTCAGCACAAGTTTTCGAGTATTTCCTAGAAGCACTTTCCTATGAAGAGGCTTCAACAACGTTAATAATACTACTACTACTAATAATAATGAATTCTTTTTAAATTTTACACAAGTGATAACCGAATGTTAACTTTTTCTTTTTCATTAGTATTGTTTTCGTGACAATTATTTTCGCTACAAAGACTACTGATGATAGCAACAAGATTTTTATTTTAATAACAACTCATTTGATTAACAGAGAGTAAAAAACAAGTGCAGCCATTTTCTCAAAACATCCGACATTTTTTTAAGTATTTATTACTTGTATACAACATTTACATATAACTTGAAGAAGGCAGACATCCTCTCGAAATGCTCAACATTATCAAATAATGACTCTAAAAATTCTGCTACAGTTTAATGAACTCTTGTTAACTAGTATTTGTCTATATTTCTGAGATGAGGTAGTATTTACACTATTTACATTATTCGGACTATTGTCCACATCTTTGTTCCCATCTGTACGACGTTTCGGCTGTTGTACGCTCCGGCCTTCTTCAGTTGCTAGGTATTTTGAACTGAACTATCAACACTATTCGAACTATTGTTCAGTTCGAAATTTCTAGCACCTGAAGTAGACCGGAGCATACAACGGCCGAAACGTCGTACAAATGGCAACAAAAATGAGGACAATAGTCCGAATGATGTAAATAGTGTCTCGTTAACCATTTTGATAATATCTAATCTAGTCTGTACATTATTGACCCCAGCAAATCTGACGCCAAACTAAACTATCGTCATTGGAGAAAACTTTTCATAAACTTCTTAAGTATCTACTGCGACGAAAGTAATAATAAGCTACACTACCTCACGAAATTTATCTCAGCACAAGTTTTCGACTGTTTCGTAGAAGCACTTTCCTACGAAGAGGCTTCAACAACGTTTGACAGGATCTATATAAAAATATAAATAAAATAGTCTCCAGACACTTACTGGCGAGAAGGCTTGAACTTCCCTCAGATTCAATTAACGGATTTTACCAAGCCTTAATAAAATTAAATAATGATTGTTCTTTTTCTTCGGTATAAGCAGAACAATTTCGAACCTAGTTGATACGAGATGCCTTTGTGCACGGACATTATAGCTTTCAAAGACATCTTCATCTATTCCGCACCCTTCACTAGTGTGAAAAACTAGCTTCTCCCCACATAAAAAAACAGCCTTAAATAAACGCGCATATTTTTCTTCTGAGGTAAGATACATGAAAGGTCATTATGACTCGTTAGAAAGAACAAATGCTAAAAAAAAGAGACATTGAACTAAGTTTGTAGAAGTACATGGGGGCCCAAACGGTATCATGTTTGGGATCAGTGGATACACTTGGCTGTCAACTACAACGAGAGAAACCATGACTAACCTATAGCACTAAAAGCATTGACAGATACAGAGAGCTGTGAAAATGTCATTTAGGCAAGCATTGTGAAAGAAAAATAATGGAAATCTTACCTGTGTCTAAACAAAGTGGAGGTGGCTAGCACATCTCTTTCCATACAAGTACTGTTTGGTTGACCTAAAAGTAAAGGTACTTTATACCAAAGATGCGTAATTATGATGGATTTATGTTGCGGCCTAATATCAGGAAGCAGCTTCTTGCTTCAACATTGTTTAGTAGAAATACCCTTCGGAGGATCTAAGCTACCATTTAAAGTTAGCGGCCTAGCACCCATCAGAATGCCGTACCCAGTAATTTTGTATAATATAAAACTCTAAAGTAAACTGGTAACTAAAAAATCTAGGCGAGATACGGAGAAGGATAAATTATTTATCCAAATCGAAAGTCATTTACCGTGTAGAGCTCAGGTCTTCGAATTCTCTTCTGAGAACAGAATAATGAGAACGGTTATCGATTATTCCTAGACAATAAATCAGTTTACTTTGCAGGATACCTACCCTCTACTAAGAATAGATGAGATTATAAAAATAGCCATAAAACAGTCAATTTAGTACTCTTAACCTCAGAATGCTTATCATCATAAGGTCCAGCGATATACCATATATGGCCTTCGAGGATAGCAGAAAACTCTGTCAATTACGTTGGATATCGTTTGACGTAACTAACAGGTTAGCTAGCTTTCAAAGACTGATAGACCAGTTAATATCAGAAGAGAACCTGCAAGACACATGTGCTTCCATCGATAATGTAACAACTGGCGGGGAAAATTGAGCGGAACATGACAAAAATTGCAAATTATTCATGGCGGCTATAAGATATACAAACTAACGCTTACCAAAGCCAAATGCTATTTTAAAAATATAAAATAACTGCTTGGATACATAGTCAGTAAAATATAATATAAATCCAGATCCAGAACGCCTGAATCCATTACTCAGCCTACCGGTCCAAACACATTTACTCGCTTAACGCAGGGCATAAGAAATGATCTCAGACTATGCCCATTGAATAACGTTGTTTTGAGGAAAAAAAACATCTAATAACTGCAAAAAATTTCGCATTTGCCCCCATAGTAGAGAAAGCGTTTAATGTTTTAAAAAGGTCATACTTATAGTAGCGCTTACTACGCCTGATCATACACTATCTCTGATAGTAGAAACAGAAGCCTTAGAATTCACCATAACTGCCGCTTTTAGAGCGACGGGGAAATCCAGGGCTTTTTTCCAGAATCCTGTATAAATTATAACGTAGGCATTCTACAATAAAGAAAGAAAGCTATGCTATTGTCGAATCGCTGATAAAATGGAGGTATTATTTGACTGGGTGACACTTTATATTAATTACAGAAGAAACATAATTTGTATTCATTTTTAATGTGAAAATGTACATCCAAAAAAAAACTGATAAAAGATAACCAGATAGAGGATGGAATTCTTGTATTACTCATACGACGTAGCACACTGTCCTGGTAAAGAAAACACACATGTAGACTCTCTGTGTATATAGCTTGGCTGATAGTCAAAAAGAATTGTAGAGATTACATTCAGAAACTTTTCCTAAATCTTTTCTACTCAGTAGAGAGTGTGAAATAGATTACCATCTTATACATGACTTGTGCTGAATATTAACCCAGGTTTTGCTGTCCTAACACCAGCAAGGTTATAAAAGCTACGTAACACTTACGAAAGAAACATTTAATTTTAAAGATAGACTTTCGTCAAAATTTCGAAACAAATACATGTTAGCATTAAATGACGAATATTTCCGGTTTTTCTATAAAATACGTAACTTCATACTATCACTATGCTCAGTTTCTGCCGTCTACGGGCCTCCAGTTTATATTCATTCGGACAGAGGGGCTTCAATTATGTCCGAACGTGTATTGCGATTTCAACAAGAGCAAAGAGTAGTCGTAAGTAGAAAAACACCATATAACTCTCAAGGCAGTTGCCAGTGTGAAAAGGTATAATGGAATAATCTTGAAAACTGTTGAATTAGCAGCTGTTGATAAAGGGATAGCTACAGAAAATTGGGAACATTTACTCCCAGAGGCCCTGCATGCTATTAGAATGTTACTATGCACAGCCACTAACGCGAAATCTCATGAACAATTTCTCTTGTTTCAAAGAAGTTAGAGCGTCTCTACATTCTCAACTCTCGACATCGAGAACGTAACTAGTAAAATGTCACACATGACTGAATGAAAACGAACAACTTGTGGATCAAGGGGATCTACTAGATGTCAACCCACAGGATGCGCTTGTACGTTACTCAGATGGACGGGAAGAAAGCCTTACTAAGAGTCTTGTCACAAGCAGAGAACGATTCGGAATACACAGGCATAACCGAGAAATTTCAAGGGATTTTGAAGAGACAGAAACATGGTCTCTTTCTGAATATTATGAGGAATTCTTGAGTTATGTTCCATCGATTGGCGATGAACTGATTTCTTAGAAGAGAGCACACCCAAATACTAATATATCAGAGGATGAGCATGTCACTCGTAGACAATGAAAACTCATCAGTTTGAGCGAGAACTAGAAAGGTCCCCATCATACTTATGACAATCCGCCATGGTTTTGGAGACGTCAAAACTGTCCAGTTGGTTCAGAGATTTCTTTTCTCAGTAGGAATAAAACAGTGTAATATATGGTATGACCCATTTTCACAATCAATGGACGGCTCCTCAGTATATATATTTATGAGAGCTCTGCTTGTATTCAGAGCTCATTAAACCGTCTTTCGGTCAACTCTCCTCCACCGGGAGGAAAGGAACCCAGGCAAGGCTCCACCGAACGTCAGAGTCTTGTCTAGGGTGAACAGAAAAGAGCGCGAACATGCTTAAGGCAGGTTCTACAGGATATTTTTGGCCGAACTTCTGGGCTCTAATTTCCACTTGATACATATCTGCCTCGGGCATTCGCCATAGTGGGGAAGTAGTGAAATAAAGCCGACATTTAAGCCAATACGAATTGTCTCCAACAGTTCTACTAAAATCAGAAAGTTTAACTAGTAAACCATGAAGTTATGATATTTTCCCGTCTTAAAGCGAGTAACATTGATAGAAGAAGAAGAAGAAGAAGATGAAGAAGAAGAAGAAGAAGAAGAACAACAACAACAACAACAACAACAACAACGCCAATAAGAATGTAAGCATAAGAAACGGTGGAGATTGAAAGAGGTCTTAATGGTGGAATCAAGATAACAACGGAAAAGTAAGATAACGATAAGTGAGACTAGAGAAAGAAGAACGGAGGAGGCAAGGACAGCGAGAAGTAAAACAGACATCAAGAAACAAAAGAAATGTGTGAAAATAAGGGGAGGTAACTATTGAACGAAGGCAAAGCACGAGAAGCAAAGATTTTAACGAGAACACATCGCATCGATGCAACAATCAAGGAACAAATATTTGAATACTTCTAATGGTTTGAATTCGTGCCAAATAAAAGGATCGATGTATTGATTTTGCTGTAACGATAGAAATCCCACCCCACACAGCCATGGCGTTCTACAGGGCTGTGAGATTTTCCAATAATCGAGAAAGACGATGGCGTCCGACGGAAATTTTAAATTGAGATACGATCCTCTCCGTGAAATTGCCGACTCTTATAAACGTCTGAATATAACATGGCAAGAGAGGAGACCAAAGATTTTTACTTGTTCATGTTTGGGGCAACAGATATCAAAACAGAGCTTCCAGTAAATATTCGAGAAGATCATTGATCAATAGCGCAGGCGCTTTGAACTTTTTTCTTTATTTACAGCTAGATTCACCTTGTACAAGGCCTGAGAGCTACTCAAGGTAGCAGGTTACAGAGTAAGAGGCAGTTTTTTGTGGATACGCGGGTAAGATAACGCTTAACACTATATACCTAGATACAGGAAAAGATTATAGTTATCTTGAAAACACCATGGTGGGAGTCGGTCAACGAGAAAATGCTGCTCAAGTGGAGCTTACTTCTGACCAATAGAATATTCGGGAGAATAATACTTACTTACTTCTAGCCAACAGAATACTCGGGAGAATGATAATTACGAGTGTCATTCAATAAATAAGGTGAATTTTTCAAATACAGATATAAGATTACTTTTTTAAAATTTTTTTTTTCAACGTAGTCTCCCAGCAGTGTCACACACTTTTTCCATCTGTGCACGAGCTTCCGTATTCCCTCAGCATAAAAATCTTTGGATTGATGTCTCAGCCAATCGCTCACAGCACTTTTGACTTCATCGGTACTTTCAAACTTCTTTAAACAATTTAGCCTACTTGTAGACATTTTTTGGCTGAAATATGTAGCACCATACACAGTTGATATTTTCCTATGAATTTCAACTGGTTTGCAACCTTCAGTAACCAAAAACTTGATAACTGACATTTGTTCAATCCTGGAGAATGCTTCTTGGTCGGCCATCTTTGTTAATATTCAAAACTCTCAAAGTTTTCTTTTCAATCTCCCAAAAAATTAAATCCTTTTGAAAGAGAAGTAAAGGAAAAAAAATTAAAAAAGAGTAAGCGTCTCTCTGTATCAAAAGTCCTTATTCCGAAAAATTCACCTTATTTATTGAATGACTCTCGCACTTACTTCTGACCAATAGAATACTCGGAGGAATAATAATTACTTATTTCTAACCAATACAATACTCGGGAGAATAATAATAATTACTTCTGACCAATAAAATACTCGGGGAAAATAATTACTTACTTCTGACCAATAGAATACTCAGGAGATTAATAATTACATACTTCTGACCAATAGAATACTCGGGAGAATAATAATTACTTATTTCTGACCAATAGAATACTCGGGAGAATAATAATCATTTACTTCTGACCAATAAAATAACCGGGGGAATAACAATTACTTACTTTCTGAACAACAGAATACTCGGGAGAATGATAATGGTTTGCTACAACGTGAGTGAAAACTATGCAAGATGTTAGAGGTAAATATGATTATGATTTTCTAATCGTAATACGTATAAATTAGAACTACTAGAAAATTGATCCACATATTTGTTACATCCTTCTGATAAACTTCCCAAAGCCCCAATAACCACAGACAATATTTTATTGACCGATTATAAATATGAATGCATGAATTAATTTTAAGTACATATTATTTACATTGTTCGGATTGTTGTCTTCATCTTTATTGTTTCATGTCCTCATATCCATGGCCGAGTGGATATAGAGTGGTTGGTTAGTTCCAATGACTTCACCCAAAGAGTGGTGAGTTCAATACAAAAGTGGTGAGCAAATAACCTTGAGAGTTTAGTTAAAGGGAGGTAACTACATGATATCCAGAAGTGTCATTGCACATGGAATGAGAATTATATACCTGAGTGATCAATTCCTAGCACCTGCAAAAGGTCGAGCAGAAAATGGCAGAAACTTCATAAACATTGCAATAAAGATAAGGACAACTGTCCGAACAGAGTAAATAATGTGAATTCTAGCTGACCACAGAAGTATAGACAAGTATAGAAATAAAATTGAAAGGCTTTGAAAATGACAACATTGTTTGATTTCAATCAAACAAATCTAAAATCATTTTATCTTCCATTTTTTATTCTTTCTTTCATTTTCTCAAAGTAACCAATTAACGTCTTTCGTATGTTTTTTGTCTTCTCACGTGATCAACACGGAATATTCCATTATTTCTGGGGTATTGGTAGGACGTAGCAATCGTGTAAACTAAGGAACTAACGAAAGAAAGGAAAACGTAAATATTATTATTATTATTTCGTTTGATTTCTGTTGGATACTTTGTATTTATTTCTGAGATGAGTAATTTTCACTTATCTTGGAATTATTTCGAACTTTTGTTCTCATCTTGGTTGATATAGGTGTTATGATAGACACAACGTTTCGACCAAGTACCCTCTGGTCATCATCAAGTGTCCATAGATTGGCTGATTATTGAAAATTACTCATCTCAGAAATAAATACAAATCATGACAAGTGGTACGCAACCACTAACATAATCCAGTAGTCAAAATCCACCTTAAACTGAATATAAATGGCCCCCAAAATACACCACTACTTCGGGACAGTGGCGTAGTAGATAAAGTAGTTGGTTATACATGTGTTAGTATCATTTAGTGGTCATGCGTTTGATCCTTGGGCTTGGTAGTGAGAGTACCAAATTCCAACAGGAATGCACAATAATTGATTTCACAGGATAATTCGCAATTACTGAGATGAATAGTTTTCAATAATCGACCAATATATAGACACCTGATGATGACTTGGTCAAAACATTGTGTCTGTTATAACACATATATCAACTAAGGTGAGTACAAATGTTCGTAATAATTCTATTGTATACATATTTCCTTCCGTATCCTCATCGGAAACCTAACGTCAGAAGTGGCTTCATTACATTTTTCATTGAGAGCTAAAGAAATCAGAGATCACACACATTTTATATAGATAAAGCTTATCGTAACGTGTGAATTGATCTTGTGAGTATCATATTTGCATTTCTTTTAAGACTACCGGGAATCAATCTAAAGACTTTATTGGAACCTTTTACAAGAAATCTGAGGGCTCCAACTACAACTAGTTTTATTGAGGTCCTCATGAGCCCTGTGTTTTAGATTACCATTTCAAAATATTGTTTTGTGACAAACCGGTAACAGAGTGTGTCAAAGAAAGTGCAAGAGAAAGTAGGAAAGGGTAGAGTGAGAAAGGACGAGAGAAAAACTGAAATCAAGAGGATAAGAAATAGAAATTGACATTGCATTTCAATTTTTGGAGACTGTAGCCGTTAGGGAAGCAAGTATACAGAAGGACTTAGAAACTAAAGCTATTTTTTGGCTTTAAATAACCAAAAAACGGTTCGTCAGCCGTATAAAACAAATCACTCCTTCAGTACATTGTCTAAGAGTTATTTTCCTTTAGCCATTCGCCTGGTTTTAACTCATTTACCTCGATAATAAATTCTATTAGGTCAACAGAGTTGAGTGTTAATAATTAGATGAGTTAAGGCTTAAATAAATTAACTTCTTAAAACGTCGTTCTAAGTGTGTTGCTGTTCTAAGAAATCACTAGGCTTATACAGTACTGTGCAAAGGTATTAGGACAAGAACCATTTTATCTTTTGTGAGGCATCAAAATAAAGTTTAAAATCACCCCTGTCCTTAATACCGGTAGTGTGCAAAGTCTTAGGACAGGGGTGATTTTCTTTAAAAAACCTCACTGAAATTCAAATACAGGGTGAAAAGCCAAGTAAATTGCTAATAAATATTGATTATTTAAAACTAGGTGTAAAAGAAATGTATTGAAAAGAAGTTATATTTTATTTGTTCTATTTCCTCTAAAACAAGTTATTTTAAAACTACTCTCTCAAACATCTAATGTTACATCGCAAAACACACTTTGGGAACAATTACAAGCTGCTTGGCAGGAGATACCATTAAATACATTGGGGAAGCTTGCGATGTCAATGCCTGACAAAATGAAGGGTGTGATCAAAGCAAAAAGCTATTACAATAAATATTAAATTTATTTTGTAGCAAGTATTTTTTGTTGTTAAAGCATTTGTTGAGTAAATCAAATCAAATTAATTAAATTGTTTATTTTCTTTCCCGCATAAAAGATAAAATAGTTTTTGTCCTAATACGTTTGCACAGTACTTTATATTCGGAACCATTATGAGTTCGGTTTTCATTAAGAGTCCCACAATAGGATCCTTGTTCGAAGCTAAATAAAGCTCAAATAAGATTAGTATTTACACTTTGCAACGAGTTAATTCTAAGAGAACTAGAAATCCTAACAGGGTTTATCATTAGCGCAGACATTCTTAAAAACATAAGATACGTATACACAAAGAAAATATATAGAAATTAATAGACAACCTAATAAAAGAGTAGCATTTACATTAATTGGACTATTGTCATCATCTTTGTGGAGGACACTTGGCCCAATGGATATAGACGTTGGTTAGTTTCTGTGACTTCACCCGAAGAGTTGTGAGTTCAGTACCTGACTACAGCAGAGGGAGATGACTCATGACTACCAAAAAGAGGCTCTACGCAAAAGGGATGGAGATGATGTACCCCAATGATTATAATAAAGAGTTCTGTTCGAAATTCCTAGCAACTGAAGAAGGCTGGAGCGTACAAAGGCCGACACATCGTACAAATGGCAACAAAGATGAGGACAATGGACCGAATAATGTAACTACTACCTCATCTCAGAAATATAGACAAATACTAACAGAAAAAAAAGAGCAAACTGGGATACCCATCACTTTTAAATAGACCGGGTGAAGGAATGTAAGAAATATTTTACTCTCTGTTAGCATGTTCTCTTTGTACGAGGTATGTCTGAAAAGTAACGAGCCAACTTATTTGAATTAAAAAAAAAAATACATGGTTTTTCTCTTCAAAGTAAACCCCTGCCACGAGTTTATGCATTGTTCTGTCTTCTGTAATGCTTGAAGTATTCTTTTTGGATGCCCATTCGCTCCTTCGTTACGGACTCCTTCATGGCCGCCACGCGTTCAAAGTGTGTCTCCTTAATAACACACTTAAGCTTGTAAAAAAATGTCACACAGATTAGAATCAGGTAAACGGGGATATTGTTCCAGTACCGCGATGTTCTTCTCGGTTAGAAACTGCAGGACACTCAAGTCGTTTTGAGCAGGTCTTTTGTCGTGTAAAAGTCAAAACAATACGTACTTCCACAACTCGCACACGGTGACAGATATATACTCCCAATATATCATACTAAACGATAACTCAATCTTGTTATCATTCTTTTGCCCAGAGCTAACTTAGAACACCAAATCCCGGTACTTTCAAGCCATACTTCGTATATTCAAAAAATAAATAATAACAAAAACCTTCAATTTAACTACTTTTAACTAATGCATTTTCTTTATTTTTTTGTTTTCAATGATTGGCTAAATATCGATAACTACGGTCGGTACTATAAACTCTGTTATGGATCAGGTAAGTATGACGCGCAAATACCTTTGGGAAAGATATTAATCCGTCTCTTCCCTCCAGCTATGGATTAAATAACAGGACAGTTTTGTTTCTATAGACTTGGCTGGCAGCCAGTCTACCGCAGAAAGTAATAGCAACGTACTGCGGGATAATCTTTTGCCTAGTCAGTTATGTCTCTTTCGAGACATGATCGTCCAAGTATGTATCACGTACGGCACTTAACTGACTGAAGAATCAAAAAACGCAAACAAATTTGTAAGGACAAAAAATAAAAGCAAATTTGAATTAAACGAATGATCAGAAGAAAATAAAAAAATTAATAAACAAATTGAAATAGGAGAAGAATAATACCAAGAATGAATACCTGAGAGAATAAACTGTCAGAAAGGAAAAAAAGGAAACAAATGGTGAATGAAAAAAATAGATTGAAAGGAAGCAAGAAAGAAAAGAATAAATAGATTATTTATCAATCATGAATTGAAATTAAGAAAAGTAAGAATAAATATCTAAATCTAAACTTATTTATAAATGGAACTTTGTCTGTGTGTGTATGTGTGTCCGTTACCTATAGACTCAGAAACGGCTGAACCGATTTTCTTGAATATTTACACAGCTGTACTATAAGCGTTTGTGAGTGCTCTTAGCTAGATTTTGTGTCGAGCTACCCCCGAAAATCGATAATCGAAAAAATCGGGTTATAGAAGGAGTGGTCCAATTTTAATTAAATTTGATACACTCATAGACAAAGACATCAGAAACGATATTCAGAAGTTTCAAGGTTGTAGTTCTTATAATAGTGCAGAAAATCGATAATATATATATACAAGGTAATATGTTTGTGTGTGTGTCTGTTTATCTGCCTGTATGTCTGTATTTTTTTCAGTCATTTTATTTTAGTTTTTGCTTCGGGTTTTGCTCTAAGTAGGTATAATTGTAGTTCTTAGTCTCAGCCATAATACCATTTACTCAGAGGACTTATTTAGTCTTCAAAATTCAGTTTACGACGAAAAAACTTATTTGATATCGATATCTGGAGATCAAAATTTGACTTACATCCATTCATTTTTCTTTCAGTCTACGGTTTCACTTTAACTGGAAACAACTATTGCTTTTTAGTATTTCGTGCCAACGTCCAAAGAGTCTGAGCTCCAGGACCATGGATTAGTTTTAAAGCTTTCATTACACCCGAGCAACGCCGGGCTATACTGCTAGTGATGAATAAAAGAATGAATTGAAAGGAAGAAAAAAGCAAACGCATGATGAATGAAAGAATGAATTGAAAGAAAAAGAGAGAAAAGAAGGAAACAAAATGTTATGGTGTCCTATATATATATATATGAATGAACTCTTCCCTTGACAATAAATAATAACAAGCGTGACTTTCTAGTGACATCGGCTCTGAGGCAGTCGTGTGACAGTCAAGCAAGATCCTAAATAGACATGTACGCCGACGACACCACCGTTTAGTCTCGCCTCGATCAAAAATCTGCTGAGGGTTACAAAGCGAACCTTTCTTGAGAAGGACCTCCAATCCGTGATGGACCGCGAAAAGAAACGGCTCGTAAATTTTAATGCTTCCAAAACGAAGCTGCTATCTATTAATCATCATAGACAATCACTACTACGCCCCCATTAGCATGGAACAGGCTAGCCTCCCTTAGAGTAAAACACTACGCCTCCTTGGCCTCACACTCTCAGTGGACCTCAAGTGGAATGACTATATCGAATCCATTGCTAAATCCGCTGCCAAAAAGGTCGATTCACTGTGCAGGACCAGGAAGTTTTTCCATCCCACACATTTTTTTCCATTTTACATACATATAAATCTACCATCCGCCCGTGTATTGGATACTGCTGCCACATCTGGTCGGGCGCCCCTACTATTCACCTCGGGTTTCTTGACAAAATCCAACGGAGAATCTGCAATGTGATCGATACCGACTTAGCAGCTCAGCTGCAGTCGCTCTCTCACCGGCGGGACGTGTTTTCCCTGTCCATCTTCTATAAATACTTTCACAGCATCTGCTCTGATGAACTTAGATCACTGGTGCCCCCTGGGTATGAATTTACACTAGCTACTAGATTAGCAACTAGGTCTCATCCTTTTACAGTGAAACCGATAAAATGTAACCGTAATTTCTACTCTAACAGCTTCTTTTCACACATTTCCCGCCTGTGGAATTCCCTTCTATAAACTTGTTTCCTCGACAGCTACCATCTCCCGAAATTTAAATGTAAGGTCAATAGACATCTCCTATCCCACTAACTCGCATCTATTCTCATAAGCTCTTTTTCCATCTACTCCACCCACATCATCGGTATCCTCATCCGTCTTTACCCTTCTTCTGACATTTTCTATAACGAACCCCTCTTTCTCATCACTCTCTCTATCTAATCCCCTGCGCAACAGTGGCAGTAGACTGCCTTGCTTGGGGGGAGATGACCAAAAGAAAAACAAAACAGACTGTCGAGACGCATCGTAACTATACAGTTCGGACTTACTCTTCTATCTGCATATTACAAACACTTTTTAAGTGTTTGTAATCGCCCCAAGCAAGGTATTTTACTGACATTGTGCATTGGGATACATAGGAGGAATGTTATGCGGAGTGAGAGGTTGCAGAGGGTGTCAGGAAGAGAGTAGGAGAGAGAAGAGAGTACTGATGAGAGTGGGTTGGATGTAGAAAAGCATGAGAGAGAGAGAGAGAGAGGATGTAAGTTAGTGAGACAGGAGATGACTATTGACTTTATAATTAAATTCTTGGAGATTGTAACTGTCAGGAAAGCAAGTATGCGGAAGAGAATTCCACAGGCGGGAAGTTCAGGAAAAGAAGCTGTGGGAGTAGAATTTGCGTTTACAATTTATTGGCTTCACAGTAAAAGGGTGGGACCTAGTTGCTAATCTTGTGGCTCGAGGAAATTCATATGTATGGGGTACCAGTGAGCTAAGTTGTATGTATGTTCTGTTATTCTAATAAACTGTGTGAACCTACCTTCTAGTTTCCGTGTCTTTCTTCCTGGCCCCAAAAGGTCACAACAACTTGACGATGATAATACACCACAACACAAAGGATGAAGGATCGATTGAATTGAAATAAAAAAAAACAAGAGAGTAAAGAAAATGAATAATGAAATAAGGAATTGAAAAGAAGAAGGGAAGAAGAAAGAAACAATTTTAATCGAATGAAGGAAATGAATGAAAGTAAAGAAAGAAAATGATGAATACATGAATGAAATAAAAAGGAAAACGAAAGGAATGGTGAATGAAAAAATTGACTTAAAGAAAAAAGAAAAAGAAACAAATGACGAATGAAAGAATAATTTGAAAAAAAAAGAAACGAAGGAAACAAATAATGAACAAAACAATGAATTGAGAAAAAAGGAGAAAAATTGATGAATGAAAGTAAGGATTAAAAGAAAAAGAAACAAAAAGCAACTAACGATTGATGAAATAATGAATTGAAAAAAAGAAAAGAAGGAAACAAATGCTTAATGAACACATCGATTGAAATGAATAGATGAAGGAAGAATGACGAAAGAAAGAAAGAACTGAAAGAAAGAAAAGAAGGAAACACATAATGAATAAAAGAATGAATTGAAGAGAAGAAAGTAAGAAAAGATAGAAACATTGATGAAAAAAAAAAAGAACAATGGTAACACATGAAGGAATTGTAAGGAAGAAAAGAAAGAAAACACAAGATGAATGAACTGAATGTAAGAAACGAAGGAAACAAATTGTGAATGAAAGAAGGATTTGAAAGAAAGCAAAGAAGTAAACAAATGATGAATGAAAGAACGAATTGAAAGGAAGATGAGAAAGAACGAAATGAAGGCAATCAGGAATGAAATGGAAAAAATGAAATGATGAAGGAAATATTGAAATGGCATAATGGGAATATGTAAAGCAGTAAAATCGAAAGCAAATCTAAATGATATGAAAGAATGAAACGATGTAATGGAATTTAAAAAAATCAAAATAAAGAATCACAACAATATACAGTACCGGCCATAGTTATTAGGCAACTCAAGTGTTTTAAAAGAAATGATGCATTTCATACTAATTTTCTATTCATTGCCAAGTGAATAATTTTAAATGAAAATAGAATGGTTCTTTTGTTACGATTACTTTGCAAAATTTTACAAGGCAAACAACGACAATTTACCCATTGCACCCTGTATAACTGCTATATATATATAAATACATATATACACTAATAGCCATAATATTAGGCAACCCAAGTGTTTTAAAGAAATGATGTATTTCATAATATTTTAGTATACATTGCCGAGTGAATAATTCTAAATGAAAATAGAATGGTCCTTTTGTTATGATTATTTTTCAAAGTTTTACAAGACAAGGAAGCAAAGATGAACTCATCAAAAAATCTACTACATCGAGCTAAAACCAACTTGTCTACAAAACACATCTTCCACAGTGAAATAAAAAACATAAAACAGACACACATCAACAATAATTTTCCTAACTACATAGTTAATGAACAAATACGACATTTCCTTACAAACCTGAACACGAAAAAAACAACACATGGTAATAGCCTAACCAATCCCAAACATATCACTCTCTTATATCGTAGCCAAATGCACACCAACTACCAACTAGATGAAAATATCCTAAAAAAACTCATAAACACTAATATCTCTCTGACAGACCCCAACAAAAGAATTAAATTTATCATATATTACGCTAAATCTACAACATCCAACTCAATCGTCCGCAACGACTCCTCCCCCACCGTTAGCGATTTGCGAAAAAACAATATAGTGTATAAATTTAAATGCCCCTTTCGAGAATGTATCTCTAACAAACTAAATAATACCTACATTGGACATACTACTAACTCGCTTTCGCGGAGACTTACATTGCACTTAAATGAAAATTCTAAAATATTCCGATATTTGAAACACCACGGCTATCAACACACACTTCTTAGAAAAACACTTGTTGAAAATACGCATATACTTAGACAAGACAATAATAAACGAAAACTTAAAATTCTAGAAGCTATCTACATCAAACAGTTTAAACCTAGCCTAAATAAAATAAATTTCGACACCTCTACTAACATACTTCAATGCCTATAATCGACGGGAGAGGTCATAGTTATTATACTTACCCCCTACACCATAGTAGCAGCAGTTTCCAGACCAATCCCTCATGCCACTATACACTCAGTTGAACAAAAAATCCACTACCACCATTCCTTCTCGGCCTACAGCCATGTGCAAATACAAAAATGGAGCTGTCTAATTTTCTCTGTATAACTCCACTCTGTTAATAATAATCTAAATGTTCTATGTTCACTGAACATTAACTGTTCATCCTTTGATAATGGCTTATGTAAGCCGAAAGCTCAGACCTGATAAAAAATCAACAATTATTGCGATTTCTTGTCGTCTTTCCATGACAACACTATCAAGCTAATTAGATCATACGAACGGATCTTACACAAAATAAATAGACAGAACTTGTCTATATTATTCAATGAAACCTGTATTAATGAAAAAAAATGCTGCCAAAATACACACAATATATATATATATATATATATATATATATATATATATATATATGTGTGTGTGTGCAACTCTTACTTTCTTTCTTTCACTGCTTTCTTTCTTTCTATCTATCTCTCTATCTACGTAATTATCTCACTGTTGCTATCTACTTATCTAAGCAGCAAAAACTTGGGTATTTTTCTGTTTCTATTTTAATCTTCTTTTCACACAAAACCTTCTCTTCAAACATGTCCTTCACTTTTCTTCTCTTACTGTAGTTCGTGATATCGTCATCGCTTTGGGGAAATATATTTCACGGAGTCGCCTGCCAGTTGATGTGAATTTCCCGCCTGTTTGCTATTCTCACGGAATGCAGCCCCATTTGCTAAACGTATTGTTTGTTAGCGTTGTAATGTCACGCTCTCTCAATGAATGACGATATGACATTCTTTCAATTACCTATGGGGGATTTTTCACATTTCCCTATTTTGGTCGGATGAATTCACCCAAACCCCCTACCATTCAAACTTGCTTCCATTGTTCATTTTCGCTCCTTATTTGGTTCTCATACATCTTCTTTCAGCTTCGTCTTTCTTTTAATCAGAAAGTTCGTTTCTTCGTTTTGAAAAGACCTTCGTCTTTATTTCAGCTCTGCTTCACCATCTCGCATGCTCTGTTGTTAGTGAAAAGACACGACTTTCTTTTCTTTTGTTTTCTTCTTTTTTTATTTAATCCCAGTTTCATTCTTATTTTTCTCGTTCGTTTCATTCATCTCTGCTTTCAGTTTTGCGATTATTTGTTCTTTTGCTTACTTATCACTTCTTTTGTTCTCCGTTTTTTTAATTCAGTTATTTTAATTCGATTTGATTCTATCCTACATTCATTTGTGGTGCAGTGGATATCGGCCCGGAACGAGAAATCGGAGAGCCGAGTCAGTCAATCAAGTGCCATACGTGATATACGCTTGGTTATCATGTCTCGAAAAAGACATGACTGACTGGGCAGAAGATTATCCTGCGGTAAACTGGTTGCTAGCCAAGGCTATAGAACCCAGTATTTCCTATTATTTAACCTATAACTAGAGGGAACATTCGGATTAATATCTTTCCCAAGGATATTTGTGCATAAGTGAAAGCAAGAAATACAACTGGAATTCGAACTCGGCACCACGATTTTTTGTTCCGTGTCGATATCCACTGCACCACAACTCACATTGTATTTATTTACACAATTTACTTCGTTCGGACTGTAGGCCTCACCGTTACTACCATATCCACGTCGCCTTGCCCATTGTAATCTCCGAACTTCTTCAGAAGATATTCGTTAGAATTTTTTTTCTTTTATTTATTTAGTCCACGGGGTAGATTTTTCTAAATTCAACGTATATCTCCTGAATGAGGCCAAAGCGTACAAAGTCCAAATCGTCGTGAATATATCAATTAGATGAGCACAAAAATTCGAACGATGTACACTACTGCCCATAATTATTAGGCTACCCAAGTGTTTTAAAAGAATGATGTATTTCATACTATTTTTAGTATTAATTGCCAAGTAAATAATTGTAAATAAAAATAGAATGGTTCTTTTGTTAATACTGCACAATAACATGTGCATTAAATGAATTTATAAATATTTAATAATTACCTATAATGCAGTTTCATCAATGAAAGAATGAAGAAATAGACAGAACTTGTCTATATTATTCAATGAAACCTGTTTTAATATATATATATATATATATATATATATATATATATATATGCCTTTGTGTGTAGATAGATAGATAGATAGAAAGAAAGAAAGAAAGCAGCAGTGAGATAGATAGAAAGTAACAGTTGCCTATATATATTTGTGTGTAGATAGATAGATAGATAGATAGATAGAAAGAAAGCAACAGTGTGATACATAGATAAAAAGAAAGAAAGAAAAAAGCAACAGTGAAATAAATAAAGAGAAATAAATAGAGAAATAAAGTAACAATGAGATAGATAGATAGATAGATAGATAGATAGATAGATAGATAGATATACCTCCACTCATTTTCGATACCTCAATTTAGATTGAATTTTTAAAAATGAAATGTTTTCTTGAAGCTTTACTTTTAGCTTTAATTGAAAACCAAGAGATTACATTTACTAATTCTAGTAAGCAAAATACTCTGGTGTATTTTAAATCAAAATTATATTGATCGGAATCTAAAATTTCATTGATTGTGAAAAGAAGTTTTAACTTAGTTTTAAAAAACCTTGAGCAAATAAAATACACCTCACTGACACATTATTTTATTCAAATTACCGAATTTTAACTTACCTTAAGCTGAATCGAAACAAGAATTACATGATTACTGCCTGAAATGTACTAAAAGCGTTTCTTAATTACGGTATCCTTGTTATCGCATCTTTCATCGCTTTATTAGAGACGATAACTGATATGATATACAGTAACCGTTAAAAAATGCCAAGTATAGAAGACGAATTTGGCATTGACCTTATTCGTACAAATCGTTTTTTAACTATGTTAATATTAAAAATTTAACACAAAGTTTTCAGCAATTATCCAACATTTTATAGAATTTTTGATAGTTTAGCTTTGTAGCTTTACGTTTGAAGATGTTTTATGAAAAATAAAAATTAAAATAATATAAAATTTTCTTTTAAAAAAATTTACAGATTAATAACATAAGGAAAATATATAACGGCAGAGGTAACTCAATAATTTATGAAATATTATGACATTTATTAATTTTTATTTTTAATTTCTATTTTTCGTATACTTTTTAGGTACCTCCACAAACTGTGAATTGCACAATGTTTTTAACAAAATCAGAAAATAAGGAATATAAAAGTTGCTTCAAATTTTAAAGAGATGACGGCATAAGACAAAACTGAAGCGAGATGAAATTGTACCCAGCCGAAAATCTTTATATAGGATTTTTCTATGCATGGAGCGCAACCTTTGAAACACGTGACCTTTTAATGATATATATTATCTACGGCCATCAGTAACAAAAAAAAAATACGAGTAATCAGCATGCACAAATGTTTTTATTATTTTAAAACCCCAAAGGTTAAATTAGCTGTATTAAACATTTAGATTTTCGGTTAGTAAATGTAGTCTTCATTGCATTAATTTCCCACTTAAGCGTAATCTATGGAGGAGGAAATGTTTAAAAAACTTTGAAAATTTATAAAGTAGTAAAAAAAAAATTAAAATACTTTTTGTAAAGATTAATTATTAATGGAAAAATTTATTTTTTTCTATTCAGACGATGACATCATTAATTTTTTGTTTATAAAAGCAATTAAAAGTTTATCCAAATAAACAAATGGCATAGTTCTATTGCATTTTTGTTTTTGCAATTTGGAGCTAGTTCTATCTGCTAATACTGAAGAAAAAAGACAATTAGCATTCCTCAATGACTCCTGAAATTACTTAATATTATGTTTATTGGGGATGGATGGCGAATTTTAAGACAATTCTGGAAATTAATTGATGGGGGAGGAGGTAACATATATAAAAACATTTTTATAAATATCTTCTAAAAGTAATAATTTCAAAATTGATTTTCGTCAGTTATGAACAAGTTCTGAAGTTTTCATCAAAATCTAACCATTATTTGATTTTTGCAAGAATTTTCAAATAAATGTCTTTCACAATCAAAAAAGTGCCTTGCGTAATATTATGTTTTGCCGTAATAAATCCTTGGACAATTTAGGTTTCGTACCGACGAAAGAAAAACAAGATTTTCTACCATAACTTTAAACGGGTTAGAAAGATTTAAATTTTTTTAAAACTAATTCATAAATTTTTTGATCTATCCTCTTAATGATAACATAAACATTTTGCCGTTAAAACTTTGTTTTTATTTAGTTTGGGGTCTTTTTCCTTCATACTATGTTGTTTTTTCAGCGATTTCTTAGAGGTACCTAGAGAGAAGGAAAGAAAGAAAGAAAGAAAGAAAGAGTGAGATAGGTAAATAGAAAGGAAGAAAGAAACAAAGCAACAGTGCCGTGAGAACACTCTTTCGGTGTTTAACTTCTCTGCCACTAAACCATCTTCAAAAATATAAAGGCAAATATTAGTCGCCATTTTTTGTCTTCCTGAGTGCAGCTATTTTATTGTCTTTCCCCTCAAAACTACTTATTCTCTTTAATTTTCAATTTCCTCTGGCGTCTTAGTGACTTTACTTCCTTTCTTATGGTAAAAAATCAAGACGACAAAAAGATGAATAGATACGTAAATAACGCAGTGAAATATATAAATAAGATACTGAGATCGATAGATAGATAGATAGATAGATAGATAGATAGAGAGAGAGAGAGAGAGAGAGAGAGAAAGAAAGAAAGAAAGAGTGATAGCGTACTGAGATAGATTGATAGATAGATAACGGTCTTAGATAAATCGAGAGAGAGAAAAATATCAGGTCGGTGCAAAAATTTCATCTTGAAAATGAAAAACGTGTGTTTTTGAAAATCTTTGTTCATAACAACAACGGCCTTTACTCTCTGTCACTTGATCCCATCTGTCAACGAGCTTATAAATACCTCGCTTGTAAAATTCTTTAGGTTTAGATGTGAAATATGAACCTAACTCATGATCAATCTCTTCTCGTGATGTTAACCTAAGGCCATCTAAATGATTTTGTAATCCTCAAAATAAGTGATAATCCGAAAGAGCTAGGTTAGGAAATATGTAGAATAGAGCAAATGGCACTCCTCATCACCTGTGATAAGCCTTCCCAAAAATGGTGTCTGAAGGTGTCGTGAAAGCAAAGATTCACAACAAGAAACACGTTGTTGCAGCTTCTCTGGAGACAGTTCGTGCAGGACCCATTTTCCGAAGACTGAAATCTTCCTCATTCTTTTCATTTGTCGTGGGTTTACATTACATTGGTGTGCAAGTTCCATAAGGTTACCATAGGGCTTTGAGTAACAGCGGCATTCAACACATTTGAATCAAGTTTTTTGGGGCGACCACATCTAGCCTTATCTTTCAAGCTGAAATTTCCTTTCCGAAAACGGGAAAACCACCACCTACAACTTCTTTCTTTCACTGCATCAATTCTATAAGCATTCTGCATTTGCATCATTGAAATCTCTGTGAAACTCATAGAGTAGAGCGTGCCTAATGTGTTATTTAGATGGGAAAGAACATGGGGGAGAATATTACAGAAAAATATGAATGATGGTTTAATAATGTGAAAAAAAGTTATAAGTTAATCATGTTCATATGTTTAGGTAATAACAATACGCATAAAATAAATTAAAATGATTTAAAATCCCCCTTTTACAAACCAGCAAATAATTTGCACCGACCTGATGGATAACGAATATGTGTTTTACTAAACATTATATATTCTTTTCAGAAATGGCAATCACACAGCTTACTCAAGAAATGAAAAAAATGCAGCAATTGCGGTTTTAAGAGCTGATCAAGCGATTTATATATATATATATATATATATATATATATATATATATATATAGATAGATAGATAGATAGATACATACATACATACATGCATACATACATACAGATATAAATATATAGATATAGGAATTGGAATAAAATACATGTCAAATATGGAATGTGAGGGAATGACAGGATATGGAATAAACCAGAAGGCGTTTATATATCTAAAACATTTAATAAAACACGAATCATGTGAGATTTCTAAAACTTTCCGATTTATACCGTAGCCTATCATATATATATATATCATTATTATTTTATAAACAGTGCTCAATACAGTAAATATTGTAGAGCCTAATATAATCATATAATTATGAATTAGATGTACCTTGCCACACGGAAATTTTTATGTTTTCGAGAGAAAGGAAAGGAAAAAAGTAAGTATGTAGAAACGACAGGCCAAATTTAAAAAGAAATCTTTATTCTGATTAGTGAAAAGGAACACGCACATAAATTTCATCTCTTCCCACATACATAAATAGGAAACCATGGAGTTTTGTATTTAAATGTAAATCATTTTCACAACAAACATCAAACATTGCCTGATGACGAGATTCTATCTAGAAAGATAGAAATTTCCGTGTCACAATGCACATATATATATATATATATATATATATATATATATATATATAACCGAATATAGGGCATATATGGATGGAATAATATTCCTTATGCAAAGAAACACTATTCTTAAAAAGTTGCCAAATTTTACGTCTACAAAATTGGTAAGGAGTTAAAGAGCGAAGAAGGAAATATATCACCAGTATCAACGCGTGAAAGCATTCCAAACGCGCTGGCGTAGTCAGAACACATGATTTTACCCAGCAAGTTCAGCAGAACTGTTGACAATCCCAGTAAATTTATATGATCACTTGTAATATATTTCCATGACTCAGAAAGAACAATGAAAATTGTTTTCCACGAAGACATCAGGTATTAGTTTATGTGATGAGGAAAGGAAAATTTATTTAAGGAAATCTAAAGAAAAGTGCTTAATAATAACCAAAAGGCTGTATTTACATTATTCGGATTATTGTCCTTATCATTGATGCCATTTGTATGACGTTCAGGCCATTGTACGCTCCAGCCTTCTTCAGGTTCTAGGAATTTTGAACAGAACCCTTTATTACAATCACTGAGATATATCATGTCCATCCCTTGCCTCTTTTTGGTAGTCATGAGTTATCACCCTCTAACCCTGTAAGTAAAAGAGGTTCTACGCAAAAGGGATGGAGAGGATAAGAAAGAAAAATAAAATTAAAAAGAAAGAATGAAAAAAAGAAAAGACAAAGAAGGAGAGAAAAATCGAATAAAAAAAGAAAGAAAAATAAAAGAAAATAAAAAGAAAGGAAAGAAAAATGAAATGAAAATGATAGAAAAAAATGAAAAATAAAATAAAAAGGAAAGAAAAAATAAAATAAAAAGAAAGTAAAATAAAATAAAAGAAACAAGAAAGAAGGAAAAATAAAATAAAAAGCAATAAAAAATCAAAGTAATATAAAAAAAGAAGGAAAGAATGTATAAAATGAGAAAGAAAGAAAGAAATAAAGAATGAAACAAATTTAAAATTAAATCATAGGAAGAAAAGATAAATATCAAATAAATAAAATAGATCAGAAATAACTGAAATCAATGAAAAAATACAAACCATAATTGAATAAGATCATTTTGCTATATGCAATAATCTTTACTTATTCAACTCTTCATGCCTGATATTGCAACACTTTTCACGACCAGTGTTGCAAAAATGGAGTCAGTGAATACAAAAATGTCTGACGAAGCAGAAGTTGAAACTTACTTTTGGTGGCGGTTATCGCTTTTCTTCGGGTTTTCCACTCCAACGGAGTTGCTGCCGTTTAAGTGGGTGTTCAGATTTAGGCAATTTTAACTCAGATTCAATAATGCCATAGAGAAAAAAATACAGACAAACAGGTAAATAAAGAGATAAAATAAGAGCGGAATGGTTGTTGGCAGGAATTATTCTTAGATATAAAAACGGAATAATTGAAGCCTGGAAGAATTCTAAGAAATGGTGTTACTGTTACTATCTATCTGCATTTCCACTTCATTGTGATATTTAATATCAAATCTTAAGCATAATATAATCACTAAAATTTTAGCAGAATACCACATCTGTGACTGTTTGGAATGGGGACATCGTGACGGCGGAGCAGGCAGAATTCCATAGGTACCCAAATCTGACAGAGCGAATTTAAGAAATTATGGTGTCTTATGGTATCTCTTTTGTGGTTGACGCACATAGGACAATTTTCAAGGCTATATTCTAGGTTCTACACTTTTCCTTATCTACATTAACGATCTCCCCGATGTAATAGGATCCCAAGTAGGCATATACGCTGATGACACTAACGTTTACTCACGCGTCAATCAAAAATCTTTCGAGGCTGACAAAGCAAACCTCGTTGCTGAGCTTGAAAAGAATCTCCAATCCGTGGTGGAATGGAGTAAGAAATGGCTGGTGAATTTTAATTCTTCCAAAACGAAGCTGCTATCTATTAACGATCACAGACAATCGCTTCTACCCCCAGCCACATTAGATTGGATCAATCTAGTCTCCCTGAAAGTAAAAGAGTGCGCCTCTCCCGGTTAACTCTCAGAACAGACTTCAAGTGGAATGACTATATAGAATCCATAGGTAAATCCGCTGCTAAGAAAGTCGGTTCTTTGTGCAGGGCCAGTATGTTTTTCCGGTCTGAAAAATTCCTGCACATACACAAATCTACCATCCGCCTGTGCATTGAATACTGTTGCCATATCTGGTCTGGTTCTTCTGCAATCGACTTAGGGCTCTTTGAAAAAGTCAAACGAAGAATTTGCAATGTGATCAATCCCAACTTAGCAGCTCAGATACATTCACTTTCTCACCGGCGCAGTGTGGCTTCCCTGTGTCTTTTCTACAAGTAATTTCACAGTTCTTGCTCTGATGAACTTGGCTTATTGGTGCCCCCTATATAGGAATTTATTTGAGTGACAAGATTAGCAAGTAGGTCCCACCCTTTTACTGTGAAACCAATAAATTGTAAACACAAATTCTACTCCATCAGCTTCTTTTCTCGCACTCCCGTTCTGTGGAATTCCCTTCCGTTTACTTTCTTCCCCGACAGTTACAATCTCCAAGAATTTAAACGTAAAGTCAATAGTCATCTCCTATCTCACTAACCTGCATCGTCTCTCTCATTCTTTCATCTCCTCAGTATTCTCATCTTTCTCTTACCCACTTCCTGACACCCCCTATATTCTGTTATTTCTTCTCATAACTTTCCTCCTATGTAACCTCCCTGCACAACAGTGGCATTATAATGCCTTGCTTGGGGCGATAGGATTATAAAAAAAAGTATTTCTACTTTAATTTTTGCTGTGATATGAAAACCGTTGAGAAATAGAAAATAACATTTTCTTGTATTTCAGCGTTGAAATATGTCATACAAATATAAGTAGATTTTTTAGTCTATAACTTTAACAGAAGAGGCTTTTGCATCAGGATATGAATTTTAAAGAAAATTATTGAGGATGATTTGACTTCAGAATTAAAATTTCAAAGATATATTGAAAAGGTGTCTGTTTCAGATTTAAAATTTCAAAGATATTATATTGAAGCGGTCTCGGCATCAGAATTAAAATTTTCAAGATATTATATTGAAGAGGTATTGGATTTAGAATTAAAATTTAAAATATAAAATAGTGAAAAGGTTCTCACTTAAGAATTAGAATTTCAAATATATTACATTGAACAAATCCTGACTTAAGAATTAGAATGTCAAAGATATTATATTGAACAGGTCTTTACTTAAGAATTAGAATTTCAAAGATATTATATTGAACAGGTCTTTACTTAAGAATTAGAATGTCAAAGAAATTATATTGAACAGGTCTTTACTTAAGAATTAGAATGTCAAAGATATTATATTGAACAGGTCTTTACTTAAGAATTAGAATGTCAAAGATATTATATTGAACAGGTCTTGGCTTAAGAATTTGAATGTCAAAGATATTATATTGAACAGGTCTTTACTTAAGAATTAGAATGTCAAAGATATTATATTGAACAGGTCTTTACTTAAGAATTAGAATTTCAAAGATATTATATTGAACAGGTCTTGACTTAAGAATTAGAATTTCAAAGATATTATATTGAACAGGTCTTTACTTAAGAATTAGAATGTCAAAGATATTATATTGAACAGGTCTTTACTTAAGAATTAGAATTTCAAAGATATTATATTGAACAGGTCTTGGCTTAAGAATTTGAATGTCAAAGATATTATATTGAACAGGTCTTTACTTAAGAATTAGAATGTCAAAGATATTATATTGAACAGGTCTTTACTTAAGAATTAGAATTTCAAAGATATTATATTGAACAGGTCTTTACTTAAGAATTAGAATTTCAAAGATATTATATTGAACAGGTCTTTACTTAAGAATTAGAATTTCAAAGATATTATATTGAACAGGTCTTGACTTAAGAATTAGAATGTCAAAGATATTATATTGAACAGGTCTTTACTTAAGAATTAGAATTTCAAAGATATTATATTTAATATGCATTAGTTTCAGAATTCGATTTATCATGGTATTGTATTGATGTGATATTGACTTTAGAATTATAATTTCAAAGTTATATTGAACAGGTATTTGCTTCAGGATTGGAATTTCAAATATATTATATTGAAAATCTTGAAAGGTCAAAGTGATATTGATGCGAGAATCTAAGCGAAAACGTTTACATAGCGCCAGTCATAATTAAACATTCAAATTATTTGTTGTTTGACACATACATTAATTTATTTGTTCACGTAAGTGCATTACGCTGCGTATTTAGAAGCTTTATTCATCAAAGCATCGTTTCCATGCAGTGTTGCTAAACCGCTTTGATTTTTACGTGTCAATTAGATTGATCTTCGTCTCAGCTGAATTTAGCAAAACGCCCGTCAGACACACGACGATAAGTGAATCGATTCGCAATAATTGTGAATTACGATCTACTCCTGCAACTCGTACTATAAAGATAGGATTTATTAAGCAAATATCTCCAAAATAGCAGCCACTCTAATGATTAAACATCAAATGATAGGGTAAATTCTAGTGTGACGTTAAAAAGGTAGAGATTATCTCAGATGAAATTTCCACAGGCTCTATTTAAACCAGAAAAATAATTCAGTCATTTTAATGTATATTCTTTCTCTTTTTCTATCACACACACAAATATAAATAAATTAAATTATGTGTATGTAACTAATATATATATATATATATATACATACATATATGAAATTAATATATAAACATATAGCCCATTAATATATTAGTAAAGCAAAAATATATGCACAGATATCAAATTAACACACATAAACACTCACACACATATATATATATCAAACTAATATATACTTATAAAACAGAAATATATATATATATATATATATATATATATATATATATATACCAGCAGTATAGCCCGGTGTTGCTCGGGTATAATGAAAGCTTTAAAACTAATCCATGGTCCTGGAGCTCAGACTCTTTGGACGTTGGCACGAAAGACATAAAAGCAATAGTTGTTGCCAGTTAAAGGGAACACGTAGACTGAAAAAAAAATTAATGGTTGTCAAACTTTGATTTCCTGGTATTGATATCAAATAAGTTTTTTTCATCGTAAACTGAATTTTGAAGGCTAAATAAGCCCTCTGAGTAAATGGTATCATGGCTGAGACTAAGAACTACAATTATACCTACTTAGAGCCAAACCCGAAGCAAAAACTATAATAAAAGGGCTGAAAAACTGATTTTGATCAGACCCGTCAGGATTTCCAATATCAGAGTCAAATAAGTCATCCAAGGATAGAACTGCAACCTTGAAACTTCTGAATATCGTTTGTTATGTCTTTGTCTATGAGTGTATCAAATTTGATTAAAATCGGACCACTCAATCTACAACCCGATTTTTTTGATTATCGATTTTCGATATTTATCGGGGCACCTCTACACAAAACCTAGCTAAGAACACTCGCAGACGCGTATAGTACAACTGCGTAAATTTTCAAGAAAATCGGTTCAGCCGTTTCGGAGTCTATAGGTAACGGATACACACACACACACAGAGACAAAGTTCCATTTATAAATAAGTTTATATATATATATATATATATATATATATATATATATATATATATATCGACCTAACATCTATGGATAAAACAAAGGTATATATACGTATATAAAACTAAGATACACACACACACACACACACACACACACACACACACACACACATATATATATATATATATATATATGCACTACAGGCCATAATTATGAGGCCACTCGTTAGTGTGTTTCTGTGACTTGACCCAAAGAGTTGTGAGTTCAATACCGGGCTAAAGCTGTGGTCAACAAGATACTTACAGGGTTAGATGGAGATAACTCATGACTATCGAAAGAGGCTCCACTATGCAAGGAATGGAGTTCACATAACACATTGAATGTAATAAAGAGTTTGGTTTGAATTTTCTAGGACCTGAAGAAGGCAGGAGCGTAAAACGACCGATTCGTCGTACAAATGGCAACAAAGATGCGGACAATAGTCTGAATAATGTAAATACTTTAAATCAATTATATTCAAGCCGTTATGGAAATTTCCTCATCCTTCTCAGTCGAATTTACGTCGCTTCCTTGGTATGTAAATAATTCGACGGATTTTATTGTCTCACCTGTGACAGTATGTACTGAGCCTTTCTGAATAATTCAGTTTTAGAGACATAGTATTCAACATGGTTATCAGAATTTTCTAGATGATCTCTGAGAACTGTGGTATTGGTATTGCGTCAGGAGTGATAGCTAGTACATCTGCATAGTGAATATCAGTCAAAATTTTAGCTACATATCGACTTCAGATTCCTTGTGGGTTAGATGTTGATGTTTGCCGAGAGAAGTAATAACACGGAAAAGCAACTATAAACATTGTTGTTGATTTCAGGTGAGGAACCGCACAAAAGAATGAACAACGAAAGCGATATTTGAGATAGAAAAGTAAGTTATATTAAACGTAGAGATACAAGCTTGAAGACTGGTTAGTAATCCAGGAACACTATTAGTAGGAATATATATATACAAGACTTTGAAGTGAATCTATGCTGGAATTACTATGTCCACGTCATACTATTCTGGCTGAGTGGAGCTCAGGGCTACTATGACTACTGTCGCGGTATTCTTTGTGTAACTTTGATATCGTTTGGTAATCTAACGGAACATTCACTGTTCTAATATGGTACTCTCAATGGCAGGAGTATATATATATATATATACTCAAGTCGAGTCCATAATCATAGAAAAAGGGGGAGATCCCTCAACAAACAAACAAAGGGATAAACCTGTATTATTGTTCAGAAAACCGAGTAAGGATTGTGAACCAGACGATAGTTGAATCTATCTACTGCAATTATGAAAGTTGCGAAAGAAGCCAAAATCTGTTCTTTAGCAGAAACGTCTTTCAATAAATTAATTCCAATCTAAAATAAATCATTTTAACAGAAAAAAATTACATTTCCTTTTCATGAAGATGATCTAAAAAATTAGTAAATGATTATGCTAAATCGGAAAACTGACACAGTGTCGAATTCTATCTATTTAATGAAATTGGTGAGCGTCTGACACTTAATTCAATAATTTTTGCTACAAAATCAATTTTTCGTACAAATGTTTCAAAATTATGAAAAACAGCTATCGAATACATTTTCTTTTTCTTTTTCTTTTTCCCTCTTTTTTAGCAAATTTGAAATATGCCGCAGATTCAGTTCAACTTCTGATGTTTTTGTTTTCATTTTTAATCATATCATGACATGCAAACCGCCAAGAGACAAGTTGTTACTAAGAATAAGAAAAAAGAAAAATATTATTAAGAAGCAAGAAAAGAGACAAAAAAGACAGTAGATATGACTGTTATTGCATTTAAAATTTCAAAGATCAAAGTTGGCTGGATAGCATGGATACAGAAGAGAGTTCCACAAGCGAGAAATGCAAGAAAAGAAACCGTTGTCATAGAACTTAGACCATTCATCTCGATAATTCAACTGTTAAAAGACGAGGTCTTGTTGCCAGACTAGTCAGTCAGTCAGTCAGTTAAGTGCCACACGTGATACACGTTTTAGGCGATCATGTCTTAAAAGAGACATGATTGACTGGGCAGAAGATTATCATTGATTTCTGCAGTAGACTGGTTGCCAACCAAGTCTATAGGACCCAATCTGTCCTGGTATTTAACCCATAACTGGAAGGAAGAAACGGATTAATACCTTTTCCTTTGTGCTTAAGCGAATGCAACGAATTCAACTGAAATTCTAACTCTGCACCCCGATTTCTCGTTCTGAGTCGATATCCAGTACTGCATTTAAGTTCATAAAATCTCGGTAAATATAGTAAAGTGTTCATTCAGACAATTATAATGCTTCCTTAAAGATTAAGCGCAGTGAAAATACATGACGACGGTGCGAGGGTGATTGAAGCTAAGGCGCCATATTAGAACCAATAATATTACTGATTCTTCATTGGAGTTTATCTAGAACTAGCAGTATAGCCCGGCGTTGCTCGGGTGTAATGAAAGCTTTAAAACTAATCCATGTTCCTGGAGTTCAGA
>JBBBDQ010000218.1:927500-932500 GCA_037127315.1 Ascarosepion bandense
TATATATATATATATATATATTGTAATAGTTGCTACAGTGGTTTACAAATTCATAGTATCACTACACAAAAATTTTCGCGTTTCAAAGTTAACCTTGTTTTTTGGTTGCTTCTCATCGGGGGAAGAATTTGGAATGAAAATTATCTGGTGTAAAAAAACTATATAACGCTCTACGTTTGTATCGAGCACTCTTTATAAAAGTAAATGCATGAACAGCAGGTAGAAAACCTACGAGTTCTAAAAAGTTGTAAGTTCAAAAATGTGTTTTATGACAGTATTTATCTATTTCTATTATTATATTTGATATTTCAGACCGTCCTCGGCCTTTCATAAAAAAAAAATGATTTTAAAATTTAAATTAGAAACGTTTTCGCGATGAGCGTTCATGGAGAGATTGTTTACATCATGTGACGCAGAAAGCGACAGATGTTTTTAATATTTGTAAACGTAAACCTATTTTTAATAATACTTATAAATGTTGTTTTAAAGAAAATTTTTTTAAGTGTATATAAAAAATGTTTAACTATTGAAATATTTATAAAGATTCAAAACACCTAAGTCCGTATTTAACGCTAGCCTGTATGTATTTAATTTTAAAATCCAGTATTTTTCTTTCTTTCTGCGTGAGTATGTAGAACTAAAATTAGAATCTATTAGTAAACATTTGCAGTTTTCTAATGTGTGTCCCGGTTGATTGAAGTGTTCTGCTATATATATATATATATATATATATATATATATATATATATATATATATTAAGTTAGTTGGGCCAGTCAATGAGGTAAGGGCGTATAGAAAAAAACTGCAATGTGTGTATTATGCAAATAAGCAGTATAGACTGCGGATGATCCTAAACTTGAAGAGCTTAAAACTTTCTGTTAGAGGGATCATCATCTCGGAAAGTCCTGGAAGTTCTCCTTGTGCGTTTAAATGAGATCTGTTGAAACTGTTGCGGAAAAGGTACAAAGTCACTCTTGTAGTTAATGTTGTGGTGGTATAGCCAATGTAATTGTTTATGGATTTGTATATTTGAAGAACACAGTTCTTCTTCGGACATATAAATTCGTAAACGACACTGATTCTCTGTAGTTTGGATTGTGCTGGCGAATTAATAATATTGATAATGAGGTTGACAATTTTGAATTTCTTATAATAGATAATTAGTTTAATTTTCTTTATTTGAATTGGTTGGTGTTGCATAATTTCGAATGATATCCGTGATATCCACGTTGATAATACATACATAATAGCATCATCCACATGCAAAAGTATATTAAAAATAAAGGAGACATTACTAATAATAAAGAGAAATCCTACACTTAATGACATCAATTATGAACATGGTAAGAATGTGATTACCGTGCTCGGAACTTAACATATACAAGATTCTATATGCATAAACTTTACTCATCTTTATTTACAAGTAAAAGAAAATTAATTCTTGATAATGACTAAAAGTATAGGCGAAAGCGCTCGAAAGTATAAAACTTTTGGACAATTCTTCTATAATTTGTGTTCCACAAAAAAATAAAACAAGTGAACACATGAGAAATTATATATAAAAAAACTTAATGATAATAGTTTGTCTGACATTTTTAATGAAACCTGTATAAAAGAGAGATTGTTGCCTGAATTCACAATTGTGAAATATACATACAATCATATATAACGTGTGTGGGTGGTGGAGGATAGATAGATAGATAGATAGATAGATAGATAGATAGATAGATAGAGAGAGAGAGAGAGAGAGAGAGAGAGAGAGAGAGAATGAACCTGCATGCATATTTCTGAGTGGACTATTTTATGACAGGTCTTCATTTTGAAAATGGACAGAATTTTATTATTGATATACGCGACATCCTTGACAATCGTCTCAAATGTATACCCCGTACTGAAGAATATATATATATATATATATATATATATATATATATATAGAGAGAGAGAGAGAGAGAGAGAGAAAGGGGGTTATATCACGTGGCATGTATATAAAAAAAACTGATGTATATTCTGAAACGAATGCATTGATTTTTTTTCTATTATTTATATTTTTACAGATGTCAAGGTAATGCCTATCTCGGTGTCAACTCAAGTGTCATTAGTTATTTTGGGAAGAAGCTCAATTGTCAATGAAAATAAGTTGCAAAAAATAATAAAAAACGAAAAAACAAACGGAAGAAGCTTATGATGTGATAAATAATTTTGCTGGACAGAAATCCCAGAGGATGTCTCACTGTTAAATTCAAACATGTTTTTCACAAAAATCGATTCCGGTCGATGTTACCAAATTGAGGTTTTCTTCGGATTACGTGTCGCATAAATGCCAACTCTGTTGCGATTATATGAAGTTAATACATTTGCTTTATGATACATCCTGTAACTTCTTGATTTAAAATAATAATGATAATAAACGCCAATATCCTGTTTTCTTGTATACACATCTGCTAGAGTGGCATACTAACTCCTGTTGCAAGCACTCTGTAAGACACCTTTCTTGTGTCTTTCTACAAAGCTCAGAGCAGGAACCTTCTCATAATACGATGATATCACCAGATAAACCAGGCCAGTTCGTTTAAAATCTTGGACACAATGATTAGTAACTTCATACGAACATAACCACCGACAGATTCTGAAAAGTTTCGTCTTCCGAAATTTACTTAAAGGCTGGAGTCAACCAGTGGCATAGTTTTTTTAGGCCACTTCTTAACAATATTTTTTTTTTACTGGCGTCGTCTCTCGAATAAAAATACATACTGAACTTTTATGTAACATGTGTCCTCCTATATGGCTGTGAATGCTGAATAATCTACTCACAGATAAAAAAGGTGCTTAACGCAACAGTGATTTTAAAGATGGATGCTGAGAATACTATGGAACTAATAGTAGTTTTCGCACTGAAGGTTATAATCGTGCTATGTCGTTTGCTAATCGACTTAACGTACCCAAAATGTTAGGAACTTGGTAATCTTCCACTAACTCTAAAGAACTCCTATGAACTTTTCAAGAACTTCTTCCGTTAACTTCCTGTTAACTCTTAATAATATAGGAGAGGGGTGTCCATTATCTGAGGAATTGGTGTGTTACCCCATAACAGGGATGAACATGTGAGTATCGTCTATGATAAAATGGAAAAGAAAAGGACACTTATACTTCATATCAGAAGGAGACTACTGAAATATCTAGGACACATAATGAGGATAGAGAGACAGGAAAGTTTCATACTCCGAGAAAGGAGGAAAACAAAGCATAACCTACCTTGTGAGCTTGTGTAAAAGGATAGAAAAACAGGGTTTAGGAGGGATAACAAACAGAAAAAAAGGAGCTACAAAAGACAGAAAATTGTTTGATGTAGATAGCCTCCAATATGTGAAGGTTCTTTTTACTGTGTGTATGAGTGGGGATTATTGTATTGTTGACTAAAATCTGTCTGATAAGACCTACATGACTATGTTTTTCTAAGAAATGTTGTTTAATTGAACACTGATCAGAAAGGTGATAGTTAAGTCTACGGGATATTGGAGGCCATCTACATTAAATGCAAAGAACCCACACTTAATAAAATCACATTGAAATCTGGTCATAGCACATTGCATTGCATTTAAATGTATGGTTCTGTTATCATTACGAGCTCTCACGCGGTGTGACGTCATTGAACCGCATTACAAATTTACGACATGCATTTGCTATTTTTGGTAACAGTGTTGCTTAGCAAAGTTTTATATTAACACAAGTTAATATCGTCGTGATGGTGGATGTTTTTTATGTTAACGTACTTGTAACCTTTCTGAAGATGGCACATGTGAGCCTAAAGCTTAGAACCAACTTAATAAAAAATTATCCAAATGTTGGAGAATTTTTGTCTTTATTTTCACCTGAAATTAAAGCCAAAATACGATGTTTAGAACGGCTCACGATTAAACATAATAGACATTCATTGCCTCTGATATTTAACAGTATATGTTTAGAAAATATATACTCTCTCACACCCTGATTGAGTACTCTGGAAGAATGGAAGACTTTGAAAAACTGTAGCTACTTAAGCATATACGCATCGTTCATTCAGCAATGAATTAGAACACTCTCAGCTATTGGGCGTGTATAATGATAATAAACACGCTAAAACGTTTGTCTTCTTCTACCGACCGACCGTAGTTCAGAGGTAGAATCACCGACTGACACCATTTCGGTCGGGTTTCAATCCTGGTTTAAAAAGCAATCGGAGCCTAACCGTACTGATGAGCGGTGATACAGCGAAACAGATCTGTTTGCGGATGACTATATATATATAAAGGAGAGTTTTGTAATTTTTGTAAAATAAAGGAATGTAAAGGTGTTGGGTATTACATATTTATTATTAATGTTTCAAAATCAAAATCTCATCTTCAAAATGGTAGGAGAGCTTCATTTCACGTCCGCTCGTGGACTGTGCCTTTCAACGAATTATCAACTTTCGTTGCTACTGTTGTCGTTAATTGTAGTGAGTGTCTGTGTGCTTTGGCTTTTTTGCAAAAGATGCGAAAAAGCAAAATCCTATTGGTCAACGCACACATATATAAACCATAAACGCTCACACATACATGCACAAACATACTTAGGTACACATAGACACTAACTACAATTAATGATAGCAGTAGCAGCGAAAGATGACCATTCTTTGAAAGGCACGGTCCACAAGCATGAAATCAAGCTCTCCTCCCATTAATGAGAATTTACTCTAATTCTCATTTTTAACTGGACAATATTAACTCTAATAATATTAATACTAACGACTTTTTCAGAAGTCACTCATTTTCATCATTTTGATAAGAAACACCAGCTTAGAGTAAATGTAATAAGTTTCATTATTTTTTAAACCAATGAAAATATGCACATGCATACTTTTTTCTCTTTCGTCTTGGATCTGATGAAGCCTTAACTGGCGAAATGCATCATCAAATCTCTCCTCTCTTTTCATGCAATATTTCCATTTATCATATTAGTAACTTTAGACTCTGTCAAG
>JBBBDQ010000218.1:935000-1025000 GCA_037127315.1 Ascarosepion bandense
GAGAGAGAGCGAAAGAGAGAAACAAACAGACAGACTATATTAAAATCTCGCTCTCGCTATCAAACTCCCCTTATTTAACAGGGGTAATGTTATTATTAAGACTTTTTAAATACAAAGACGCTCACACGAAATCCACTCACACCCAACATATCCGGAGGATGTTGGTAAAGAAAGGCTAAAATTTCGAATATATATATCTATATATATATCTATATATATATATATATAGATTGCATCTCTTATACTAATCAAAAACCTAGTACATATATTGGTTTTACTACAAGCACGCTCTCCCGTAGACTTACATGTCATCTTTCTTATCAGAATACTATTAAAAAACATTTCTCTGAAAAACATAAACATGTAGGTAATATCAGACAGATTTTGGTCAACAATACGGTGATCCTTACTCATACACACAGTAAGAGGAACCTGCATATATTGGAGGCCATGTATATCAAATAAAAACAACCTACACTCAATAAAATCAACTTTAAAACAGGAAATAACATATTACATTGCATTTGACTACATGGTTTTGTTGTTATTTCGCGCTATCCCGCGGTGTGACGTCATAAAACCGCATCGCAAACTTAAGAACTGCGTTTATTATTTTTGGTAACTATTGCCGTTGCCAAGCGGAGTTTTATGTCAACACAAAATAAAATCGTCGGTGATGGTGGATTTTATAATATTTCAGTTTAAACAACCTGTCTGAAGATGGCTCTTGTGAGCCGAAAGCTTAGAAGAAAACCAATAAATAATTATCCAAATGTTGGAGAATTTTTGTCTTTATTTTCAACTGAAATTAAAGCAAAAATACGACGTTTAGAACGGCTCATGGTTAAACATAATAGACATTCACTGTCTCTTATATTTAATACATACATATATATATACATACATATATACATATATGTATACATACATATATACATATATATATATGTACATATATATAACTATATAGATATACATATATATATACATATATATGTATGTACATATATACATATATATATACATATATATGTACATATATATATACATATTCATATATATATATATACATATACACACACATATATATTTATATATATATATATATATATAGAGAGAGAGAGAGAGAGGGAGGGGGGATAAAAACGACAAACGAAAGAAAGCATAAAGTGTGTGATTTACAGATTGCGAGAGGAAAGAAAAATGGGATAGCTGCTTAGACAAGTAGACATTTATAGAATTATAGCGGCTATTGTCTACCAACACAGTGCGTAGAACAACGATTACTTCATTTTCTACTTGCATGTACTCGTATGTATTCACCTGTTGAAGCCATAAATGTGACGCGCGTGTAAAACGTGTGGAAGCAGCTATTTACGAACGCCTAATGGACTGGTTCAATAACTCTATATTCCGTATTGATAAACTTGTTTTATTTTTTAAATGTTTGAATGCGTAAATGTGCATTCGAAGAAATCCTTTACACACTCCGCTTCATTTTGTGCCTATTTTCAGCTTTAATTCGAATTCCCTAGCGTCTATATTCATCTAACTTGCTTATGATCGTTTTATTATAAAATATTACTCTCAATGTTATCGCAAGCTCTGAATGAGACACTAAATGTATGACATCGTCGTTGTCGTCGGTTTTATCTCGTATCCAGTAATTTAATTGGTGCCGTTATAGTATGTGACCTACCTGTTGTATGTCGCCTACGATATTCTGTCACTGGTATAGCATGTGACCTATTTTAAAACGCGTATTTTTTTTTTAATCGTGTCACACCAAGCAAGGAATTCCACTGCCACTATAGCGCAGGAGGTTACATAGAGCGATTGGGTATGGGAAATGTAAGAAGGAGGGTGGTAGAGGACTTAGGATGTACATAGGAATAGATTTGGAGAAAGTGGGTGTGAGATAGTGTGTTAGGAGGTGTCTATTGACCTTACATTTAAACTCCTGGAGGTTGTAGCCGTCGGGAAAGCAAACATGCGGTAGGGAATTCCACAGGCGGGAAGTGCGAGGAAAGAAGCTGTTGGAGTAGAAATTGCAGTTACATTTCATCGGTTTCACTGTAAAAGAGTGAGACCTAGTTGCCAATCTAGTATCTCGTAAATTCGCATCTAGGGGGCACCAGTGATTTAAGTTCGTCAGAGCAGAAGCCATGAAAGTATTTATAGAAGAGGCACAGGGAAGCCATGTCACGCCGGTGAGAGAGATACTGCAGGCGGTCAAGTAAGTCGGTATCAATCACATTACAGATTCTTCACTGTATTTTGTCAAGAACACCGAGGAGAATAGAAGGGCACCCGACCAGATGTGGAAGCAGTACTCAATACATGGGCGGATGGTGGATTTATATAATTGCAGGATAGATTCAGGCGGAAAGAATTCCCGGGCCCTGCACAGAGAGTCGACTTTCATAGCTACGGATTTAGCAATGGATTCGAAGTAGTCATTCCACTTGAGGTCCGCTGAGAGTGTCAGGCCAAGCAGACGTAGTGATTTACTCTCTGGGAGGCAAGCCTGTTCCATGCTAATGGGAGGGAGGTGCGGTTGTCTGTGGTGGTTAATTGACAGCAGCTTCGTTTTGGAAGAATTGAATTTTACGAGCCATTTCTTACCCCAATCCACCACGGATTGGAGGTCCTTCTCAAGCGCGGCAGCGACGTTCGCCTTGTCACCAACATCAGATTTTTGATCGAGGCGTAAACTGTGGTATCATCGGCGTACATGCCTCCTTGTGATCTTATGGCGTCAGGGAGATCATTGATATAGATTAGAAAGAGCATAGGACCCAGGATAGAGTCTTGGGGTTAACCCACGTTTGTAGGGTAGTTCTGGGAGGCATGTCCGTTTAATACCACCTTCAGTGTGCGGTTAGAGAGGAATGACCGGATTAAGTCCAACAAAAAACTGTTTGGTAACGGCTAGAGCAGGGTTGGGGTTAGGTTTAAGATTATGGAAAATAGTTAATTTCAATGAAGAGCCGACTCTTATATCTATAAAGTAGCAGTATAGACCGGTTTCACTCATGTAGATTAAGGACTAATAAGAATAAAAACATATAATGAATTTACATAGCAAATACTTACACAGCGTTCACCCTCGTCACTTTTATAGATATAGATAGATAACAATGTAGAATGTTTCTATTGGATAAGGGTGGTAAGGGGAGGGACAACATATATAAATATAAAGTGGGGTGATCGATTCTATATTATAATCAGTACATAAACTGATCCCTGACTTTGTGGTGTGATAATATATATTTTTCTACCCTTAATTTTGGCTTTCTGAAAAATTTCAAGGTGTTGTATACATTCTAGAATTTTGATCTACATCTGAGCACAACTCCTATTGATCTAGACTGCAAAATGCAGACGCTAAGTCGAATCTATCAAACAAACAAATACTTACACAACGTCTACCTCGTCACTTTTATAGATATACTCTTACTAATGTAGGATACATTCAAAGCGAGCACTCCAGATACTATACTAGAATAAAATAGCAGGCCACGTACTAAACCGACACCATTTAATTTCTAGTTTGTGGACGGCTTCAAGATTGTGTTGATGACTAAATTCCCCTCTGTCGTGCTGGCTCAGAACTATACTTTTCAAGTTCACCAAAACCTTCTCCCGCCATACATTCACTAATGTCATTTGGTTTTGCAATACATGTTTGGAAGTGAATGTATATCACAGTACAAGAAATTACAGATGCTGTGAACTTGTTTAAAGTGGATCTTAAATTGCCAAGAAGTGACCCAATATTTTTATGGCTTTACTAAGCGGCGCATATGAAGAATCTAGTTATGAAACTGCAACAGAGTGCTGCCAACACTGTCATAATTTCGAGTAGCTCCGGGAGTAACTCTAGCATCCTTGATGCTAAACTTCAAAACTGTGTAAAGGTTAATAATGTTTAAGCGTTTTTATATTATTGTACACAATAAAATGTAATTATCAATGCAATAGATGTACTAGTAAATATAATTGTATACGTAATCTCAAAATAAATAAAAAAAATAAAAAAAAACGAAAGAAAGAAAGAAACGATGCGCACAACAGTGAAAGCATGAAGCGTACCACCGTTTTGCGTCAACTTACCTACCGCGAGACGCCAACCGACACATACGGACATTCCCACCGAAAACGTGAACGAGCCTAATTCGTGTAACAACTTTTGCTTTTTTTTCTTTAAATTCATACTAAACCATACAAAAATAGTTTGCATAGATGGCGAACGTAACGAAATTAAGAATAAAGCACTTTAATTCCATTTTCGAACTTCATTTTTCCGAATTTTTACAAAAATTCTGAATCTCGGTTAATGCCTGACTAGTCGACCGCGGCTACCCGTCCGACACGCGTCCGATCACGCCAACGTGTGGTACCCCGATCTCTTCGACTTTAGCCTTTGTTGGGCGCTCCACCAAGACAAGAGAGTGGTATTAATAAATGTTATCATTTACTCTCCATTTACTTTTTGACTACACCGTATATATAATTAATTGTCAATGCAATAATTTTTCCCTACCTTCGACCACAATGTTGTATAGTTTACATAATGCCTACTTGCCAGCATTGTAGAAAGAAAAATATTTAATATGTGACAATTCAGATTATTTAATTAGATAAAATTTACATTTTTCACATATTTTCATTCGTGAACTTTGAGATAATGGAGCAATTTCTATTAGCATGGTGATTTAGAGCCGTTATATCATTAATCAAATATCTTAATATTTCCTCCTACGAAAAATTATAGCTTTAAGTTTTACTAGAGAAGTTCATTTGTATACTTTCTATGTTTGGAACCCAGTTTGTTCAGTAACTATTTGTCCACAACTGGGACCCTAACATGTACTAGCACCTCTGTAATTAAGAGGTAGTTTCACGCTCCTCAAAACATCTCAATCAGAGGCTTTGCTGCCAGATTCAGTTTTTCATCATAACCAGGACCAGATACAGAAAAAGTTTTGGAAATGAAATTATCACTGATCAATGAGAGATAAAAAGAAAGCGGTATGGGAGAAGTTGAGAGTTATGGCTTTTGAGCAATGCATATGGGTTGCTCACACATATTTGTCATGCCTCGAGCAGCTGTGAGGAAACATTGCGGTGTCGAAACAGCTCGTTCGCGGTTGTCTGCTTTCCCATTTAGAGGTGGGCTTGTTTGCAACCGCATCAAGTTCCCGAATACGTCAAGCCTTTAGGGAACGAACCGCACGACATTGGTTCGATAAGTTCATGTCGGAAGATTTTGTAATGAACTCCGCATTTGCAGGCCACAGGTTCTGGATGATGACACCCTGAAATGCCATAGAAGAGGACAACGATCAAGCCTGTAGAGAGCTTGCTGAATAGTTTCTGAGAAAAGAGTCAGACTTCACCTGTATTGCATACACAGTCGGAAGAGAGAAAGCAACAACGAATGACAGCTTTTGTCTCGTTGATTTCTCGGCACCGCAACGTACGATCGAGTGTTCTTCTTTTTCTATGTGCCGTGTTCTTTCAGGACGTAGGCGTTACTGGTTTTCCATATCTCCCTATCCATTGTAGCTTTTAACACCCCTTCTCATGTTCAATCAGTTAAGTGCCATATGTGATACACGCTTAGGCAATCACGTCTTGAAAGAGATATGAATGACTGGGCAGAAGATTATCCCGCAGTAGGTTGCCATTACTTTCTGCGGTAGACTGGTTACCAACCAAGGCTATAGAACCCAATCTGTCCTATTATTTAACCCATAACTGGAGGGAAGAGACGGATTAATACCTTTCCCAAGGGTATTTGCGCGTAAGTGAATGCAAGAAATTCAACTGGAATTCGAACTCGGCTCCCCGATTTCTCGTTCCGAGCGGATATCATCTGCATCACAACGCACATCCTTGCACCACAACGCACATTCCTGCACCACAACGACCTCTCCCAAACCCTACACCGCCATTCATCTACTCAAGTCTATCGTCACGCGTGGCTTTTCCGCCTTCCTTCCCTCTAGCCACCCCGTGAGTCCAGTTTATATATTCGACAAATAAAGAAATATGAAAGCCCATGAAGTATGCACGCCCCGTTTTCCCTTGTCCCAATGTCCCTCTATCTGCTTTTCATGTATCATATTCTTCAATCCATCTTTCGTCATTACGTGTTCAAGTAACTTCAGCTGTCTTTTCCGGATGTTACGCATCATAGTCTTTTTAATTTCTATCTTCTACAAAACCTCGTCGTTCTGCACATGTTCGGTCCATTATAACCTCAGCATCATTCGGTAGAACCACATATCGTTTGTTTCAAGTCTTTCCTTCATCTTTGATGCGATTGTCCAGCATTCACTGTCATATTGAAGGACATACATCACATAACAATGTTCACCAGTGACGAAAATTTGGTCCTGTATTACACTTACAAGCGTGCCATGGAAAACCGTGCCTCACACCACAAAACGCCAATTTAGAGCTGATGGATCATTTTGTGGAGTGACGCACGGTGGTCCAAGGGGTAAGATGCTTACCCCTTAGACCACACGTCAACAGCTTATCATCTTATTCACTTCATAAACAACCGCCTTCGTAGGAAAGTCTTCGCAAACAAGGAAGACTTGCGGCAGGCATTCTTTGTGTCCAAGACATTTGATTTGTACCACCAGGACATTTTGCAGTTGGAGCAACGCTGGTAAAAGTGTCTGGATACCGATGGTAATTGCTCTCAGGATTAACGGTATGTTGAAGTTTTTGTATACCTTTTATTTTATCATATTTAAAAAACGACAAACTGAAAGTGATAAAAAGATTTATAGAAAATTTGAAAAATAAATTTTCATATATCAAAAAATGATGCTTAATTTAATGACAAAATGTAAACAATTATATGTAACGCGTTTCGTCCTATAAAATAGACAACCGCATCTTTAACCATCACAGACGACCGCACCTTAACCATCATAGACGAAACGCACCTTAACCATCATAGACAACCGCACCTACCTCCCATTAACATGGAACAGGCCTGCCTCCCAGAGAGTAAAACACTACGCCTTTTTGGCCTCACACTCTTAGCGGACCTCAAATGGAATGACTATATCGAATCCATTGCTAAATTCGCTGCTATGAAAGTCGGTTCTCTGTGCAGGACCCGCAGGTATTTACCGTCTGAATCTATCCTGCACATATATAAATCTAACATCCGCCCGTGTATTGAATACTGCTGCCACATCTGGTCGGGTGCCCCTGCTATTTTCCTCGGGGTTCTTGACAAAATACAGCGAAGAATCTGTAATGTGATCGATACCGACTTGGCTGACCGGCTGCAGTCACTCTCTCACCGGCGTGATGTGGCTTCCCTGTGTCTCTTCTATAAATACTTTCACGGCTTGTGCTCCGATGAACTTCGATCACTGGTGCCCCCTAGGTACGAATTTGCACGATTTACTAGACTAGCAACTAGGTCCCACCCTTTTACAGTGAAACCGATAAAATGTAACCGCTATTTCTACTCCAACAGCTTCTTTTCTCGCACTTTCCGCCCGTGGAATTCCCTTCCATATACTTGCTTCCCCGACAGCTACAGTCTCTTGGGGTTTAAATGTAAGGTCAATAGACACTTCCTAACACACTAACTCGCACCCATTCTCTCAAACACTCTTCCTATGTACTTCCTTACTTGTCTATCACCCTCCTTCTGACATTTCCTATATCTAATCGCTCTGCTCAGCACCTTCCCCTATGTAACCCCCTGCGTTATAGTGGCAGTGGAATGCCTTGCTTGGAGTGAAAGGATTAAAAATAAAAATGAAAAAATAAAATTAAAATGACGATGCCAATAGCAGCTTCCTTATAAGTAAATATTGAACATTTATTGAAAGATTTTAAGTTGACATTTTTCAAATCATTCTTATAAAAATATTTTAGGATAATTGGTTTCTTAAGTTTTGTTTTTAATCGAGATCAAGCTAAGCAAGGCAGTAAAGCCACTAAGACGCATGGAGTTACTGGGCGTGAAAGAATGAGAAAACAGAATCTTTACTAACATACGAGTAATAATGAAGATGAATAAAAATAAACAGTAGAAAACGACTGACATTGCATTTAAATATTTAAAGATAAAAGTTGGCTGGAAAGCAATGAGCCAGAAGAGAGTTATACAAGCGAAAAGCACGAAAAAACTTACGTTTATACTTAGCCAAGTCAATCTTAATAATTTAAGGACTTTTTTTCCCAGTCTAATCTCTTCTATCAGTGCCATACGTGAAACACGCTTCGGCGATCATGTCTTGAAAGAAACATAACTGACTGGGCAGAAGATATTCCCGCAGTAGGCAGCCATTAATACCTGAGTTAAACTGGTTACCAACCAACCCTATGCAATCCAATTTGTTCTGCTATTTAGCCCATAACTGGAGGAAGAGTAGACGGATTCATACATTTCTTAAAGGTATTTACGCGTCAGTGAATGCATTTAATTACTGTGCTTAACTTATAAACTCTAGGCACCACTGCATAGAGATGATCCAGGTCATTTCAATGAAAGTATTCATAGAAAAAGCTCGAGGAAGCAACGTTAAAGCGAGGAGAAAATGACTGAAATTGAGATGTCAGGTCAGGATTAATAATATTGCTGATTCTTTAGATTTTTTTCAATAAATATATGGCCGGAACACCGTGGTAGTGGCAGCAATATTCTAAGCATGGGCGAATGTTGAACTTACATATATGTAAGATAGATCAGGAGAGAAAAATTGTCAGTAACTGTTGTTCTTCTTTCTAGTATTCATGGGGGCGATTCTTTCTTATTTTTCTTTCTTTTATGTAAGCTGTAACGTAATTCATTTCATGTTATATATATATTTTTTTTGTTTCTCCTAATGTTAAAATTGGGGTGCCGAGTTCGAATTCCAGTTGAATTTCTTGCATTCACTTACGCACAAATACCCCTGAGAAAGGTATTAATCCGTCTCTTCCCTCCAGTTATGGGTTAAATAATAGAACAGATTGGGTTATATAGCCTTGGTTGGCAACCAGTCTACCGCAGAAGCAATGGCAACCTAACGCGGGATAATCTTCTGCGCAGTCAGTCATGTCATCGCCCAAAACGTGTATCACGTATGGCACTTAACTGACAGTTAAAAGTCGTCAATTGGCACAGTTCTTTGTTCGGAGTTTTGTAACACCAGTCTATTAGGCTCATGAAGGATAAGCAAGGCATGCGTCTTTGATCCGAGAAAACGTTTATGTTATCGAATAATAAAGTTTGCACATTATTGTTGAATCTTCGTCGCCTCGTTGTAGCCTTTTGGGGCTAGAGAGAAAAACACGGAAACACGACGTAAGGTTCAAACAGTATATTAGAATAACAGAACATATATACAAGTAAGAGTATTAGTAGTCATCAAATAGAAGTGTAACTCCGAACATTATAGTTAAGCTGCGTCTCGACTGTCTCAGGGGTATTTTTGCGTAAGTGAATGCAAGGATTTCAAATGGAATTCGAACTCGGCACCCCAATTTGTATATTTGTGATGTTAAGCAACAAAATACATTTGTATTTGTTTGTGGTGTTAAGCAACAAAATCAGAGAGCTGAGTTCGAAATCTAGTCGGGTTCGTTGCATTCACTTAGTCTTGTGAGACGTATGAATCCATCACTTCTACTCCAAGCTATGAGTTGAACAGCTGAACCAGCTACGTCCTATAACCTTGTTTAGCAAGCAGTTTACCGCAGAGAATAACAGCAGGCTGCTGCAGAAAATCTTTGGCTAAGCAGTCATTAATCGTAATAGACATAATGAGTCAATCATTGGTTATGGACACTGCGATTACTAAAATTGCTACCACTGCTGAAGTAAAGCCTTTACTTATTTTATTTTTTTTAATAATCATTTCACCCCAAGCAATGGTGTCAGAGAATGGGCAAGAGAAGGATGAGAACACTGGTGTGAAGAGAGCTGCATGAGAGTAGAGTGGAAAGGGAGAAGAACATGATACAAGGGTTTTCAGGGAAAGGATGCGAATCAAGAAGATAAGAGCCGGAAGTTGATATTGCATTTAAATCTTGGAGATTGTAGCTCTCAAGAAATTCAGTATACGGAAGGGAATTCCACAGGCGGAAATTGCGAGAAAAGAAGATGGTAGAGTAGATGTTACGGTTACATTTGATTGACTTCTAAATCAAAAGTTTATAACGACCAAAAATGATCCAATTTAGGTGACAGAGAATTTACGTTAGACTAATATTTGCTTTAAGCTTTTCTCCCTCAAGCAAGGCAATAAATCAACTAAGACGCGAGGATTTACTGAGTGATAGAGAATATGAAGAAAATAAACATGATTAAGGAGAGGGAACATAATAACGATATAAAAACACAGTAGCCCTTCTACTTAACAATTTCTTTTCTCGCACTTCTCGTCTGTAAAACTCAATTCCGTATATTTGTTTCCCTGCTAGCTACAATGTCCAAAGTTTTAATGCAACGTCAATTTCTATCTTCTATCTCACTAAATCCCATCCACCCCCGCCTAAATTTCATCCCCCTCCCTATATCACATCTATTTCTTATCTTTTTTTAGGCATCTTCTGTTATTTGTTTTTTTTCCTCTCTCCCACTGTAACCACCTGTGCACCAGTGGCAATTCTTCCTTGTTTGGGGTAAAATTATTATAACAAAACAAAGCATAACGACTGGTATTTCATTTAAGTTTTTGAAGATAAAAGTTGACTGGAAAGCAAGAAGTCGGAAGAGATTTCAACAAGTGAAAAGTGTAAGGAAAGAAACCATCTGCCACATCTTTGGCCAATCTCAAGTGTGTTATATTTCTACTGCTGTTATGTCATCATAGCACCTTTGTGAATGGCCAAAGAAAAGGCTGAAAACGCTTGGGAAAGTAATTAAGGAAAAGTTTTACATTACTTATATCCAGCAAAAAGGAATCCTGTCGGAATGCTGTCAAAATTAATTTAAAAAATTAATAAAATCGTACTTGTCGGTAGTTTTCAATGAAACATGCCTAAAACAAAGGCAGGTTTCATTGAAAACATTCGACCTCAACAAAATGCAGAAAGCACTGGACGGCCGTTTCGTCCTATATTTGGGACTCATCAGCAGTGCGCAACCGCTACCAGGAATCGAATCTAGACAATCTTGGTTATTAAGCTGATGTTATACCAACTGTACCACGGGCCCTGGTAACGAAGAGGTAACGAATTGTATCACTGCTACTAATAATAAACCCACTACATTGTTGCTTTTACTACAACCACGCTCTTCCGTAGACTACCTGTCACCTTTCTGATCAAAGTACAATTAAACAACATTTCTTAGAAAAATATAGCCATGTAGGTAATATTAGACAGACTTTAGTCAACAGTACAATAATCCTCACTCATACACACAGTTAAAAGAACATTCAGATATTGAAGGCGATCTACATTAAATCCAAACAACCCACACTTAATAAAACCAGGTTTAAATCTAATCATAACATATTACATTGCATTTAAATATAGGGTTCTGTTACATATTTTATGAACTGTGTTTGCTATTAGGTTTTATTTCAACACAAGATAAAATCATCTTTGATGGTGGATGTTTGTTATGTTAACGTCCTTGTAAACTCTCTGAAGATGGCTCATGTGAGCTGAAAGCTTATAAACTACTTAATAAAAACCTTATCCAAATTTTGGGGAATTTTCTTCTTTATTTTCATCTGAAATTAAAGTCAAAATACGATGTTTAGAACGACTCATGATTAAACATAATAGACGTTCATTGTCTCTTATATTTAACAATATACATACATACATATATATATATATATATATATATATATATATATATATATATATATATATATGAGTGTAGCCCTGCTGTCAAAAATGACGGTAAAATATTTGAGAGGATTATTATCAATATCCTCACAGGTTATCCCCCGAGTACACACACACACGCACACACACACACACACACATTTATATATGTGTATGTACAAATAAATACACAAATATATTTATGATAATATTGAGGATGTATATATATAAATATATATATTTACATATTCTTCATTACTCGTCGTCATAATCATTATGAAAGAATAAGGCACTGTTAAAGAGCAGTCACACGGAAAGACCATCTATAATTGGTAGTAAAGTTTAATAAGTGGCAATAAAGAGAATGAGCTAAGTCGACGCCGCCTCGGTATTGTTTCTGTAATAAACGGAATCGACGCTGCCTTGCTATGGTCTTTCTCTACCTGAACGTGACAGGTGGGATATATATGCAAATATTATACAAATAAATATACAACGCTCTTAATTGCAATCGTGAGTATATATATATATATATGTGTGTGTGTATGTGTGTGTGTGTATTTCAACTATATTGAATATCGTATTATTACTTTAAAATATACTAGTATCATTTAAATACATACGAAACATACAAGAACTTTAAAGGTAACAGTTAAACAAAATGTAAAATCAACATTTAGGGGAAAAAAATAGCAGTGCTAAACTATTAGGACCAGCGATATTTCTGCAATTAAAACAATAACGTTCTTCAAAGAAATTGTTTTTCTATACAAGCTTATAAAAATGCTGTTCCTCCATAAGTGTCCCTAGGGGCGGATAGTCACCCTCACACGAGCTCCTCTATTTACGCGTCTGAGCATACAGAATTTCGAACACTGATTCTTCATATCGACGAAAATCAAGAAATCAATGAGAGAAAAACATAATTTTTCATCCTTTATCTCTTCATGCCTGTTTTTTTTACAAACCCATTATTTCCAGTTCTAAACTCTAGCGATGTTGATTGCTTCCCTGTCATTCGTTCATCCTTCCTTCCATCCATCCATCCATCCATCTGAGTATTCAGACGAATGTAACTGTATTTCGATTAGCATAGGTCTACACTATTATTATCTACTTGCAAAGAAACACGTGCGGAGACTTACAGAAACATGCTCCGATGTCCACAGGAACAGGCACACATACAGCCAACACACACAGAGAGAAGGAAGCAAAATAAAGGAAAAGTTTTTGGATATGTACTTTTCTTATATTTTTCTGATATCAAGTCAAATGAATGAAAATCAGTTGGAAGATTGTGCTGCGGCAAGTTTTCAGATAAAAAGGGCTTGACATAATAATTAAAATGCCAAATCCTGACGTTTAGCATGACGCGAAACATCTCCTCGCCTTAACGCGCGCATATATATATATATATATATATATATATATATATATATATATATATATAGATAGATAGATAGATAGATAGATATAGATATTATTATTATTATTATTATACCATACTGCAACTAGGTAGCTATAAAATTTTATAAGTACCATATATCTACAAGCAACTTTTGTATTTTGCACTTTTTAAAAATAAATATGTTACGGTGGAATGTACGTCCATTAGTAAGCATTACTTATAATAATAATAATAATAATAATAATAATAATAATAATAATAATAATAATATATAGAAAAACGTGCCAACAAAACAGTATCACTAATCACGACCGAAATCAGAAAAACCTACTGCTAACAAATTAGTAACGTAAGTCGTCAAACCCAAAAGGTACTACCAAATGGGTAAAGGGGAATAAAAAACAAGAAACAAACAAAGCATAAGCCGTTTTTGAAAGAAAAAAAAACCCAAGACGAAAACCTTAAGAAGAAAGAGCTCAATACGAAAGTACGAAAGTAGAGGAAAAATACGAACTAAATCTAAAAGTGAGCCAAACGACGATGCGGCTAGTGAAACTGCGGTCGACCTTTGACTCACTTTTAGATTTAGTTCGTATATATATATATATATATATATATTTAATCGTGTTCAAATAAATAATATATATATATAGAGAGAGAGAGAGAAAGAGAGAGAGATGTGTATGTGTATATATATTACGAATTATTACGTAAAATAACGAAATGTAAAAATCACTGGCATATTTAAATTTTGTATTTGAAGCTGATTTTTAACGGATACTCATATTTGAGTAAACTGAATAAATTCTGTTTTTAAAAAAATAGCGTTTAATTAAAAACAGAGAATCTACTCAGTTACGAGTATCCATTTAATCGTGTTCAAATAAATAATATATATATATATATATATATATATATATATATATATATATATACTCGTCTAGGTTTTTTTCTTTGGGCTGCGTACTTTGACTGATGTTCAAGTGCTTAGCTCGTTCTTTTTTATCCCCATTTTTTTTCCTTCCATGCCAAACACTTTCATCTCATATTCATTTCGTGTAAAAAACTGTAGTTAATAAATACATTTTAAGTATTTTAAAATGAGGAATTACTTTTCAATTACCCTCTGTTCATATATATATATATATATATATATATATATATATATATATATATATATAAACGTTATTTTAGTGAATGTTTGACTAGATGTCACTGTTTGTTTGTTTTTTCAGAGCTGAATAAAATGCCCTGTATTTTTCCTTCGAAATAGTGCATAGAAAATCTCGTCTTTGTGGGTTTCGGATGTTGCAGTGGTTTCTCCTACATAGGAGGACGCACGTTTTAGCCCTCTCGGGGGGCAGATTGTTTTAATTTCGTGTTTCGTCTTTTGAATACACATGCCGGTAGATATCATACAAACTGTTAAATAAATCATAAAATGTCTTTTCGCATAACGTATAATATATATATATATATATATATATATATATATATATATATATACCCTATTATTATATACGTTATATTTTAGTTGAACCACGTGTTTGTGTAGACATCTCTGTTTTTAAAAATATAATTGGTGTTAACATATAACGTATATTAATGTCGGATTACAAATAAAAACATTATACATGCATATATATATATATATATATATATATATATATATATATATATGCGTATGTGTGCATTTGTGTGTGTGTGTGTGTGTGTTCTAATAGTCATTTTATGTTTTTATAGTCATATCTCTGTAAATTGCGTTTAAGAATATATACTTGAATATATATTTTAAATAATTTACTCTGACTATATGTTTTAAGAGCGTAATATCTCCCCATCATTGATTATGAAAGTCCAAAACTAAGGTAGAATTTAATTTTTAAAATCTTCCTCGTCATTTGTTACAAACCATTTTTGTACTTGTGCCATCATGCAAAAATCAAAAAAAAAAAAGAAGAAAAAATATATCGAACACTAACCTTGTATTTAAGTCGACGGTGGGTAATTCCTTCCGTCGTAAATAAAACGATGCCTTTGTCAGGGCCCATTTTACTTCGGCATAAGTGGTAACTTACATTTGAGCAGATACCCGACAGATGCTTCGGGCGATTAAAAAATTTAATGTCGAATACGTTCCGTAAAGGCACATGTTTGGATCAAAACCGGGGAAACCCGTTTGGAATCTGGACGTACGGTGGGCACCGAGCGGCAGAAAGCTAATAGGCTGGGGGATACACTGGAAAAAATGAAAGACTGAGCCGATGAAGGAGAGACGAAAGCAGGGAAGAAATTGAGTGTGTGCATATTTGTGCGTGCGCATGAACGGAGACTAGTGTGTTATTGTCTGTGTGATTCCCATACATACACACAAATATATATATATCTATATATATATATATAGAATAGTGGAATTTAAGATAACTAATAGAAATATAGAGACTGCAGAGAAATCAAAAAGCAGTAGCGCGATGGGGATCGGGTTGGGATCTAATACACCTATTTAAGAATAATATGGACTCAAAAGCAGACGATAAAAATTCGTAGCGAAATAAAGAATAAAAAATAAATAAAGAATTAGAAGGGGAAGCATAAAACTCACGAACTTGAAGGCATAAGGAGTGAGTTGATTTTATTACACAGACATATTTCTAATTTTTATATCGTTGAATCCCAGAGTTTCACAGGATAAAATAAGCACAGAAAAACGCAATCTGGGTGTAGCAAACCAAATTTTGTTTTCCGTTCTGATAACAATTCTTTCCTTATAATGACTGAGAAGGGCGAATTACTTAGACAAAACAGAATGAAATATGAACTTTGGATATTTTATTTAAAAAAAAGCACCTATTACGTTATATATATATATATATATATATATATAACGTAATAGGTGCTTAATAATAACTATTAAAAATTTAAAAAATTTAAAATTTATATATATATATATATATCTATAAATTTTAAATTTTTGAAATTTTTAATAGTTATTATTAATTTCAGGATTCTAGATGTAAATTTCTTTATTACCACGTTATTATTACTACAAATATAATAATATAATAATAATATTATTATTACGATTAAAATTAATAAGAAAAACTCATAATTAATTTTTCTAGCGTAAATTCAACCCCTAATTTTTAAATTTTAAATTTCAATGTCATACATCTAAAACAGACAACTGACAACTCAGGTCAAAATCTATTTTTTTCATAAACGAAGATTTTTTGTTAATCTAGGTCAAAGACGCTGCGTGAAGCTAAGATCTAATACGTTAAGTTAAACCCCCTTTCCACTTTTTCTTTTCTTCACTTTTTCTTTCTCTTCTCACTTCTTTTTAATTTTTTTCTATTTTCCTTTTTCTATTTCACTTGAGTTCGTCTGGATAAATTTGAAACATTCATTGTTGTATGATTTTGGTCTGACGAGCATGGAAGCCGCGAAATATCATATTATCAATGGATTTGTAAAAATGTTTAACTTTTGTTTCTTGATTATTATAATATTCTGTTAAATTTAACAATACATTTTAACATTGAGTTGTCTTTGGAGTTAGTCTATACTGTAATTTACCTTACCAAATTTCTAGGATTCTATTTTATATATATATATTTATAAGTGGAACTATGTTTGTGTGTGTGTCCGTTACCTATAGACTCCGAAATGGCTGAACCGATTTTCTTGAAAATTTACACAGTTGTACTATAAGCATCTGCGAGTGTTCTTAGCTAGGGTTTGTGTCGAGGTACCCCCGATAATTATCGAAAATTGATAGTCGAAAAAATCGGGTTATAGAAAGAGTGGTCCGATTTTACTCAGATTTGATACATTCATAAACAGACATAATAAACGATATTCAGAAGTTTCAAGGTTACAGTTCTTAAATTAGTGCAGAAAATCGATAATATATATATAAAAGGCAAGATGTTTGTGTACAAATCCACAATTTTTATCCGATTCTCAACAAACTTCACACAAATATTCTTTAGGCTGAGTCTGAGCTTCAGGACCATGGATTAGTTTTAAATCTTTCATCATACTCGAGCAACGCCGGGCTACACTGCTAGTAATTATATATATATATATATATATATAATCTTTTGAAGATCGCGTGCGCGTGAAACACGTGTTTCGACGAGGGTCATCCTATCATAGAAATTAACGTTGCCTATCAAGCGTTTCTTACACTGTCATTGTAATGTACACGTTGAGTAGTTTACTTTACTGATTAGGTAAGTGTTTGACATTAGGACTTTTAAAATTTTTTTCTTAACGCTGTCCTTATTCAATATGTTTTCTTGTTTAATGGTTTTCATGTATTTTGGCAATTCGTCCGTTGGTCTTTATATATATATATTGTCATCCGCAGACAGGTCTGTTTCGCTGTATCACAATTCATCAGTACGTTTGGACTCCGATTGCTTTTTAACCCAGGATTGAAACCCGACCTAATTGGCGTCAGTCGGCGATTCTACCTAAGGGCTATGTGCGTTCGGTGGAAGAAGGCAGACCTTTTTAGCGCGTATATTATCGTTATACGCGCCCAATAGCCAGAGTGCTCTAATTCATTTTACTGAATGAGCGATGTGTACGTTATATATATATATATATATTGATAAATATACATATTTACCAACTTTTTAGCATGAATCGGTGTTTCATGCGTTTTTGCAATCATCAGGTGCATACACCTGTTCTGTGTGCATTAAACTACTCTTGCTTTTGTATCTCATCTCAGTTATGGCACCATCTCTACATATATATTTTCGATGTTTGTAAAGCGATTTTTATTTTTACTTATTAGTAAGTAAAAGAATTCAAAAAACAAAAATGCATAAAATGTTCTTCCATTTTACATGTTAGAATACACGCATTTAAAATCTGCAATTCACACAAGTATGTAACAGAAATTCATGCTGTAATACCCACTTTCTTGATGTGTAAATATGACAAGACTTGATCACGTTAAAAAGGAAATTAAGTTATGAGACCACGTATTGAAAAAGCTACGCTTCAAGCAGAAATTCATATGATTTACATTATTTACATTTTTCGGACTTTTTTCATCCTCTTGAGATGAAAACAACTGTCCGGCCAGTATAAATAATGTAAATATTTACAACACCTCATCTCATAAATATGGACAAATCCTGAAGAGATTTGGGGCGTAGAAGGAACAAAACGTCGTGTTTCTAAACTTATTTAAAAATGGAACTTTTTCTGTGTGTGTGTGTCCGTTACCTATAAACTCTGAAACGGCTGAACCGAATTTCTTGAAAATTTACACAGTTGTACTATAAGCGTCTGCGAGTGTTCTTAGCTAGGTTTTCTCTCGAGGTAACCCCGATAAATAATGACAATCGATAATCGAAAAAATCGGGGTTATAGAAGGAGTGGTCCGATTTTAATCAAATTTGGTACACTCATAGGCAAAGACATAAGAAACGATATTCAGAAGTTTCAAGTTTGCAGTTCTTACAATAGTGCAGAAAATCGATAATATATATATATATATATATATATATATATATATATATTGCAATATGTTTGTGTGTTTGTGTGTTTATCTGCCTGTATGTTTGTGTTTTTTCGGCTCTTTTATTTTAGTTTTTGCTTCGGGTTTGGCTCTAAGTAGTTATAATTGTAGTTCTTAGTCTCAGCCATGATACCATTTACTCGGAGGACGTACTTAGCCTTCAAAATTCAGTTCACGACGAAAAATATTTATTTGATATCGATACCAGGAAATCAAAATTTGACTTACATCCATTCATTTTTCTTTCAGTCTACGGTTTTGCTTTAACTGGAAACAACTATTGATTTTTAGTCTTTCGTGCCAACGTCCAAAGAGTCTGAGCTCCAGGGCCATGGATTAGTTTTAAAGCTTTCACCCTAGCAACGCCGGGCTATACTGCTAGTATCACAATAAAGATGAGAACAACAATCGGAATGTTGCCAATAATGCAAATGATTACAATGCCTCAGAAATACTGACACCCAAATAACAAAAAAACAAAAAAATCGCATGTCTAACGCAAAATAATTTTTGTTCCACTAAACGCTTTCAACTGGATCGAATTGAATCTTTCTATCTATCTTTTTGTTGTTTTTTAATCATTTCACCCCAAGTAAGGCAGTTTTACTGCCACTGTTACACAGGGGGTTACATAGCGAGAAGTGATGATAAAGAGGGGTTACTTATAGGGGATGTCAGGAGGAGGCTAATAGACGGATGAGAATACCGGTGTAATGAGGACGGAGTTGATGGGGAAAAGAGCTTCAGAGAAAGGATGCAAGTTAGAGAGATAAATGTCTATTAAGTTACATTTAAATTCCTTGAGACTGTAGCTGTCGGAGCAGCAAGTATATGGAAAGGAAATTCCACGGGCGGGAAGTGCCAGTAAAGAAGCTGTTAGAGTAGAAATTGCGGTTCGATTTTATCGGTTTCACTGTAAAAGAGTGGGACCTAGTTGCCAGTTTAGTCGCACGTGTACATTCAGACATAGGGGGCACTAGTGAGCTAAGTTAATCGGACGAGAAGCCGTGAACGTATTTGTCGAAGAGGCACAGAAAAGCCACGTCACGCCGGTGAGAGAGCGACTTCAGCCGAGCTGCCAAGTCGGTATCGATCACATTACAAATTTTCCATTAAACTTTGTCAAGAACCCCTAAGTAAATAGCAGAGGCACCCAACCAGATGTGGCACCTTGAGTGGCCCTTGATTATTGTATTGGGTGAATGATAGTAAAAAACAATTACATAGATATATTATACACTCATGGAACATTAAAATAGTACTTGACTGTCGTCTAATACCGTAGGTATTGACTAAACTGGCATCAGGCATCTATCATGTTCTGCGTGTATTGAACTGTCATTGCTTTAGCCTCCGAGTCTATCTTGTTAAAACTTTTAGGAACTAAATAAGCAGCCCATGACTCGTCAATGTTAGAGTAATTAGTGATCTTAGAAAATCTATATGAGAAAATCGGTCTTCTAGAAATGTTTGCTAATTATCTTGTTCTTTTTTTTTAAACAAGATTAGTAAATATCTAAAAAGATAAAGACTAAGTGTATGATTAACACAGAGTAAAAAGTGTTCAGCTCAATCATAATAGTAGGTTTGCTTGGCCAATCGAGCTTTGTGAAAAAACGTCTCAAGGTTACGCGTGCATGGATTACCTGTATATGAGATTTTGTTAGAGAAACTGCAAATATGAATTTAAAGTGTGAAAATAAAAATGGCCTCGATGAAATGACTAATATATATATATATATATATATATATATATATATATATATATATATATATATCCGAGTGAATAAAGAAAGAAAAAAATTTTTTACAACGCCCAAAAGATTAATTTAAAACAGTGCTCGGTATATAATATATAGAGGTGTGAATATTTATTCTAAATTATATCTTAGACTATGTACAAATTTTTTAAATATCCACTAGAAATCGTACATTTGTTTCGACATGCAAACTACAATGTCTCATCAGGTGGTGTGGAGAGAAATGGATATATATATATATATATATATATATATAGATAGATAGATAGATAGATAGGAAGGAAGGAAGGAAGGAAGGAAGGAAGGAAGGAAGGAAGGAAAGGACTCTAACAGCTCGGCACATAGATGTATCGAAAAATATGAGAGCGAGAGAGATAAAGAGACATAGATAGAGAGAGAGGGAGAAAAACTATATATTGATGTTAGCTTAACACTAAACGACTTCGGAAACTTTTGCGAGGAAAATGGATGTTGGATAGCAGGAAGGATAGAAGAAATAACGTAAAGCCGGACGAATTTGATAAAGAAAAGGAAAGAGGTAAGAAAGCATTTTAAACATAAAGCAGTGAATAGACGTGCTTGTTGAACATCCTACAAACATGTACAGATCTGGTTAAATACATTTAAACTGCGCTTCTTACACTTATCGATGGTTTTCTCTTCCTTTCCCGGTTTGCCTACGTTTTACTGTCGGTGATATTGGCGAAGCAGATTTATATCACTTGGCCTTATTCCCAATTTACCTCATCTAAACTTACTGCCTAAAAAGCCAGGTGCAAACGAATGCGAACTCCACCAAACTATCAGTTTAGAGAGCCACATAAGAAAACTCATCATCCGAATCCTGATGAATAGATCGCGAAACACAATCTGGCTAAGGGTGGGATAAGAACAGTGCAGTTTCGTCAAGGACACAGGAACAAGGAGAGCGATATTTATGCTTAGAAGGCTCCCACAAAGAGCAATAGAAATGAAAAGGGACATGTAACGATGTTTTATAGACTGTACAAAAGCGTTCAACAGAATATGTCACAAAAAACTGCTCAGCAAAATCGACATATTTGGGAAAAAGATTAGCGTAATCAAGAACCTCTACTGGCAGCAAACCGCATGCATACGGACAGGAAAAGACTTACAAAGATAGAAAAAGGCATAAGAAAATTTGGAGTTTCTTACGCGAATGTCTAGAAATACAACATGCTGTTTCTCCTGGTGGACTGAATTGTGTCATTATATTTTAATCATTTCACCCCAAGCAAGGCGGAACCGTCTCTATTGCGCAAGCGGATACACTGAAAGAAAAGACTGGATAGTATTTGAAGGAATATAAAGGATAGACGGAATATAAAGGAATATAAAGGATGGACGGAATTTGAAAACACAGAATATAGCAATTTAATTTTGAATTTAAATCTTTTGAGATTGTAGTTATCGAAGAAGCAAGTAAACGAAATGTGATTCACTGGCGAGAAGTACGAAAAAAGAAACCGTTGTAGTAAAATCCTGCATATATACAAATCAACCATTCGTCCGTGCATGGAGTACTGCTGTCATATATGGTCAGGCGCCTCCGCTGTTCATCTCGGTGTTCTTGACAGGCTCCAAAGAAGAATCAGTAATGTGATAGGTACCGACTTGGCGGGTCGACTACAGTCACTTTCCCATCAACGAGATGTGGCTTCCCTTTGTCTGTTCTATAAATACTTCTATGGCTTCTGCTCCAACGAGCTTAAGTCACTGGCGCCTCTGCAACAGGTGTTTACTCGTGCAACCAGACTGGCAACTGGGTCTCACCCATACACAGTGAGATCATCAAATGCAGACGACAATTCTACTCCTGCAGCTTATTTCCTCGCACTTTCCGCCTGTGGAACTCGCTTCGTTATTCTTGCTTTCCTGACGCCTACAACCTCCAGGAATGTAAATGCAAGGCCAATACTCATTTCTTAACCTCTTGACCCTAATTCTTTCCTCACCACCCTGTATATCCTTTCCTTTCTCTCCACCTCTGCAACTGTCATCACACCCGTATTCCCTCCCTTCTCCTTTCTAAATGGTTTGTCCTTCTCTTCACTCTCTTCTATCTAATTGTTTTACTCTTATGTAGCCCCCTGCACATCAGTGACGTTACCGCCTTGCTCGGAGTGATATGATTAAAAAAAAGTGGCGGTTACATTGGACTATTTCAACTTCAAATAGGAGGGACCTAAATTCAAAACTAGTAACACGCTTAAAATCACGTGTTTGCTGCATCAGAGGAAAATGCTCATTAGAGCAGTTGCCATGAAAATATTTGTAGAAGAGACAAAAAGGAGTAACATTACGTCATCGAAAAAGTGACTGCAGTAGTGATGTCAAGACACGAGCGATTGCATTGAAGACCCTTTGAATTTTGTCGAGAATCTTGATATGTAAAGCAAAAGCACCCGACCAGATATGGCTACAGTATTCAATGCAGTGACAAATTGTAGATTTATAAATGTGCAAGATGGATTCTGGCGCAAAAAAATCTTGGTCCGAAACAGAGACCCAAACTTTCTATCAGTAAATGGAGCTATAGATTCGATGTCGGCGTGTCACATTCAGGCAGTTAAGTATCATACGTGATACACGTTTGGGCAATCATGTCCCGAAAAAGACATGACTGACTGGGCAGAAGATTATCCTGCAGTTGGTTGCCGTTGCTTTCTGCGATAGACTGGTTGCCAGCCAAGGCTATAGAACCTAATGTGTCCTATTATTTAACTCATAAATGGAGGGAAAAGACGGATTAATATCTTACCCAATGGTATTTGTGCGTAAATAGATGTAAGGAAATACTACTGGAATTCGAACTCCGGCATCCCGATTTCATATCCGAGTCGATATCCACTGCACCACAACGCACATCCCGTACCATATTAGGTGAGTTGAAAAAAATGAGGCCAAGGAGGTTCAGTGTATTACTCTGCAGAAGACTTGCATCAACCATGTTGATGGCTGGAAGGAGAGTTTCTCTAGGGTGGTTTATCTCAGTTTTGTTTCGGAGCATTAAAATTTACAAGCCATTTGTTGTCCCACTTAACCACTGTTTGGAGGTCTGATTCAGCAGCAGACAGGTTTACTTTGTCAACCTTAGCAGATTTCCTATTGAGACGGGAGTAAATGGTGGTGACATCTGCATAGATGACTATTTTGGAACTGATTTTACCAGGAAGATCATTTATGAAAATCAGAAACAGCGTTGGACCTATGATAGAGCCTTGAGAGACACCCGCATTTGTGTGAAAGGATCTAGATGCTTTCCCGTTCAAAACTACCTTTATTTCCTGATTTGATTGAAATGATTAGATAAAACAAACATTCGTCCAGAAATACAATGGCCCTGAAACTTGTGCCGACTGTCAAACCCTGTCAAACGGTTTTGAGATATCTATAGCAACAGCTCGAACTTTACCATTTTTATAAAGAGCCTGGCATATATTTTCACTGATGTTCTTTAGCAGATCAGCGGTAAACCTTTTTAAAGCAGAAGCCATATTCCTTGTCAGATAGTAAGCCGTGAGAGGTAAAATGCTTAAGTATATCTGCATTGGTTGAGCCTCGAATACTTTGCCAAAACTGTAAGAGGATAATAAGGCCATAGTCACAGGGATCAGAACGTTAACCAAGATTCTTAAAAACAACAACTACAGAGAGGAATTCCGACAAACAAGAAAGCAAAGAAGTAATAGTTTAAGATTTCGGAGACATATGCATATATAACTCAGTTGAGTATCTTTTCTAGGTGGGAAATCGGGTGTCAACTTACTAGTCAATTGGAGAATTAGGAAAGAATTTGCAAGCAAATCATGCAGCCTTGTCTGCTGTAAATGTGAGGAAATCAAAATAATTGAACAGAGGAGGAAATGGGTGTTTTCAGTTGTTCTCCCACACTTGCAAAGTCACCAGTAATTCCTAGAAGCAAACCTGCGAGATACTATACGTACTTCTATTTTATCAGCAAACGATAACTTCGATTCATTTAGAACACGCTTCAATTAATTACGACTAGAGACAAAGAGTCGTCTGTTGTAATCAGACGTGTCATTCCGCTACAGCCGGAAAAATTAATTAGACTTCCTTGCTAGAATGAAAGCATCAATGCCGGCTTTCACCCGGGCGGAGACCTCTGAGGTGCAATCTTTGTTCCAAGAGACATCAATAAGAAATTCACGGAAGAAGTCCCAATCTGCACGTTGATAAAAGAATAATATTCTCTTGGTATGAGGTGCCTGGATAAAAGGAGAGCTGAAAAGGATGTTTATAGATTCCACCGCTTGATCAGAGTTTCCAAGGGAGCAGACCTGCATAACATGACATGAGTCAAAAATAGAATTAGGGAAGAAATCTAGAAGAGAAGCGTATTTTTCAAGGTTACTTAAAAACTTGTGAGGTAGTAAACAGATTATGTTATTGAGAAGTTCAGTGTTTGGACGCCAGTAAAATCTGTAACAGATTGTTTAATCCATGTGACATGGTGGATATTAAATACAAAGAACACAAATATATTTTTCAATAGATGTAAAGAAATGGCCTTGTCTGTATTGTCAGAAATGCTATGAAGCACAGCACAGCTGAGAAATTAAGGCAGTGGTAGAGAAAGAAGAGATACCTGAGTTTAATAGAGAGAGACGGAGAGACTCATAAGAATAGTCTGAAGATTCAAAAGAGATTTCCCTTGCCAAAGAGTGATGTTAGCATACATAAATTCCTAGGCTATGTAGATATTACAGTCATTCCTAAAGAGAGGAAGGTAACCAGAAATCTAAAGAGGGGACTGCAGAGTTAATATAAGTTTCACAGAGAGCTAAGATCTCTGAGAATGTTTTGATGAGGAACGATTCCACATTGCAAAAGTTGGTACGAATATTACGGTTGTTTGAGGTTCTTAGGTGTTTCTTTGTTTAGCTAGTTTTGTTTTACATCATGGAGCTCTTTTTTACAAGGGTGCCTAACTGACCCTACTATACTGTACAGTCTACAAAATCAAAAGCGAACAAAGTGCATTCGCGAAATTAATAATATAACATGGCTAGAATTTACTCATTGCACAGTGTATATTTGTAAATCTAACCGACTTATTTGTTTTTACAGAAAATTTATTCTTCTACCTTCTGCAGTTATGTTTTAATACGTGAATTTCTTAAGAACGTCTGGAAGCAATAGAAGTTTTAAAAAAGTATTTGCCCATGCAATCACTTTAGGTCCAACATATTACAGAAAATTATTTGGATTTTATCGAGAATTTTAATATATCCTGCAAGAGCACCAAATCATATATAGCAGCAATATTCAATTCCCGAACGAATGGCATATTCATAAATGTGCAAGATGTGTTTGGCATAAAACAAAGAAAAATTAACTGGTATAGTGAACCAACTTTTTTAACAATTGATTAAAAATAATCTTTCTAATTCATGTTACAAGAAAACGGGAAATTAACTTTGAATTAAAACCAATGGTTGTTGTTTTAGGAAAACATTCGACTATATTTCCAAATGTGTTTTAAGAATCCTGATTGAAATTGGAATACAGTGAAGAGTGTTATTGTCTACGCCATGAAAAGTTATGTTAATAAAAATAACATATAGAAGATTTTATCACAAAAGATATTATCTTTTTATGTAATAAAGAGAATACAAGTCTATATTTTCATTTATGAAATCTGATAGCTTTATTAACTTTCAAACGATGTATGCTATTATTCATTTAAATAGTTTATCCTTTATCGTTTTTATCTCGACTCTCAGGTAGTTTCAAATTCCATTTAGTTAATTAAAAATGATTTGTATAGACTTCGACGAAATATGAGCTTGCAACGGTGTTTATTTTTTTTTTTTTTAGAGAGAGCCGATTTGATAATGATGATGACTTATCACAATCAAACCAGCCTACAAAGTTTAAATCTAGTCTTATTATGTACGAATGCAGAATAACGCCTCCCTTAAACGCATTGTAGTGCAGTTGATATCGCCTCGGAACGGTAAATCGGGGTGCCGAGTTCGAATTCCGGTTGAATTCCTTGAATTCATTTACGCACAAATACCCTTGGGAAAGGTATTAATCCGTTTCTTCCTTCTAGTTATGGGTTAAATAATAAAACAGATTGGGTTCTATAGCCTTGGCTGGCAACCAGTCTACCGCAGAAAGTAGGGGGTTACATAGGAGGAAAGTTATGAGAAAGAATGATAGGTTACAGGGCGTGCTAGGAAGTGGCTAAGAGAAGGGTTAAGATACTGAGAGAGGAGTGGACGGAGAAAGGAGCATGAGAGAGAAGATGCAAGTTAGCAAGATAGGAGATGACTATGACTTTACACTTAAACTCCTGGAGATTGGAGCTGTCGTGGAAGCAAGTAAACGGAAGGGAATTCCACAGGCGGGAAATGTGAGAAATGAAGAAATAATTACAAGACCACATCTCAGAAATAGAGACAATTATTTCTATGAAATAATCTAAACTTATTTATAAATGGAACTTTGTCTGTGTGTGTGTCCGTTACCTATAGACTCCGAAACGGCCGAACCGATTTTCTTGAAAATTTACACACTTGTACTATAAGCGTCTGCGAGTGTTCTTAGCTAGGTTTTGTGTCGATGTACACCCGATAAATATCGAAAAATCGGTTTATTGAAGGAGTGGTTCGATTTTAATCAAATTTGATACACTCATAGACAAAGACATAAGAAACGATATTCAGAAGTTTCAAGGTTACAATTCTTGCAATAGTGCAGAAAATCGATAATATATATATATATGTAAGGCAAGATGTTTGTTTGTGTTTGTCTGTTTATCTGTCTGTATGTCCTTTATACAAATCCCCAATTTTTATCCGATTCTCACCAAACTTCACTCAAATATTCTTTAGGCTGAGTCTGAGCTCCAGGACCATGGATTAGTTTTAAAGCTTTCATTACACCCGAGCAACGCCGGGCTACACTGCTAGTAATTTACTAAGCGTAGCTTATATGTGGTACAAAGCCAAAAGTATGTAGCACCGAATGCTGATCGAATTCGCAACTCACTAGAAACTGATATGGCGAGACAAGTTTGCTAACTATTTGCTAACAACAATAGCAAAGCGCCCAGTGATATATTAAGCGTAGCTTAGATGAAACACAAGGCCAAAATTATGCAGCGCCCTGTGAGAATCGAACTGTCTACTCAGTCGTAATTGATCATCAAGACAAGCTTGCTAACAATTGTAAATTCTACAAAATACAGTGATTCACTATACGTCGCTTAGATTTTGGCACAAGGTCGACAGAATGAGGGATCTAGTGAATATCGAAGTCAATATTCAGTCGTAATGAAATTATCAATATAAACTTGCTAAAGTTTACTCCACGACAAAGTAATGAGTGCTTTATTAATAGATTCATTACGACTGAATATTGACTTCGATATTCTCTAGGTTAGATCTCACACAAAGCCGAAAGTAGGGAGCAGCCAGTGGGAATCGAACTCACTAGTCAATCGTAATTAATCTAGCAAGGCTATCTAAAATAGGCCGAACGTGTGGAGCATCAAGTAAGGACTGAACTCACTACTCAGTTTTAATTAATCTTATAATCTAGCTTCCTAAGCATTACACTACGTCAATGTACCCCAGTTTCGCCAAATATATGCGATGTGAAGTCGTTCAAAACGTCCACACTTTTTTTAAGACAACCATAATAAAGTCAAGATTCGCACATATAAATAACAATATATCTTTTCTATTTATTCCCCATCAGAATTAAAATACATTATCTAATTTGGTTCTTTACTTAAATTAGAAAGATGTCTATATTATTTCTAAGGGTTCCTCTTATCTGTTTAAATATACTTGTAGGGTTTGATGCGAGTACTGAATAGATATGGGCGTGCCTTAAAGCGATTTCCATATTCACAATCGATTCTTTCTCTCTCTCTCTCTCTCTCTCTCTCTCTCTCTCTCTCTCTCTTTCTCTAATTTCTGTTTATCTCTATCATCGTCTCTCTCTTTCTCCCTCTCTCTCAATCTCTTCGGTTCATGAAGCTTTCTCTTCTTTCGCTACCTACGTGCATGATGATTTCTAAGTCTCTAGCTGTCTCTCTTCTCGTTGTTTACACGTAACTCTTTGTGTTCTCAAGTCTCTTAATTGTCATTCGTCTCTCTGATTCTCTTTTTCAAACGTATAATTTACAACTGCTTATCTTCTTTCTACATCTAATCTTTCTTTGTCTCTTTCTCTATATATTTCTCACGCATTTTCTTTCATTATTTTTTGCTGTCTTTATGTGTGGACTAGCAGTATAGCCCGGTGTTACTCGGGTGTAATGAAAGCTTTAAAACTAATGTATGGTCCTGGAGCTCAGACTTTTTGGACGTTGGCACGAAAGACTAAAAAGCAATAGTTGTTTCCAGTTAAAGCGAAACCGTAGACTGAAAGAAAAATGAATGGATGTAAGTCAAATTTTGATTTCATGGTATCGATATCAAATAAATATTTTTCGTCGTAAACTGAATTTTGACGGCTAAATAAGTCCTCTGAGTAAATGGTATCATGGCTGAGACTAAGAACTACAATTATACCTACTTAGAGCCAAACCCGAAGCTAAACTAAAATAAAAGAGCTGCGAAAATACGACATACAGGCAGATAAACAGACAGACACACAAACATCTTGCCTTATATATATATATATATATATATATATATATATATATATATATATATATTATCGATTTTCTGCACTATTTTACGAACTGTAACCTTGAAACTTCTGAATATCCTTTCTTATGTCTTGAGTGCATCAAATTTGATTAAAATCGGACCACTCCTTGTATAAACCGATTTTTCGATATTTATCGGGGGTACCTTGATACAAAACCTAGCTAAGAACTCTTGCAGACGGTCATAGTAAAACTGTGTAAATTTTCAAGAAAATCGGTTCAGCCGTTTCGGAGTCTATAGGTAACGGACGCACACACATAGACAAAGTTCTATTTATGAATAAGTATAGATTAGATCAGCCTCTATTTCCAGCTTACGGCCACCGGTTCCCGTACTATTACTGAAATTAATTAACATCTAGCCTGGTCAGTACCTAGACGGGAGATTGCTTGGGATTACCATGTGCCGTAAGCTTCATCGTGCGGGTGGTGTAATTGATAAATTTTCGAAATTTTTAATTGGAGAACCGAGTTCCAATTCCAGTTGGGTTCATTATAATCAGTTACGTGCAGATAAACCTACGAATTGTATAAATCAACTTCTCTGTCCAGTTATCGGCTTATTTGACAAAACTATTAATATCATTTTTCCACAAAATCTGACAATCTAAAATTATATTCTGGCTTTAAATAACCTGCAAAGGGATGATACGACGTAAAAAATGAATTAATCAATCAATCAATCATTTAAATTATTTTTGGATCTGCAACTGTTGCATGCTTCTCTTTCAGATCAATTCAATACGGCATTCCACTGACAAATATTAGGGACTATAATCTTGTATGTGCAGGTGGTGTGATGGATGTAAGCTCAGATTTCCAATTCTGGAAATGTCCGTTATATTTATTTAGGCACAGATACCTCTGGGATAAGTAATAATCTACAACTTCCGCCTCCAAGTTATAGGTAAATTAGAAATACTTTCGTTGTTTGATCGTCTTCCCCCAAGCAAGGCGGTACCGCAACTGATGCGAAGGGGCCTACATCAGAGAGTTAAAATTTTAGGCAGGAGGAGAGTGAAGAGAAAGACGAACCAGTTACAGGGGGTGTCAGAGAAAGGGCAAGAGAAGGATGTGAACACAGGAGTGAAGACAGTTGCAAAGGTAGAGAGAAAGGAAAAGAACATGATACACGGGGTGATGTAGAAAGAACTGGAGTATAAGAGATGGGAATTGACATTGCATTTAAATTCCTGGAGGTTGTAGCCGTCAAGAAAGCGAAGTATACGGAAGGGATTTCCACAGGCGGAAAGTGCGAGAAAAGAAGCTGTGGAGTAGAACTGTCGCCTGCATTTGGTTGATCTGACTGTAAATGGGTGGGGCCTTGTTGCCAGTCTGGTTGCACGAGAGGGCACTAGTGACCTAAGTTCGTCGGAGCAGAAGCCATGAAAATATTTGTAGAAGAGACAGAGGGAAGCTACATATCGCCGGTGAGAAAGTGGCTGGAGTCGAGCTGCCTGGTCGAGACCAATCACATTACCGATTCTCCCTTGGAGCCTGTCGAGAACACTGAGGTGAACAGCAGGGTTTTGTATTAGTAAACCATTATTACCTGAAAAAATCCTTACATTTTCACGCAGTAGGTTGCAATTATTTTATGACAACCAAGACTGTAGAAACCAATCTGTTTATCTATTTAAGCAATAACTGTTAGGAGAAAAGATGGATTTATGCCTTTCTCAAGCGTATTTCAGCGCAGGTGAAGGCAACGAACTCAACTGAAATTCGAACTCGGATTTCAAGTTGCTCTTGAGACGATATCTACTGCACTACAATGTATAGCAAGTTTTACAGTCTATATATATATATATATTAATTTCTTTATGTTTATATAACGTATAATTTTTTTAGTATTTTTCAATGTATATAGCGTTTTCAAGAAATTCCTATCTCTCGGTGTCATTCACTTTATTAAATCAAACATTCTAGTCTACATGTATAATTTTCTTAATTTATATCGTACTTAAATATCTATCTCCTTCATATTTCATTTTTTTTCTATTTTTTGTCTGGTTTGTTTTATATTTGTTTTTGCTGGTAAATTTTTTATTTGTTCCCCGAAGGTCTTTAACCCGTCAAATCTCTCCTAAACATCCTTAATTACGTTCAAATGTATATGCTGAACTCAAATCGATAATTGTTTATTGAAGAAACTTACCTTTTTTCCTGTTATCGACCAAAAAAAAATCGGACTATATCTCACCCCTTACCACCGTTCTCATATCTGATTCAACGCTGAATGACTTGAAACGTAGGATACTTATTTCGGCCTGTTACTTCATTTGAGCAAATACTCCGCGATTTATTTGGTTTCGGAAGATAATTTCCGCGTAGTAATTGCAAAAAGATAGTAAATTGGTCGAAAAATTGCCAAACTACTCGTGAAGTCATTCTGCAGTGAATAACATTTTTTGAAGCGTGGTTACGGGGGTGAGATAAACAGCGAAAAGAAGTTCGATATTTTTAGGTAGGTTTTGTCAATAAACAATTACCGATTTGAGTTCAGCATTTACATTTGCACAGAAATAAGGATGTTTTGGAAAGATTTGAAGGGGTAAAGCCTTCGGGGAACAAATAAAAAATTTACTTTTTTACTTTCCTTCCTTCTTTCTTTCTTTTGCTGCTTCTCGCCGTCATTCTTTTATTATATTACGCTCTTTACTTCAGCACTGTATGTCAGTATCTTTTTTTCTCCTGCTCTCTTATTATTTATAATCTTTCTTTCTCTCTCAATTTTCTCGTTTTGTATTTTTAAGTTTTCGAGTGGTTCTCTCTCTCTCTCTCTCTTTATTTGCATTTCTTTCTTTCTCCTCTTCGATCTCTGTATCTCTATCTTCTTGATGTCTAAAGCTATGGAATCTTATCCTCTCTTTTTTTTTCTTTTTTGCTTCTCTATCTATTTCTATGTCTCTCTTACACATTTCCTTTTTTATTTTAGCGCATCCCAAGATTGTTCTTTTACTGTGAAAATTCATCATCGTCTTTCTTTCTTTCGATTCTATTTTCTCTTCTCAGAATCACATTTTAGGAAGTATAGCTGGATGCCGTCGGAGATGGGTGCCGGCCAGTCTGGCAAAAATCAATGGATGAAAAAAAATAGAAAGAAGAATTTACGTGCATTGCCCGATGGCACAATATAGCGTCTTCGTAGTACGGAAAAATCGTTCACTAAATTATATTTATTACAAAGCAAAAATAAGAGAGAGAGAGAGAGAGAGAGAGAGAGAGAGAGTGAAAGAGAGAAGAGAGAGAGGGGGGAGGGGGATTTCGTATTAGTTTGAAAATGCACTTATTTAACCCGGTACCCAAACTTGGCTGAACTCAAGATGGAACGTAACAAGAATAATAGATACTTGGCATCAAGATCAAAATAAGCAAACAAATACATAAATAGCGTTTCGGCTTACGAATATAGCTGTTGATGTATTGATTGATGCGTTTTCAATGGTTTGTCAACCATTCGCAGGTTATTTAAAGCCTGAATATATATAAGAATTCTTTTTTTTAATTAAATAATGATTTAGTGAAACATGTCTTACTGATTAATGATTACAGATCTTTTTTAATAATCGTATCGCCCCAAGCAAGGCATAATACTGCTACTGTTGTGCAGGGGGTTACATAGGGGGAAAAGTTATGAAAAGGAGTGACAGAATACAGTGGGTGTCAGGAAGTTGGTAAGAGAGGGATGAGAATACTGAAGAAATGAGATGAGAGCATGAGAGAGAGAGAAGATGCAATTCAGTGAGATAGGAGATGACTATTGACTTTACATTTAAATTCTTGGAGATTGTAGCTATAGAGGAAGTAAGTAAATGGAGGGAATTCCACATGCGGGAAGTGATCAGTTTTCTGTAGATCCGAAAGAGAATTCTGCAATAAATGGAGATCCATAAAAATACAAATGACTAATTCGTTTTCCACGGCTTATCAAACATTTACAGTTTATTTAAAGCCATAATTTATTTTTATATTATTCACAGTTAATATTACAGCACCTGGTATTCCGAAATTGTTACCAATCTAATTTGCTTAACTCTGGTCTATACTTGAAGTTGCTTAAATCTGGTGATCGTACGGGAACCGGTTCTTTAACGTGATGTAACTGAAAGGTATAGCACCCGAACATCTAACCTTACAGCATCTGGTATTCCCAAGCGTTCACCCATCTAAGTAGTTTCCAGCTCGACGCTGCTTAGCTTTGGTGATCGTACGGGAAACTGTGTTTTAACGTGATGTGTCCCTAAGGGCGATAATATCTATTGTGTATTCTGAAGAAACAATAATAATGTACTGAATGATTATAGCCTTTTCCTTATAAGGAAATATTTTGCATTCCTTGCCCAAGTAGTAAATGAAACAGTCGGTTGAAATTTATAAAATCTTACTATTACGACACTATTCATAATGTTATGTCTTCTGTTATTGCACTTCCCAATAGTGATAGCGGGGTCCTTCCTAAAAACATTCGCTTTAAATGGGACATTAACAACTTGACTATTTCATTATTTTCTCTTTGAGTAAGATATGCTACCCATTTTAATTATTGCTTCTATTGAAAGTCGTCAAATCCTGCAGTTTCTGTCATTTGGTACATTTATTTGTTTGTGGTGATGTAGCACCATTCTAGGAGGTTCGATGAAAGATAGTCCACGCTAACACATACTTGAAGCCATTTTTATTCGTTGATTTAGAAAAGTATCGAAGGCAAATTGGCATGGCGAAGGAAGCATTCCAAAAGTTGAATAAAGTATTAAGAAACAGAAAAATTTCGCTAGAAAGAAAGAAAAGTGTACTGGATTGCTATGTGATGTCAGTTCTTCAATATGGAAGTGAATATTCATCGAAGATGAAGGAAAAACTTGACGCAGCTGAAAGGTGGTTCTATAGAAGGATGCTGCGGAGATCCTGGATCAAGCATGTGAGCAATGATGAGGTTCTGGAAAGGATGGAAACGCAAAGGAAATTAATATTGAGCATCAAGAAGAGAGAGTTAAATTTCCTGGGACATGCAATGAGGAAGGAAGACTTGAAGAGCCTGATACTAACAGGCCAGATAGAGGAAAAATGTAAGAGGGGAAAGCAGCGGATAACATATTTGAAGGTCCTGATCAGGTGGATAACAGAACGAGAGCTGCGTGGTGTAACAGGAGAAACCGTGCTAAGAGCTATTAGGGATAGGGAGATGTGGAAAGCCGTGATCGCCTACACACCCTGAAAGGACAATGCACATGGAAGACGAAAGAATCTATTATTGATAAGGTATTAGCTAGTCGTAATCTACATACCAACTGGGTAATTGACTATCTAACAAAGAAACTAAGAAAAGAAAAGAATTGTCAATTATTACTCATTTGTAGTGCACCTTGACATGGTGTAATGTTTAACAAAGTTGTCTCGATAGAACAAATACGACTTAGCAGTGAGTTCGATCTCCACGCACTTTGGGTTAGGCCTATAAAAATCTCCTTATAACCCTATTGAGCTATAAGTCTTATATATTTAAATCAGCATAATAATAAAAACAGCCTAAAAAGGGTTGGGCCCTGTAAAGCTATATTGCCCACGAGACACCATTGCTAATACGGCGGCAACGTGTGTGGTGCCACTCTAAACCTAAAAGGTTACGAGACTCGATCTCCATTCGCTTTGGGTTAGGCTCATAAAAATCTTTTAATGATTCTAATGAGCTATAAGTCTTATATATTTAAATCTTGATAATAATAAAAGAAAAAACTGCCTGTAAAGCTATATTGCCCACGAGACACCACTGCTACTGCGGCTGCGCTGTGTGTGGTGCCTCTATAATCCCAATAGCTTACGAGACACGTTATCATGACCGGTAATGATAAAAATAATAATAAAATTGAAAAAAATAAACAAATTTCGGCATTGAATGACTTAAAAGTTTGTCACTAAATCCAATAACCAGTGCGTCCTGGGTATCAGAATAAACAACCTCCGGTAGCAAGGCCTCTGACAGAAATTTTCTTTTGAGCGCGGAACCAACTTTTAATTTTTTCCTGTTCCTAGGTACATCCTGATCCATCGTTGTAGTGTACTGAACAAAACAAGATTTAAAATTCAAATGCTAAGCACTGACCCATTGATTTTATTAGAAATAAACGAATTTACACGAATTACAAACTTTGCTTTGCAAACTTTATCAGAAACAGATAATTTTACTGAAACTTTTAACGAGCCGATGTGAAGGTTGTTTGTCGTCCAATGGAAAGGCTAGAATCACATCCGGGAGTGAATTCCCAAATGATCTTTTCGAGCCCTACAAACGAAATAAAAGACAGATAAAGTTCGACTGTCACCAGAGAGAAGACGAGAGTAATTAACATGTACCCTTGACAAACGTCTTTATTATTATTACTTCTTTCTTTCTCTCTCACCTCCTTCCTTTTCATCATTCACCTTCAAAGACAATCCTACGAAACAATAACGCTCATACCTACATGCACACATCCGTTTCTACGTACGTGCACATAAACTCATTCCTGCAATGACTACTACGTACTCTTGATGCCATTAACTTCTTAATACTGTTTCTTATTGAACATTAACTTTTACGATTCATGCTTTTCTTTTATATTAATAAGTTTCTATTTAAACATACAAAAAGTATACTTTTCTTCTTCCATATGTCCACCTGCTGATTACCTTCTGATAATTCTGGATAAAAACTGTAAGTTGTAGGAAATTTGGTTGTGTTTTACACAAGGCCATTTCAAAAACATTACCCATCTCCCTACTTTTATTGTAGCCTATGTTAAAATCCCAGCTATTGGTAAATACTTAACCTCTAGAATGGAGTCAAAACACTATAAAATTATAAAAATAGATTTTAATAGTAAAAATAGCTGCAAAACATTTTTGGAAAAAATATTGCCACAGATATATATATTATTAGCTATACATTTTTGTAAAAAAAAAATACTACCAGCAATACATTGTTGGAAAAAAACCCAGAAATATTAATACATATTCTATTTATACGAACTCATCCTAACATGATTGCCTTCATTAAATAGCCCACTGTGGTTGATATGCCGTAAAACAAAGTAAATCAAACTAAACAAGACAACCACTGAAAATCGAAACATTTGGGTCTCACTGAGAGTTGGCTTAATTTTAAAAAATAAAATAATACCATGCTACGATACAGACGATAGTATTTAACTCAACATGTGACAAGAGAACAAAGATCAGGTATCAGGATCGGATGATTGAGGTTCACAAACGTGAAACGCTGAAACAATGAGAGTGTCATTATTAAATGAAGATAGTATCAGTTGTCACTGGAACCTGAGTTAATAGCGTAATTGTAGCGAACACCCATCTAAAAAAGAAAAAGATATCTGTGGTTAACCGTCAAATAACGGTGTCACGCGTAAATCTTTCATGTAGGCTAACACCCGATCATCATTTTGAAATGTGAATGGATTGCAAAAATATTGGTATCAATGTACAATGAAATCAGATAAACCAACCGAACTAAGTCAGAAGGTCAGATGTAGTCGAAAACAGAGATAAGTAAAGAAAAAGACATAAGAAGAAAAAGGCATTCTGCACCTGAGCTATTTTAACGGTAAATAATTTTATTGTTATAAAGAAAAGTTATGTTTCAACGGGAAATATAAAAATTCACAGATTAAAAAAAATATATGGAGAGCTTTAATTTTTATAATCATATCGCCCTAAAAAGCATTTTACTGCCACTGTTTTGGAGGGGGTTACATAAGAGGAAATTTATGAGAAAGAGTGACAGGTTATAGGGGGTGTCAGGAAATGGGTAAGAGAAGGATGAAAATATTATGAGAATGAAGTAGACGTAGAAAATAGCATGAGAGAGAGAGAGAGGATGCAGGTTAGTGAAATAGGAGATGACTATTGACTTTACATTTAAATTCTTGGAGATTGTAGCTGTCGGGAAAGCAAGTAAATGGAGGGGACTCCACAGGCGTGAAGTGCGAGAAAAGAAGCTTATGGAGTATAATTAGCTGGAGTAGAATTTAATGTAGATGAATATGAATTCTTTTTTCCTAATGTATAGATTGGGATGTGCGTTGTGGTGCAGTGGATATCGACTCGGAACGACAAATCGGGGAGCCGAATTCGAATTCCAGTTGAATTGATGGCGTTCACTTACGCACACATACCTTTGGGAAATGTATTAATCCGTCTCTTACCCCCAGTTATGGGTTAAATATTAGGTCAGTTTGGGTTCTTTTATAGCCTTGGCTGGCAACCAATCTAACGCAGAAAGCAATGACAACCTACTGCAGGATAATCTTCTGCCCAGTCAGTCATGTCTCGAAAGAGACATGATCGCCCAAAGCGTGTGATACGTATGGCACTTAACTTACTGAATGTATAGATTACCTTCATGTTTTTTCTTTGAGTGATAAGTGATAACAAAGCGAAATATTTTGCCATAAAGGCGGATAGCTCTATGCACCAGGCTCACCGTTACTTAACTTCGGCGATTGTGAAGTCAGGAAAACATTAAAATTTAGAATACAGAAATTTAACTCAGGAGTTTATTTTCAATTTTAATTGTTAAGACAGTTTAAAATGTCTTCCCTTATCAAGTGTTAAAACAAAAATTAAAATCATTTATTCCTCATCAATTATTAAAGGAAATATAGAACTCTCTGAATATTTTCAGCACTTCAGGCATAAGAATCTCTGCAAATCCAAGACATTTATTTTGGAATTGTTCCCTTGACGACAGAATTCATGTTGTTCAAATCCTGCTAACACAGCTCACACGACCACTGCGCTAACTATATCAAGGCTCCATAAACATGATGGTGAAACTAAATAAACTTCTGCGTTAAATCAGTGTGTTGTTATTTTTAATGTTGTCTGCCTTCACAATCACCGAAGTTAAGCAACGTCGAGCCTGGTGCATGGAACTCCCCACATCGCTGGCAAAATATTTTGATTTGTTGTCATCCAATCCTCGAAGAGAAATACTTGAAGATAATCTATACTTTATAAAAACAATGAACTCTATATTCATCACGATTAAAGCTCTTCTCATGTCCTTTTTTTTTATTATCTGTGAATTTTTATGCTTTTCTAGGTTAAAAAACAAAACAAAAGCAAACTCAGATATATATTCTATAAAATGTATTCCCGTTACATTCTCCCAGATGTCGGATTAACCCTCTAGGGCCATTCGTATCATATTTGATACAGTATTTCCCTATAAGGAAACATTTCGTATTTCCATATAAGGAAATATTTGGTATTCATTGACTGAGCAGTCAGTACTGCTTTCATTTGAAATTTATAAAATATTTCTCTTAAAAAATTTTTCAGGAAAATATTTCTTTCAAGGCTTGTTTTCATACTGTATCAAATATGATACGAATGGCCCTAGAGGGTTAAGTAGAGTTCTACTCTTAGATGTTCGGCTTACAGCAATATCACAATTAAACACAAGTTCCTGTATGATTAATGAAGTTAAGCAATGTCAATCTTTTTTGTTATTAATCATGTCACCCCAAGCAAGGTATATTACTGCCACTGTTGCACAGGGAATTACTGTTGTGGAGTAATTTTCGCACTAAAGGTTATAATCGTGCTATGTCGGTTGCTAATCGACTTAACGCACCCCAAATGTTAGAAATTTGGTAATCCTCCACTGAAAGCTGACTCGTTAGTATTCGCCTAACTGCAGACTAATATCAACTGCCTAGTAGTTCTACTGAACTCCAATAGAACTCTAAAGAACTCCTATGAACATCCCAAGAACTCCTAAGAACTTTTCAAGAACTTCTTGTTAACTTTTATTAATATAGATGAGACAGTCAATTATATAAGGAATAGGTGTGTTTCCCCATAAGAGTCACATGGAGGAAAGAGAAAAGAAAGAGGGGTTAGTTATAGGAAATGTCAGGAGGAGGGTAATAGACGGTTGAGGATACCGGTGTAATGGGGTGGGAGTGGATGGCGAAAAAAGCTTGAGAGAATGGATGCGAGTTAGTGTGATAGGAAATGTCTATTGACCTTACATTTAAATACCTGGATATTGTAGCTGTCGGGGAAGAAAGTATATGGAAAGAAATTCCACAGGCGGGAAGAGCGTGAAAAGAAGCTGTTAGAGTAGAAATTGCGGTTTCACTGTAAAAAGGTGGCACCTAGTTGCTAGTCTAGTAGCTCGTGTAAATTCGTACATAGTGGACACCAGTGAGCTAAGTTCACTGGAGCAGAAGCCGTAAACCGGTCAGTATCTAGATGGAGCTTGGGAATACTAGGTACTGTAAGCTGGAATATGCGGGTGGTGTAATAGATAATAGTCTAAGAATTGAATACTCGGAAAGCCCAGATCCAATTCTAGTTGAATTCGCTATATTCACTTTTTTGAATGATTCTACCCCAAGCAAAACGGAAATCCCACAAGTGTGCAGGGGGTTTAGAATGAGAGAAAAGTCTGGGTACAGGCAATATTGAGGATAGAAAGGATAGAAGATGAAAGAGATTCAAGGATAGAAGATGGTAATTGACGTTGCATTTAAATTGTTGCAGTTTGTAGTTATTAGGGAAACAAGTATAAGTGGAAGTGCAAGAAAAGAAACTGTGGAGTAGAAGTGGCGGTTATATTTAATTATTTTAATGGTGAATGCGTGATACCTCTATGCCAATCTAGTAGCCCAATTCATGTGGTTGGGACACTAAAGAAAGACACTCATGAAAAAGGTGTGGATCCACCTTTTGTCCCACCAGATATGAGTAACTTACTAGATCTTGTATCAGTAAACCATTATTATCTTCAAAATATTCGTACAATGCAAAAATATTTGGGGTTTTAAATAAACTGCTTTTGTAGTGAAATATCCTGTCCTTCCCAGGAATGGGTGTGACCCGGGTTATAAAAGACCGGGACTAGAATTAACTACAGGTTCATCTTCATTATACGACAGTGATCGTGATTTAACAAGAGCCATCGCCCTTAGTTATCTCTCTCTAACAAGTTACTTGTTCCCAACGGGTGTAGCCTGGTATTGAACTCACAACTCTTTGCGTCAAGTCACAGGAACTAATCAACGTCTATATCTAGTGGGCTATGAGTCCTTAAGGACTAGGCTACAGCAGTGGTGAACAAGTAACTTGCAGAGTTAGAGAGAGATAACTCATGACTCCCAAAAGAGGCATTACTACGCAAGGGATGAGAATGATATACCCCAGTGATTGCAATAAATTGTTCGGTTCGAAATTCCTAGAACCTAAAGAAGGCCGGAGCGTACAACGACGTGGTACAAATGGTTACAAAGAAGAAAGCTAAAAATAAATTTATTTTTGTGTGTATTTAAAAAAAATTTCTAGATTAATTTTATAACATTTAAATATATGGCCGTGGTATTTTCATTTGAATCTAACTGCGCCGTTGCTTAAAAGGTTTGAGAAAAACCGCAGAAACACATCTATATTTAATAAGATTGTCAGAAAGTCATTTAAGTGCCATACATGATACACACTTTGGGCGAACATGTCTCAAAAGAGACATGACTGACTGGGCAGAAGATTATCCCGCAGAAGGTTGCTATTGCTTTCTGTGGTAGACTGGTTACCAGCCAACGTTATAGAACCCAATCTGTCCTGTTATTTGACCCATAACTGGAAGGAGGAGACGGATTAATACCTTTCCCAAGGGTATTTGCGCGTAAGTGAATGCAATGAATTCAACTGGAATTCGAACTCGGCTCCCCGATTTCTCGTTCCGAGCCTATATGCCCTGCACTATAACGAATGTACACATCTTGATTAATCCCATGAATATTTATCTTATATTGCATCATGTTTGAGTGGAGCACATCTTTATATAGCTTTTGTTTATATGGTAAGAGAATTTAAAGTAAACCTTTGAAAAAGTGGAAATTTGTTTTGAGTTACTTTATTAAATATATCATGTGTATTTGATATGACTATCATAAATATTTGGTCATGCCTCGAGAGTTTTAAGTTATTTTTCTAGCAAAGAATATTTTAGCTATGCATTTTATGTTTTTGACTATGAAGATATCATCTCTTTTATTGAAAATTTATTTTTTTAAATATTTTTTTTATTTATGCTTCCGTTTTTTTTCCGAGGACATTACGTCGAATGTTGTTCGAAAGGGTATTCCAAATATTGACGACTTCTTTCAAATGAATTCGATTTAGAGTTGTTCCATCAAAGAAACGGAAATGTTTTAGAAATTTCTCCAACTAATGGTATCGCCACATGTTTCCGCTTGACTATCCGAACGTGAATTCTATGTCGTGTTTGTGATGTGTTCGATACTATTAATTTTGCATTCGTCAGCAGATTCTGCGGAACTGAATGTAATTATCCGAAATCAATACGTTTAGAATGCTAAACCCTTAAAACAACCGCTTAGAATAAAAGGTAGTGTTAAATATATTTGATTTTCAAAAAATAGAAATCCCATTTTATTTCTAATAAGAATCTTAGACAACTAAAAGAAATCGAAAGTAGTCAGGATCATCGAGTCAAGATGAACGTTAATTTCCTTAGCTACGTGGTATTTAGTTTTGAATTCAGAGTTTTTCTTCTCCTAGACTGGTTGCTACCCAAGGCTATAGAACATCAGTATTAAAGGGGAAATGCTCAAAATTTGCCATTTTTAGATTCCTGGTATTGTTATTAGTATAGCTCACAAATAAATTTAAATTAAATCCTGTAATTCTAGTAATCAAATGACATGAGAATTAGCATTAAACTGGAAATGTACAAAATCTGCCATTTTAGGCTCCGAATATTGTTATTAATGTTGCTCAAAAGTGATTTTAATTGACACCATGGGATTCTTCTCATCAAATTTAATAAGAATCAGCATTAAACTAGAAATACTAAGGAAAGAATGGTTATATTCTCATAGTTGGTAAATTTAAATGCTTCTAAAACGAAACAGCTATTAGTCAAACATTACAGGCAACCTCTCATGCCTCCCATAAGCATGGACCAAGCGAGTCTCCCTGAGAGCAATATAGTGCGCCTTCTATCCTCCGATCAGATTAAGAATGATTACATTAAGCCGATAGCTAAATCCACTTCTAGGAAGGTTGGGTCACTGTGTCGGGCCAGGAAATTTCATCCGTCTGAATCCATCTTGCACATATACAAATCAACCATCCATCCGTGCATAGAATATTGCTGTCATATATGGTCAGGTGCGACTGCTGTTCATCTCAGTGTTCTCGACAAGCTACAAAAGAGAATCTGTAATAAAATAAGTCCCGATTTGGCGGCTCTGCTCAAGCCACTTTCTTACCGGCGCAATGTGGTTTCCCTCTGTCTATTTTACAAATATTTTCATGGTTTATGCTTCGACGAACTTAAGTTACTGGTGCCGCCACCACAAGAATTTACTCGTGCAACCAGAGTGGCAACAAGGTCTTACCCATTTACAGTTATATCAACCAAATGCAATCGATAATTCTACTCCACAGCTTCTTTTCTCGCACTTCCTTCCTGTGGAACTCCCTTCCGTATACTTGCTTTCCTGACGGCTACAACCTCCAGGAATTTAAATGAATGTCAATGCCTATCTTCTATCCATTTGTCTCCAGTTATTTTTGTATGACCTTGCATATCTTGTTCTTTTTCTTTCTTTCTACCTTCACTAATGTCTTCACAGCTGTGTTCCCATTCTTCTCTGACACTCCCTGGAATTGGTTCGTCATTCTATTAACTTTCCTTCTGTTAATTTTTACTCTTATGTAGCCCTCTGCACGTTAGTGGCGGTACCGCTTTGTTTGGGGTGAAACTATTTAAAAAAAGGTTATTAGCACGTAAGTTAATATAATGAATTTGACTGGCATTCGAACTCCTCTCTGCCGATTTCCTAATCCATTAATCAGCTTTGTCAATAAAGAGTCCTCATGCAGGAAATCGTACCCGGGACGCCTTTTTTTTAATCATGTCACCCCAAGCAAGGCATTGCCCTGCCACTATAGCGCAGGGGGTTACACAGGGCGATAGACGAGTAAGGATGTACATAGGGGGAGAGTTGGAGAGAATGGGAGGGTTAGTGTGTTAGGAGGTGTCTATTGACCTTACATTTAATGTCCTGGAGGTTATAGCCGTCGGGGAAGCAAGCATGCGGAAGGGAATTCCACAGGCGGGAAGTGCGAGGAAAGAAGCTGTTGGAGTAGAAATTGCGGTTACATTTCATCGGTTTCACTGTAAAAGGGTGGGATCAAGTTGCCAATCTAGTATCTCATGCAAACTCACACCTAGGGGCACCAGTGATTTCATTTCATCAGAGCAGAAGCCATGAAAGTATTTATAGAAGAGGCACAGGGAAGCCACGTCACGCCGGTGGGAGAGTGACTGCAGGCGGTCAGCTAAGTCGGTATCAATCACGTTACAGATTCTTCGCTGTATTTTGTCAAGAAGCCCGAGGAGAATAGTAGGGGCACCCGACCAGATGTGGCAACAGTATTCAAAACACGGGCGGATGGTAGATTTGTATAAGTGCAGGATAGATTCAGACGGAAAGAATTTCCGGGCCCTGCACAGAGAGCCAACTTTCATAGCAGCGGATTTAGCAATGGATTCGACGTAGTCATTCCACTTGAGGTCCGCTGAGAGTTTCAGGCCAAGCAGGCGTAGTGTTTTACTCTCTGGGAGGCATGCCTGTTCCATGCTAATGGGAGGGAGGTGCAGGTAGTCTGTGGTGGTTAATTGGCAGCAGCTTCGTTTTTTGGATAAAAGATATTAATAATTATCGATGTTTTGCAAGTAATCATTCCGGCTCTTAGAACAGGAGAGTATGTACTGAACCAGATGACATCAAAGTTGCATTATCATACCTAAACTTCTGTTATATATCCCTGAACTTATGCCGCAACTAAAACTTTTTTCTCACACGATAGATGCCAAGGTGTACGTCGTGGGATTAATCAGCCATTTGCACTTTTCCCTCTTCGTCTTCACCACTTCGTCTGCTATGGTAAAATAACAGCGAGAATTAGGCGTTTCAGCACTAGATGGCATCCATAAGACTTAATACAATCTGTTCTTCGTCTTTCTCAAGCAATGTTTACACTATAATCAGCATAATAGGATTAAATTTAGAAAGTCGTGAAATCGTTTATAATAAGTCTAAACAGCCATCCCTCTGTAAGGTACTGATTGTAAATGTAATCTGACTTTGATTAATGCTGCTGAATCTTTGATATTATATATTCTTTTTAACTTTTCTAGCGCTTCTTTGCTAGTTGTGCATATATTTTAGTTCTCTTGTGGCTCTGAACACCGATGATCGATAACCGGTTAGCTATTTTTTGTTTAATTTTTGATGCTATACATTTTCGAACCACCAATTTTCGGTGAGTTATTTTTCTTATCTTTTCTCTTAAGCCTGCCACACTATTTTCTTTTCTATTTAGTATATTTTTTATATAAATATACATATTTTTAAAGTGTCTGGTATTAATACTTTAAGAAAACTATGCATTGAAACCCGCGGAGAATTCCGTGAGAACCACTCGATGGTATTTCTCAAGAAGGCATCTCATTTCAGAGATAATACAGAAAAGGAAGTTGTATTATCTCTGAAAGGAGATGCATTCTTGAGAAATACCGTTGAGTGGTTCCCACTGAATTCTGCGCGGGTTCTAATTCATAGCTTCTCACCGAATATATATATATAGTTTAATTACTTAGTTTTTGGTCATAATAAATTTAGACCAGTGCACATGTGTATTAAAAAGTGTTCAATAAAATTATATTGTAGAACTTTTGAATATTTTCCATTTGTAAACGAGTTAATACTCGATCCAGTTTTCTCCCATGAGTTGTGTCTTCAGGCAATTTTCCACTGAAAATCGCCTGAAGACACCACTCATAGTAGAAACCTGGGTCGCGTCATAACTCTTATCTATCTATCTATCTATCTATCTATCTATCAATTTATTATTTACACTATTTACATTATTCAGACAACTGTCCTCATTTTGCTGCCATGTTAACAACGTTTCGGCTATTGTAAGCTCCGACCCCAAAGACACAAGGCCCAGTGGATATAGACATTGGTTAGTTCCACTGACTTGACCACTGTACTGCTGTGTTGAATAAATAACCTAGAGAGTAAATCTAAAGGGAGATAACTCATGGCTACCAGAATTTAACTATTTACATTATTCAGACAAGTGTCCTCATTTTGCTGCCATGTTTTCAACGTTTCGGCCATTGTAAGCTCCGACCCCAAAGACACAAGGCCCAGTGGATATAGACATTGGTTAGTTCCACTGACTTGACCACTCTACTGCTGTATTGAATAAATAACATAGAGAGTTAATCTAAAGGGAGATAACTCATGGCTACCAGAAGTAGCCTTGCACAGGGAATGTGAATGACATACCACATGATCGTAATAACGTGTTCGGTTATAAATTCCTAGCACCTAAAGAAGACCGGATCGTATAACGGGTGAAAAGCTGTAAAAATTGTAGCAAAGATGAGGACAATAGTCCGAACAATGTAAGTAGTGTAATACGAACATTTGTTTGTCTCTTTCTGGCTTTCTCTAGACAGGACCACGCATACGCAGGTTAGATAGATAGACGGCATCTGCAGGGGTCAATGCTGTAAGTTGTATCTCTAGCGATGTATTTACTCAGCCCCACTACTGAGGCGAGTTGTGACATAAGGTCTGTTTTTAACGTGGAGACCTGAGCGCATACACTAAGATAACTGATCAAAATTTACCCATTCCTCGGATACGAAAAAACTGATGGTACTAAGCTTGTCTTTGATGGTCTAAGTTTGTCATAATTGGTCATGCCTCCCGGTCAAAAGCCCGCGAAGCGATGTGTAGTAAGTCTAGCAATATATCTATGAATGATAATCTGTTGACATCTTATCTAATGGTATAAGAAAAATGACTATGTGCATAAAAAGTTTTATATTTATTGCTGTTAATTTAAATATTCTTTTACTGATTGACAAGTAATATATTTAAGAATAATTAGTGTCGTGGACCCGGTTAAGAAGTCCAGCAACACATAATACAACAACAAACAAAATAAGGATAAGATATATATATTAAACACAGCAAAATACAAATAATTTGAACTCTTTTACTAGAACGATAAATACTGGTTAGGAAGTAATACTAGAACTGGGACTCGCAATGACAGTACAGGAGCAGTCTTGGCTATCTCTGCCTATCGCTTCTCTGCTTCATGTTAATTTCTCTCTCTCTATCTCACTCTCTGCTCTCCTCTTGTGAGGGGAAGAATATGTAGTTGTATGAAGAGTTCAATCCGTTGTATGGGCGATGCCAACATGACAATTAGGAATCTCCGTTTTAAGCTATCGAACTAAAATCAACATTTAGTGAATGTCGGCACGTCTGTTACTGTATTTGGCCTCCTAAAAATGGTTAGGGCAGAGTATTTTGATATCTCACTGCTGACACGGGTATTTCTAGCCAATATATCAGTTGTGGGTAGCTAGTAGAACAGACCTAGTCCGATATAGACTGGGCTGGTAACCATTCTAGGTGAAAGACAGCTCTGAATTTAAAACCTGATTGGTAGGCGACTAAACCAGCTCTTCTTCAAGACCTTGTTTAGTGAGAGAGATAAGCAGAGCCACAGCAGAATAAAGTCAAGTGCTGTTATATGGCGAATTAACTCCTCAGTGTTAACGGCCATCCACCCCTATTATAGGTTAAACAGCCTAACCAAATTGCAAGTGTGGTAAATATGGCAAAACCCTGAGGAAATGACCAATAAGAGACGGATTTCCTCCAAAAAGTGTTAGAAGGATTTGGATATGGATATGTGCCGAGAGATGAATATATTTATGCAATTCCCAAGTGTTAAATTCCTAAAAGAAACTGTCGTTGGTGTTAGGATAATCTACTTCCGGCAGAAAGGCCTTTGCACGGGAGGTTTTGAGGAGCGTGGAACCACCTCTTTCTGTTTTTTCTAGATCCACCCCGACGCGAGGAGGTGGCACCTGTTTGGTCACAGGTTGGGTAAAACCTCCCAAACTCAGATAAAAAAACACCATGAAAGTATAAAAATAGTTTTTTATGGTAAAAAATACCAGCAATATATTTTAAAAAATATATTACCAGCAATAAATAAATAAAAAACATAACAAGCAATTCATTTTTGGAAAAACAAAAAACAATGGCCTGCAATACATTTGACTCTCGACAAAAACCTTTTTACAAAATATGTCAATGGGACCTGATCAACAAACTGATTTCTTACAAAGAATACATATATTTTCTACAAAGAATATTTTCTACAAAGAATACATACATATTCTAATAATACAAATCTACTGTAAAGGTATTGTCGGCAATAGCTAACTCATTTCGTGTGATTTGTCGTAAAACAAAATAAGCCAAACCAATAGAAACCTCAAGGTAAGAGATATTAAAAGACAAGGTCGATTTTCAATACCTTTCTTCTCTTAAACATATAAATAACTAGCAGTATAGCCCGGCGTTGCTCAGTTGTAATGAAATATTTAAAACTAATCCATGGTCCTGGAGCTCAGACTCAGCCTAAAGAATATTTGTGTGAAGTTGCGTGAATCGGATAAAAATTGTGGATGTGTATAAAGGACATACAGGCAGATAAACAGACCCACACACAAACATCTTGCCTTTTATATTATCGATTTTCTGCACTATTGTAAGAATTGCAACCTTGACACTTCTGAATATCGTTTCTTATGTCTTTGTCTGTGAGTGTATCAAATTTGATTAAAATCGGACCACTCCTTCTATGACCCGATTTTTTCGATTATCGATTTTTCGATATTTATCGGAGGTACATTGACACAAAACCTAGCTATGATCACTCGCACACGCTGATAGTACAACTGTGTAAATTTTCAAGAAAATCGGTTCAGCCGTCTTGGAGTCTGTAGGTAACGGACACACACACACAGACACATACACACACACAGACAAACTTCCATTTATAAATAACTTTATATATGAAAAATGATCGGTCTTGGTTGGAATTTGAATTCGTTTCTCCAGGTATGTTTCCGTAATTGATAAACGTTACATCTCCTCCTATCTATATGATAATTCAAATAATATTATGAAAACAGATAAAAATATATTAATTATTAAAGATGTAGATGATGACACTATAGCAGGAAAAAAAGCAGTTTGATTCTTTTTTGAGTACGATCTCTTTGAGCAAAAAAGGTTTTTGCCGCCTGCATCGCGAGTTCTTAAGAAGATTTAAGCGAAGCGATAACAGATGAATGTTGCATGCTGTGGAAGCATCAATCATCGAAGCATTACCAAGTGCAACGGCTTTTACTGGAGCAGATGCAGCAGTAACAGTTGCAACCGTATTAGCAGTCGTTGACATAGCAATGGAAGAAGCAGCAATAATAGCTGCAACGGTCGTAGGAGGGAAACGAGAGTAGGCATGGGAATATTAGAAGCGGCAAAAGAATTGGCGGTGGTGCAGCTGGAACAAAACAGGGATGGAGCAGGTTGAGATGATTCAGAGTTCGGTAAGAGAGGATAAAGAGGGAAAAAAGAGGTTAAAAAAGAAAAGACATACGGGTCCTGCTAAGATAGTTGAATTATATCAAAGATAGCCTCGATCTCAGCTACTGTTAAAATACCTGTAGTTGAAGAGAAACTGAAAAAGAAAAACCCTTTTAAATGGTATTCAAGGCAGACCTGATAAGAATATCGACAAAAGAACCGCCTGATGTATATTTTTCACTGGGGGCCAAAACATCATAGATTTCTAGCGTTTTCTTTTTTTTAACATTTTAAATTAACTTGTTTGCATATGAGATTTAATGTTTAAATTCAGATATTCTCGGTACGCTTACCTCTATCTCACTCTATAATATATATATATATAAGGTAGTGTTTGCATTTAGTAGAAAATGGAAAATATCAAACATGTTATTTCTGTAAGATGTTTTTTAAGGCATACTTTCTCTGAAAATAAACTCATTTTTACAGTCAACTTCCCTTACGAGTAGGTGTAATGTCTGTAATTTTCAGTAGACAATGGAACTAGAATGAAACATTCAACATATTTTATTTACACTTATTTACACACAGATATAAGCACACACGAACATATATATTCATAAAGACACATCCGAGCATATATATATATGCACAGACACACATATATATATATATATATATACACACATATATACAAACACACAAATATATATATATACGCACATACATATATATATATATACTCACACACATATATATATATACACACTCATATATATGTGCATACCCACATTTACACACATATACACGCATATATATAAACACACAATTATATATATATATAAAGAACCTATAGACACATACGAATATATATATATATATGTATATACACACATATATGCGCACACACATATATATATATACACACACGCACATATGTACACGCACGCTAACATACATATATATATACGCACACACATGTATCTATACACATGTATAGACACACTAATATACACACGTACATATAATATACACACACACATTATATATATATATATATATATATATATATAAGAGAAATAGAAAGAGGGAGAAAGAAAGATTCTGTTAAAAGTAAAATAAGGTATTCGTTAAAGAATTTTCAGAGATTTTTTCGAATGTTTTTCTATTTCTTCAGGCTTTCATTGAAAACTGAAATGTTTCATGTCTAATAATTCCTTTCTTCCTTAAGCAACTATCAAAAAACATTTATTACATTTCCTCCTTCAGTTTTGCCTTTTTTCCAAATATCGCCTTTTTACAGGTTTTGATTTTGACATTTTGTTCTGTAGCATATATATATATATATATATATATATATATGTATATATATATGTATGTATGTATAACGTACTTAGATTGTAAAAGGTGACTACTGTAAAATACCACAAACATTAAATAGAAAATATATAAATTAATCATTAAATAAACAATACATATTAATTAAATTAAATATTAATCAATATAGAAACAATTATAAATTATTCACAATCTTTATTTGAATGGACAACAGTTTATTCGGGAAATGAAACACACAGTAGAGTATTAAACAGCGAAATTCGACCGATTGATATATATATATATTCATATATATATATATAACAGAATGTTTCGGAGATTAACGAAATTGATTGACAACCGACATATTTAATTTATTTATTTATTATAAATATTGTTCAAACAAAAAAGTATATATATATATATATATATATATATATATATATATATATATATATATATATTACGTTGAAGTAATGGTTAAGGTTTCATATTAAGGAAGCCGGAGTTCGAATTACAGCCGCGTTCATTACATTCATTTACATATGGTACTTCCATGGTGGTGTAAAGAGTAGCAAGTTTGTTTTGCTAGATTAATTACGATTAATTAGTAAGTTCAATTCTCTTACTTTCGAACTTTTGTCGCATTTAATTTTCGCTTAGAAAATCACCATTACATTCACTTGGATTCTAACAACCTTGGGTATCTACCGTTTCTTCTTCCAGCTTTGGGGGAAGTAGCAGATTAGAATGAGCGCAACCAGTAGAAGGACAACTCTTAATTTAAATCAGATTGCACTGTTCTAAAGTATGTAAAGATGTGGCTTGAGACGATTGAGAATTCTAACTTCCCACAGAATTTGAACGTTTGAATGCATACGAATTCTGCGCTTTTTTTTGTCGGCATTTCCAGGGTCAGCTGAACAAGCTGGATGACTGACAAATTCCTGCAGTTGAGCTCTTTATACACTTTTTATTGTGTTTGTATAAGATATTTTTTTTTGGATCATAAATTGTCTCAAAACTGTCCGTATATTCCATATATCTTAGCGCTTTTGACTATTATATTAGCAAGGATGTTTCTTTTGTAATTTTCTATAAAAATCAAATGCAATTTGTTTATAAACAAGATTAATTTTCCCAGCAAAACATTATAGAGAAATACCTGACCCCTGTGAAACCAAAACAAGGACATTAAATTTATTAACTGTTATAACAAAATTTTAAACAGCCAACGTTATAATCAACAACAACATCTCGAATGCAAGACCCAAATTACAGGGAACCGATACCATTTATATCTTCAAATATCCTTGAAGGAACTATGTTCTTAATCAAACGAAATTCATGAATTGAACACACCACTACATGCCTATCAAGAAGGCTAACATTACATCTCTCTGACTATAGTTCATTTAGGACTTGTTTAAACACACAGGTAAAGCTACAAAACAACGGTATATGGAAAATACAAGTATAACAGCCTCATCCACTAGGAAAAATAAATAAAAGTAATGGAGGCACGAATAATAAATAGAAAAAACAACACTTAATTACATCAACTATGAATCACTGCCAAAATATGCTGATGGTGTTTGGAAAACAACAACAACAACAATAATAATATTATGAATAATAATAATAATAATAATAATAATAATAATAATAATAATAATAAATTGAAGCAAATACGCCGGACATTATTGTTAAAAACCAGAAAGAAAAAAATTGCTAATCTTGTCCAGCGGATTGTAAAATAGCAACCAAGGAATTTGAAAAACTGTTAAAATATAAACACCTGGAAATTGAAAACAAAAATCGTACCTGTGATAGTAGGTGCACTTGGAATGATAAAAAATGGAAAAAAAAAACAAAAAAAAACAATACATTGAAAGAATCACTGGAAACCCCAGCTTAAGAGATAGACAAAAAATGTTTGTTAAGTACAGACCACACACTAAGGAGAACTTTGTCTATGTAACGCTAGGGATATTAGGGGAGATAAAAATAAACATGAAAAGGAGCCATAACAACACACCACGACCTACTTTAGGTCTTCCCGCAGACTTGTTAGTTAGTGCGACCATAGCAGAAATCGAATTATGATGAATAATGACATAATAATAATAAAAACATTTCCATTATTCCATATATGTATATGGAAATCAACACTTTCAGTGAAAAAAATCATTGATAACGGTTAATAAAATGACTGAAAGCGCCGGCTATAGAGAACATTCGCACGGTTTTTATACACTTTATGTCCAGAAAAGAAATGGCTTGTACAAACACAAAACAATTTAATAAAAAGCTTAATCATAGTACCTTGTTAATCGTCTTTTCCCTCCAGCTACGGGTTACAATAGAAGGGCAGATTGTGTTGTCTTGGTTGCAATGGCAGCCTACTGCGGGAAATTCTTCTGCCCAGTCAGTCATGTTACTTTCGAAACCGGATTTCTCAAGCGTGTATCACGTATAGCACTTAACCGACTGGCTAAATGCTTTCCAAATTAGGATAAGTAGATGCATTTTCGAATTCAAAGTTTTACGGCGTATCCAGCTGAAAACACCGGTTCTCGTAAGATCAGTGCTCAGGAAGACTATGTAATGTAAGTTTAGATGCGCGGCTGAGGAATAACCGAATAAAAAATTTGAAAGCCGAAATTCAATACCAGTCGGTGTTATAATAGACACAAGGTTTCGGTCAAGTACCCTCGGGTCATCATCAGGTGTCCATAGATTGGCTGATGTGGATTATCCCGTTGATTATTGCGAAATATCTTGTGAAATCAATTATTTCATGTTGGAATTTGGTTCGCCACTACCAAGTCCAAGGATCGAACTCATGACCACTAGATGATACTAACCAACTACTATATGAACTACTCCACAGGACTTTAGTGGTGTCTTTTTGGAGTCTTTTATATTCAGTGTCAGATGGATTTTGATAACTGGGCTATGTTAGTAGGTTCGTGCCACTTGTCATAATTTGTGTTTATTTGTGAGATGGGTAATTTTTCAATAATCTTGGAATTATTTCGAACTTTTGTTCTCATCTTGGTTAATATAGGTGTTATAATAGACACAACGTTTCGACTAAGTACCCTCTGATCATCATCAGGTGTCCATAGATTAGCTTAAACTATTCCAAGATTATTGAAAATTACTCATCTCAGAAATAAATACAAAATACCAATCGGGTTCGTTATTTACTTGAAAGTTACTAGTTTACCTTAACTTCCCCCATCTGTGGGTTAATTATTTGAATTATAAATAAATCATTATTATGTTAAAAAGACAATTCTTAAAATCGAACAATATTTTCTAGCTTTAAAAACCTGCTAAATGTTGATAAGTTATAAAACAAAATCAAAAATCAATTTAAAATTTACGCCGATGATGAGTTGGGAAACAATATTGACTAAATATAAACCGGAATCCGACAGAATCATACGATGAAGAACAAAGAGAAAATGCTTATCAATCTAAGAGTTTTCACTTTCATTAAGTGATATTGAAATGAATTGAAAATCGAGAAACATGTTCGAATGATAAACGTTTTCTATTTGTTCCTTATCTTGTCAATTTAAAAGTATTTGATGTCAGGCTATGTGACGTTGTATGGGTTCTGAGAAATTAAATACATTTTAGATTAGAATGCTTGGCAATTACATCTGTGTGAGTTTGGGAAGTGGGGGTCTTAACGCATTAGGACAATCGAGGCAAAATATGTAACAGCAGTGGTATGTCTAACGAATATAACCTGACAGAGCTTAACCAAAACTCGGCTTCCTTTGAATTCAGATATTTCCTTCTCTTAGACTGGTTGCCGCTGGTATTTAATCCAGAGATGCAGGATGGCATTTGTGCGATATGAACAAAACAAAACCTAGCGGAAAGATGGGTTCCTGCCATTACAAGAGCATTAGTACTGCTCCGATAGTCTTTGATTTATAGGCACTTCCAAATAGAAAGTTATTTTGTTAATTATTGCTTATTTAAAAAATGAATAGATTTTAAAATTTTAAATCTTTCCATTTTCGTTTAACTCGGTATAAGATAATACTTTTGCTTGTTCTTTCCTTAGTTAGTTAGTTACTTAGTTCCATCGTCCGTTACGCCACTGAAGAAAGATAACACATTATCTACACGAGCTTTACCTTCCCCTCTATATTTTTATAATCTATAAACGCTACTCTCCTCAGCATTTCTCTCATCTCAAACAGAAGGGTAGTAAAGAATGAGAGAGTAGGAAGAGAGAGACTATGACATTACCGTAGCAGTAGCAGCTTAAGCTGGTGGTTATAGCAGTAATTGTGTGTGTGTGTATATGTGTGTGTACAGTACAATATAGTAAAAATAGGTAAGTTTGTTATCGTATCCTGTGACCTAATAACGAAATTTCTGGCCTCTACACCCTTGGCCATTACTCAGTTGGTCTTTTCTGTTTACTATGGGCACAGGAGCCATGATTTTTCAGTAATAAAAAACATTTTCTCTTTGATAATCTCTCACAAAATAGCGTACAGTATTTTGGTTATGGTCTGTGCATACGCCGCTTAATATAATACAAGATTACAGTAAAGTAGCTTTTCTGGAAATTACTTTTGTAGATATTTTAATAAAATTACATTCTGTGTTATTGTTAATCTTTATTATCCAATACCTTTATGTTTGAAGACTTTACTATCATTTGTAGTATGACAAAATAAAATGTTTCCAGGAAATCATAATTATCCTTCCGTGGAAATTTCACGGTTTCCGCTTGTTGTTATTATCGTTTTTGTTTCTTAGATTTTTATAGTTATAAAAAAAAAACATATGAGAGCCTTATCAGAGCAATGCAAGAAGTGACTGAAGTCGTTATGACAGATCAGGATCAATAATATTACATATCATTATTTAAACTTTGTAGAGGAACTCGAAATACACAGCACTAGCATCAGATCATATGTGGAAGCAATATTCAATGCAACGACGAATGGTAGATAAAGAACAGGAGAAAATGTTGGTAATCTTTGAGGTTTTATTATTGTTATGCTTGACATGTCAGAGTCAATACCTTTGCCAGGATAAATGAAAATTCAATAGATTGGCACATAGATTGGTCCATCCATTGAAAATTGGTATGAGTGGGAAAAATGACAAACTAGAAATCTAACGCTAGGTTTCTTTTTTTATATCAACGTACTTTTCTTTTCAGGTCAATAACAATAAAAACAAATCTTTAGGAAAAAGTTAAAGTTCATAGATAATTTATTTAACAACTTATAAGAGTAAAATATCATTCCATTGCAATCGAGACAATGTTAATTCCACAAAGCGCGACATCATAATATCATCAGGTATCTCATTCTGGAGTCGGGTTTAACAAATGCGGCATACTGAAAAGTCGCCAGTGTCATTAATACACGTGCATGGTATCAGTTGGCATTGGAGCGCTATTTTTATTGCTGTTATCCGGCGCGAGGAGGAGTTTAATTTCTAGCTGTATTCAAAATTATCGCTTTCGGTTTTTATCTAAAAACATGCAATTTTAAAAAGAAAAGAAAAACGGTTTGTTAGATTGAACTGGTTCTTTTTAATTGACTACAAAATGAAAAAAAAAGAACTATATTTTCAACGTTGTAATCTTGTTTTATAATTTTCAGAAATGTAAAAATGTTATGAAAGAGCTAAGGAGGATTGCATGTGTCAAAAATGGTTCGTGAATATTTATACGGTTTCTCGCTGAAAGATGTTCTGCTGATGTTAGACTAGATCCGCTTGATAGTAGTAGAATAAAATATTACTTGTAAATGTCAAAAATGACAGCAAAATGTATCGATATTTAAAATGACAGCAGCATACATACTGATGTAATTACTATTGAGTATCTTACATTAGAACATAAAAAAAATTCAAAGGACAGGAGGGATATATATATATATATATATAGTGTATCGAGGCAGCAAATAATTTTCTTAACATATACTGTTAAATATAAGAGACAATGAATGTCTATTATTTTTAATCATGGGCCGTTCTAAACGTCGTATTTTGGCTTTAATTTTACTTGAACATAAAGACAAAAATTCTCTAACATTTGGATACTTTTTTATTAATTTGGTTCTAAGCTTTTGTCTCACATGAGCCATCTTCAGAGAGGTTATTATATATATTCACAACAGTTGTTATTATAACAGAGAGGCTATATATATATATATATATATATATATATATATATTCTTCACAATTCGACGATAATTACAGCAAAAAATAAAATAATAAGACTGTTAAAAAGAAAACACGAGTCAAGAGGTTTCATAACTAGTAATAAATTTTAATAACTGGTGTTAATTTGAAGGAATTTCACGGAAGGTGACTAGCTATCTCTCTTTCTCTCTCTCTTTCTCTCTCTCTCTCTCTCTTTCTCCTCATGAGCGTCAAATATATATATACAGAGACACACAGAGAGAGAGAGAGAGAGCGAGAGAGAGAGAGAGAGAGATAGTGAGAAGGGTCAAGATATGACGAAAGCAGAAAGTATTTTTGGTAAAAGAATGGATACATCAGAGATAATCGGATATAGTGAGAAGCAATAAAAAAAGAAAAAAATTAGGTTAAAAGTAGGTTGACACTTTGACCGTTAGAGAAGGAAGAAAGAATCAGAAAGTATGTATTCCCTACTTCCGGCGAAGTTTTAAAATGGATATTTATTTTGATTAGTTAAAAAGAACACACACATAACTTTTTTATCTTCCCACATACATAAATAGCAAACCGATTGTTTTTTATATATAAATGTAAATCATTTTCACCACCAGCATCCAACATTGCCTGATGAGATTCTATCACGAAACATACAAATTTCCGTGTCACAACGTACTTTTAATTATATATATATATATATATATATATATATATATATATATATATATATATATAGGAAGATAGTATTTTTAAGATTTTTAAGCAATTATTTGGCAATGAATGCTGTACAGGAGAAGCAGAGACTTAAGAAATTTGGTTCTGCCAAAGAATATCAATCGTCTGAAAATCAGAGCAAGGGCAATATTTCACAGAACGCACAATAACAGGGTATCAGAAAGCGACAGTTGAACTTTCCAGGGCACATAACAAGGACAGAAGATTTGGTAAATTTGACACCCACAGGCTAGATAACCTTTTAAAAGCAACGAGTAAAATATGTAACGAACTTGTGTAAATGTTTAGAAGAACAGGGTTTAAGGAGGGATAGCAAAAGGACAAACATTACTTACAGGTTGAGAGCCATTCTTACCAAAGTCTTGAAGAGACATAGCACATAGAAGAAAGAGAAGGGATGTTTTTTTTAACCTTATTCTTATCTAATCTAAACTTATTTATAAATACAACTTTGTGCGTGTGCCTGTGTCTGTGTCCGTTAAATATAGACTCCGAAACGGCTGAACCGATTTTCTTGAAAATTGACACAGTTGTACTCAAGCGTCTGCAAGTATTCTTACCTAGGTTTTGTGTCGAGGTACCCCCGATAAATATCGAAAATCGAAAGAATCGGGTTATAGAAGGAGTGGTCCGATTTTAATCAAATTTGAATTACTCATAGACAAAGATATAAGAAACGAAATTCAGAAGTTTAAAGGTTGCAGTTCTTACAATAGTGCAGAAAATAGATAATATATATATATAAAAGGCAAGATGTTTGTGTGTGTGTCCGTTTATCTGTCTGTATGTCTGTATTTTTGCAGCCCTTTTATTTTAATTTTTGCTTCGGGTTTGGCTCTAAGTAGGTATAATTGTAGTTCTTAGTCTCAGCCATGATATCATTTACTCAGAGGACTTATTTAGCCTTCGAAATTCAGTTTACGACGAAAAAACTTATTTGATATCGATACCATGAAATCAAAATTTGACTTACATCCATTCATTTTTCTTTCAGTCTACGGTTTCGCTTTAACTGGAAACAACTATTACTTTTTAGATTTTCGTGCCAACGTCCAAAGAGTCTGAGCTCCATGACTATGGATTAGTTTTAAAGCTTTCATTACACCCGAGTAACGCCGGACTATACTGCTAGTTACTTAAAAAGTTAATATACGTTGATTGAGACTTGCTTTTCTCTGGTGGCCGAACGTTTATGAAATGTGGAAGCACGCATATCATTTATGTTCAGCCATCACAGAAAAAAATAATGCAAGCCCGGCTTCAATATATATATATATGTCTGCTCTGGAAATTATATTTCCATCGAGGTCTCTGTTGGATCAGTTTTAATAATGTAATGACTAGGATCCATTGACATTATTTACCAAATCATTTCCTGCATTTTTACTGATACACACACACACACACACACACACACACACACAGATATATATATATATATATATATATATATATATATATATATATATTATGATCAAAATCATTTTCCCAACCACCATCGAACATTGCTTGATGACGAGATTTTATCTCGAAACATAAAGATTTCCCTGTCGCAATGTACTTTTGATTATATTATGCTCTACAACATTTATTTTATTGAGCACTGTTTATAAAAAATAAATGCCCGTAAACTGAAAATAGTAAAACCTTGAATCCTCTTACTATATATATATATATATATATATATATATATATATATATACAAACTTTATACGGTTTGATCCAACGCAGAATTTCAGCTGTAATTACTGTCCTCTGTTTCACACTATATTGAAATAAATTAACTGAAATTTCATGGTGTTCCCATTATTTTGTCCACCGTCCATATATATATATATATATATATATATATATATAGAGAGAGAGAGAGAGAGAGAGAGAAAAGGAGAGAGTGAGTGGTTGCTTGCTAAACATGTCTTCATCTCTTCATTTGCACAAATCTGGTCAGGGATGAATATTAGTTAAACAAATTTGTTCAACCATATTCTGACTAACTTCTTTGAAAATCTAAATCCCGAATGTGGATTCGCTTTGTGATATTATGAGTTGACTTAACTGGTATACAAGTAATCAGATAAGTAGTTTGCTATATTAAATCCGAACAGAAGAGAAGGATATATATAAGGAAAAGTATTGTTGAAATCACCAAATCGTCACATTGTTTTATTAAATAAAGATATTTTGGATTATTTGTTGTTATCCACGACTGGCAAAAATAATCCGATAGGCAGTTGGAGAAATATGGTTTATGAAATGTCAAATAGCGGAGAGGAATTGAACAAGATTCTGAAGGATGTTTGAATGAATAAATACAAAAGAAGAATGAAACAAAGACAGTCGGTATGAATTACATCCAGTTGAGTAACAAGATAATTACTGAACAGAAGAAAACATCCGAGGAATGAGACATAAAAATAGAATACGAATATGAATATATGAACATGAAAGATTATGTCAACGAAAAATTCCTAGTTTTTTTTTCTATAGATAGCTATCTAGAGTTAAGATCTTTCTATATATCTATCTTATGATGATCGTGTTACTATGATATATCTATCTTATGCATAATATATATCTCATGATTAAAACTATATATGTAGATAAATTCGTAAAATCTATCTGTTTATCCATGGGTAAGATCTATCTGTCTGTGGTTATGGTCGATCTATCTATATATCTATGGTTAATATATATATATATATATATATATATGTGTGTGTGTGTGTGTGTGTGTGTGTGTGTGTTTATATATGTGTGTGTGTGAGATCAATCTCTGGTCAACATCTCCCCGCACACACACACACACACACACACACACACACACACACATATATATATATATATATATATATATATATATATATCTCGAAATGAATAAGAACGAAGAAATATTTGCAACGTTCAAAAACAGATCTCAATATGAAATACAGGAATGAATATGCATTATCAATCATTATGTTAGAACTAGATCTATCTATCTAGCTTCGGTTAAAATCTATCTATCGATATATCTATTACATTTATTGAATTATATTTATTATTTGAATTATATTCGTATTCTGCTATTTGGTGACTTATATCGTCGCATAGCAAGGTTTTATATCAACACAAGACAACATCATCTTTAATGGTGGATGACTGTATGTCAACGTCCCGGTAATCACTCTGAAGATGGCTCATGCGTGGCAAAAGCTTAGAACGAGAATAATAAAAAATATCCAAATGTTGGACAATTAAAGCCAAAATTACGATGTTTAGAAGGATGCAGGATTAAACAGAATAGACAATCATGGTCTGTTATATATATATATATATATATATATATATATATATATATATATATATATATATATATATATATATATATATATATATATATATATATATAACATAAATTCCGATGTTCAAATCCGTTGTATGGTCATTTTTACATGAAATCCCTAAGGGAAATTTCATGCATCATCGGCAACTTCTTTATTTAAAAATAAACCAAAAAAAAATTAAATGGGTGGGATTTATAAGAAAGCAAATTCTTAAGAGAAATTAATTTTTCTGTGATGTATATTTTTGAGAACTTCTGCCGGTAAAATATCTTGGTTTATTTTGAAATAAAGAAGTTGCCGAGGATGCGTGAAATTTCTCTCAGGATATCATGTAGAAATGACCATACAATTGATTTGAACATCGGAATTTATTTTATTTTATGATTGGCTCTGTAATTTAAATATTAATTAATTACATTGATTTGGGATTTACCTTCCTGCTTTTCCTTTTGAATTAAAGTTTGTTTTATATATATATATATATATATATATATATATATATATATATATATATATATATATATTAAATGCATCCTTATATTAGCAGCTGTTCATCTCTGTTAATTTATCTCGTGTGATGATTATATGTAAATAGTGTTCACGTTATAATAAATTAGTGTTTTTTTTTCATTTCAATATTAATATCATTGAATAACATGCTATTCATTGTATCTTTTAAGAAAAGTTTTATTTCTATTTTCTTTTACATTCTGAGTTCAGGATTCTCTAGGTCGCCTTCCAAAAAAAAAAAAAAAATTGAAATACGTTCTCATTAATAATTAGTAATAACTGGAAGAAAATTTTAAAAAAGAACTTTTAATACCGGCAAAATACGCCAGGGGAATAAACATTTCCCCTGTTAATTTTAACAAATTCTTCTTGTAAATAAAAAATGCCAGCTTTCATATTCTTCTGTTTGGTAATATATTTATACAAAATGATATTTGCGCTTAAAGTCACCTTTTAGTTCTTCTAATTTAGAAGAGTCACTGTTTTAGTTTCCTGGGTGGGGGAAGGTGCTCAAGAAAGGATATCGTCTACATATACAAATCCAATACAAAAAAATACACTACAATCAAAAACTTTAGAGTCACCTTACATTTATTTAAGAACACTTTAAATGGAATGTTTTTTTCAAGAGTAAAATGTAAAATTTCAGTAACTACAGTGTATGTGCTTTTATTTTGGTACAATTTAATAAATTAATTTTAAAAAGTTATCATACAACAGCATCATATTTTGTTTTCATCAATAAAACCGCCATCTGCCTTAATTTCAACTTTAGGAGTTTGGGACATTCTTTCCAACTTTTTAAAAAAAAGTATATGACAGACTTTCGGACGTATTCTTTAAGCTCTGAAAAAGCTCACTCCCTCTTTAGATATTTTCTTTCAAGTATCCTACCCAATTCATCCCATATAAATTCAATAGGAGATCGGCCAAAATATTGATTTACTTTTTTCTTTTATTCATTTATTTATTACTCAAAGTAATATTGACATTATTTAGAAGAGGTCTTTGGTAAGTTGTCTTGTGAATAAGTAATTTTTTCTCAGTTATGCGTAAACCAGACGGTATATCATGTCTTCACAAAATCGAATTTAGTTGTTCTTTTTCGTGACAAACTTGCCCTGAAGCTAATATCTAGCCATTTTGGTAATCTCAAAAATATAGCTTAGGGATTAATGAGGAAGAAAAAAATCCCTAAGAAGTATTCATAACTTAGCTAAATGTATTGTGGACAGAAGAATCAAAATATGAACTTTTTTCCAAATGAGAGGAGAAAAACTGAAAAACAAAACTAAATACGTTGTAGCTGCTGAAACGTTCTGTTTTACTTTAAAAATATTCCATTTTAAGTTTTTTTTTTAACAGAAATATAGAGTAAATCCAAACTTTTTGCTTTAGCATACATAACTAAGAAGTGCTTAATACAAAATGGAAAATGCTACACCGAAATCTGAAGGGTATTGGAATAGTGAATGGATTTCTTTTAACAGCTGAGCAAATTATTAAGAAAGGAGAAAGTTTTGTTGGAAACAAAGATAAGGTTACTGAATTGTTATGCAAAATCGGTATTCCTAAATGTCAGTGGGTATTTGACAACCTTCTCACAGACGAAGAGGCTTGAGGTAACAGAAATGCGAATCTGTAAAAGAATCCAGAGAATACATTAGATTGAACATATGAGTAATGACGATGTTTTAGAGAAAACTTAAACAACGAGAAAATAATGCTGTGTTGCTATGTGATATCTGTCCTTCTGTATGGAAGTGAATGCTGAACGATCACATCAAAAATAAAGGAGAGGCTTTAGGCAATAGAAATGTGGTTTTACAGAAGGATGCTGAGGATACCATGGACAGAGCACGTGTGCAACGATCAGGTGTTGGAAAGAATGGAAACGAGAAGAAAGCTGATAATAAATATCAGGAAGAGACAAATAAGGCTCTTCGGACACGTAATGAAAAAGGCGAGCCTGGAGAACTTGATACTCAAAGGTTGGATAAATGGAAGGAGAGACAGGGGAAAGCAGCGCGAGACGTACTTGTTGGGTCCGAGCAAATGGTTGACGGAGCGGGGCGTAGAAGTGATAGCATGAGAAATATTATTGAGATCGACAAGAGAGAGACAAGTGGAAGTCCATGATCCTCTAAGTCCTGAAGGGACACGGAACATGAAGAAGAAGAATACTGTTGTGGCTAGAATCTTCATCGCAAATTTGTAGTGACCGGTTTTTGTTCCGGAAGTAAGACACAGAAAACAGAGGAGGTTCAAATCAGTGTATTAGAATAACAAGAACCGACATACAAGGTAAAATGTTTGTAATTAAGTTAATAGTAATAAGTAAATCCGAAATGGTACAGTTACGCTGCTTATTGCCTGACTAGTAGCTAGCTTTAACTGTGTACTGTCTGTCTCTCCCGAAATTCAAGCAGGTAATTATATATAACAATTGGAAGAATCTATTCCTCATAGAAAGGTACCATAACATTTACTTAACATCGGAAATGGACATTTTGAAGTTTCTAGGCTTCTAGAGAGATTAGGAAATGTAATACTTACAGAAGGTGTTGAAGGTAACAGGGATAGAGGAAATCTGCGCATAGCCTATCTAATGATCTTGTGTAAATGGTTAGTAGAATATGAATGTGGAGAGATAAAAAAAGAACAAAATTTGCTAAGAGTTAAATGGACAAAAGATTAGGGCGAGCCTTATAAAAAAAATCCTGAATAGACACAGTAGAAGACGTGGGGCCTCATGTGCCATGTTTTTTCAGGCGATCATGGATTTTCACTATGTTTTGTCGCTTCTCGCTCTCAATATCTTTCCTCTTTGTATTTCTCTAAAACCATTCATTTGTTCAAACCTATCAAATATGTCATGCGCTGTTTTCCCGTCTTTTTTTAAAATTCTACTTTTAATTGAAGTGATAAAGTTATCAAGATGCCGTCATTCTATATTATTTCAAATAAGTTTAGGAAAGATACCCCATCAATACCGGAAAGACAAGTAACAGCTACAAGACTTGAGAAAACTATTATCCCGACAAGTTTTTTTAAGAGAAAAATTTTATAAATTTCAACCGACAGTATTACTATCTGTTTCTTCAATGAATGCTAAATATTTCTTTACACAATTCCCATTATCAGTCGTTACGGCTTCTAACTTAGCAGAAATATCATGAAGTGTTATCTGAAGAATCGTTTTAAGAAAAATATTTTATAAATATAACCCGAAAGTAGTAATATCTGCTTCGTCAATGAATGTCAAATGTTTCCTTATACAATTGCTATAATTAGTCGTTACGGCTTCTAGTAGAAAGATCACGGTGGGTTTTCTGAAGAATTGTTTTAAGAGAAAGATTTTCTAAATTTCAACCAACAGTAGTACCAACTGTTCTGTCAATGCAAAAATATTTCATTTATACAACTGCCATTACCAGTCGTTACTCCTTCTAGCAGAAAGATTATGAAGTGTTTTCTGAAGAATCGTTCTAAGAGAATATTTTTATGAATTTCAGCTGACAGTAGTACTCACTGTTCCATCTATGAATGCCAAATATTTCTTTATACAACTGCTATTACCATTCGTTACGTCTTCTAGCAGAAAGATTATGAAGTGTTTTCTGAAGAATCGTTTTAAGAGACTATCTTTATAAATTTCAGCTGACAGTAGTACTCACTGTTCCATCTATGAATGCCAAATATTTCTTTATACAACTGCTATTACCATTCGTTACGTCTTCTAACAGAAAGATTATGAAGTGTTTTCTGAAGAATCGTTTTAAGAGACTATCTTTATAAATTTCAGCTGACAGTAGTACTCACTGTTCCATCAATGAATGCCACATATTTCTTTATACAACTGCTATTAACATTCGTTACGTCTTCTAACAGAAAGATTATGAAGTGTTTTCTGAAGAATCGTTTTAAGAGACTATCTTTATAAATTTCAGCTGACAGTAGTACTCACTGTTCCATCTATGAATGCCAAATATTTCTTTATACAACTGCTATTACCATTCGTTACGTCTTCTAACAGAAAGATTATGAAGTGTTTTCTGAAGAATCGTTTTAAGAGACTATCTTTATAAATTTCAGCTGACAGTAGTACTCACTGTTCCATCTATGAATGCCAAATATTTCTTCATACAACTGCTATTACCATTCGTTACGTCTTCTAACAGAAAGATTATGAAGTGTTTTCTGAAGAATCGTTTTAAGAGACTATCTTTATAAATTTCAGCTGACAGTAGTACTCACTGTTCCATCTATGAATGCCAAATATTTCTTTATACAACTGCTATTACCATTCGTTATGTCTTCTAACAGAAAGATTATGAAGTGTTTTCTGAAGAATCGTTTTAAGAGACTATCTTTATAAATTTCAGCTGACAGTAGTACTCACTGTTCCATCTATGAATGCCAAATATTTCTTTATACAACTGCTATTACCATTCGTTACGTCTTCTAACAGAAAGATTATGAAGTGTTTTCTGAAGAATCGTTTTAAGAGACTATCTTTATAAATTTCAGCTGACAGTAGTACTCACTGTTCCATCTATGAATGCCAAATATTTCTTTATACAACTGCTATTACCATTCGTTACGTCTTCTAACAGAAAGATTATGAAGTGTTTTCTGAAGAATCGTTTTAAGAGACTATCTTTATAAATTTCAGCTGACAGTAGTACTCACTGTTCCATCTATGAATGCCAAATATTTCTTCATACAACTGCTATTACCATTCGTTACGTCTTCTAACAGAAAGATTATGAAGTGTTTTCTGAAGAATCGTTTTAAGAGACTATCTTTATAAATTTCAGCTGACAGTAGTACTCACTGTTCCATCTATGAATGCCAAATATTTCTTTATACAACTGCTATTACCATTCGTTATGTCTTCTAACAGAAAGATTATGAAGTGTTTTCTGAAGAATCGTTTTAAGAGACTATCTTTATAAATTTCAGCTGACAGTAGTACTCACTGTTCCATCAATGAATGCCAAATATTTCTTTATACAATTGCCTTCCCCAGTCGTTACGACTTTTAGCGAAAAGATCATGAAATGTTTTTTGAAGAATCTTTTAAGAGGAATTTTTTTATGAATTTTAACCTTTATAACCTGCTGCTCTGCCAATGAATGCCAAATATTTTCTGATACGTTTACTTTTGTCAATGTCTACAGCTTCTTGATCATGAAGTGTGTTCTCCCCAACTTTTAATTCAGATGTTTGATTTTATTGTGCTAGACTTTTAACCGAGTCAAGAGAGATAATTCTATCACCCAATTTATTCCATTGTTGTGTAGGAAGAAAATAATTTTTTGCCAGGTGGCGTTGGCGCAAAAGTGAATGTTAAAGACTACCTTGGAATTTGAATTTTGCTTGTCGACCCCAAGTCCCAATAATAGTGACACTAAACACAAAAAAAAAAGAAAAAAAAAAACGGTGCTGGTATAAATGTACATACTGAGTGCATATTATACAGGAACGTTTTTCTTGAATTTCATATGACAAAATTATTATTTTCAATTTGTATTACACATGAATAATTGCTAAATATTTATCTAATATATTCACTGTATTTAGATTCAACAATGAATTAATTGATATATTGAAAACGTCATATTTTTGTTTAAACTAACTATATTTTTCTTCACAGACTGATGGAAGTAGAAAGAAATATTTTTTTTAACCGTATATGGATTGTTATCTGAGATTCAACCGTTTTACAGTCATATCTTGCCTTCTTTTTTCTTTTCAGTAGAAGAACAAATAAAATCCATGCCCTTACCTATACAACGGTAATTTCCGATTTGGGAATTGCTTTCTTTGCGTATTCTTAAAACAATGTCAACATTACTCACCTGAAAATAAAAAATAAATAAAATATACAACACATAGAATATAGAGGAAAGGTGAACATATTGCAATCCCATTTTCACGTATGCAAAGATTTTTCTAATATATAAAAAAGAACGAGTTGAAAATATATTTGGAAGTCACAAGCCATACTGCTGTGTCACATGAACGTTGAGTAAATTAATTAATTTGAATTATTTAAATATGCTTTTAAATTATTCTTTCTATAGCATTGTGGCGCACATTAGTTAACAGGTTAGTTCTCAATGTGCAGTTTGTTCTACGCGAACGCTTGTGGCTAAACACGAGGAAAATGACTATTTGGCCAGATCATTTCTCACGAAATAATTTTATGAAACGAAATTGTATTCGTCGGTAAATGTTATTCTATTGAAACCTTCGGATTAATTTACATTTAATTGAAATTAATTTAACCTGCCGTTAATCTGCCCCAAATAATGTAAAGGTACTGATCGCAAACATTAATTCACCCCAAGATATCATGAATTTCTAATCAAAGTTGTTTTGTTCAACTGTTTTTGCACTGTTTTGAAATTATAAATTTCTAATTGTGTTATGTTATATTACTGACACCCATTTAAAATTACAAAATTTTGGATCAAAATAAGTTTTGGTTACTTCGCAAATCCAACTCTCGAAATGAAAATTATAAAAAATTAACAAGTTTTTCACATTTCGTAAGTACGGATGATATTCGAGTTACTATTTTTACATTTTAAAAAGAAGAAAAAAATGCTTCTGCTTTGTTTATCGGAGCAAGCACGAATGTAGACACCACACTTCGAAATATCGCACTTGTGTCGCCTACAATTGGGGCGATCATAAAAGATCACCATAACCGGAGTTCAATAGAAGGGCCTCGTTCTGGGAGAATTCAATTTGAGTTTTAGTAAATATAAATTATTTTCATTTTAGAGTACACTAGCAGTATAGCCCGGCGTTGCTCCGGTGTAATGAAAGCTTTAAAACCAAGCCATGGTTCTAGAGCTCAGACTCTTTGAACGTTGGCACGAAAGACTAAAAAGCAATAGTTGTTTCCAGTTAAAGCGAAACCGTAGACTGAAAGAAAAATGAATAGATTTAAGTCAAATTTTGATTTCATGGTATCGATATCAAATAGGTTTTTTCGTTGAATTTTGAAGGCTAAATAAGTATTCTGAGTAAATGGTATCATGGCTGAGATTAAGAACTACAATTATACCTACTTAGAGCAAAACCCGAAGCAAAAACTAAAATAAAAGGGCTGAAAAAAATACAGACATACAGACAGATAAACAGACACACACACAAACATCTTACCTTGTATATATATATTATCGATTTTCTGCACTATTGTAAGAACTACAACCTTGAAACTTGTGAATATGATTTCTTATGTCTTTATCGATGAGTGTATCAAATTTGATTAAAATCGGACCACTCCTTCTATAACCCGACTTTTTTCGATTAGCGATTTTCGATATTTATCGGAGGTACCTCGACACAAAATCTAGCTAAGAATACTCGCAGACGCTTATAGTACAATTGTGTAAATTGTCAAGAAAATCGGTTCAGCCGTTTCGGAGTCTCTAGGTAACGCACACACACATACACACATAGAGACAAAGTTCCATTTATAAATAAGTTTAGATTTAGATTAACAGCTGCATCGAGCGAGGAAGAATGAAGCGTGGCTTGGGTGCAAATGGCATAACCGGCACGTGAAATTAGTAACCAAAAACCAAAACATTAACGTCAGAATTCTACTCGTGTTCTTAAGTAGGCCCATTAAATCTAGATTTTTATATGGATGGCATACATGGTTCTAAAGTCGTTCAGAAATGTCCAAAATATCTACTGCATAAAACAGTTTTCTCATATTGATGATTAAAATGGGTTCGAGCGAGGGAAGCCTGTAGGATCTTAAAGATCACCATCCTTCTTCGAACAATGTAAACTGGAGCTACAGAGTCTCAAAGAGCTGTACCAAATCACAGAAACCGTATATGACGCGAGAAACTTTAGAAGAAGCAAGAAATAAAACTAAGAAAACAATGACAATCAGGACTTTGATACTGTCTTAATCGAAAGGAAATCCCCATCAATACGGGACGCAGCAATAACAGTTATTTGCGTTAAGGCGATTATTTTACTAAAGACATATTTTAAGAGAAAGATTTTATAAATCGATCAAGAATTCTTGGCCAATTAATAGTTGAATGTTTCCCGATGATAGAACTACTCATATTAGTCAGTTAGTTAAGTGCCATACGTGATACACGCTTGGAGGATCATGTATCGAAGGAGACACGACTGACTGAGCAGAAGATTATCCCACATTAGGTTATCATTACTTTCTGCGGTAGACTGGTTGCCAGCCAAGGCTGTAGAACACAATCTGTTACTTAACCTATAACTAGAGGTAAGAGACGAATTAATACTTTCCCAAGGGTATTTGTACGTAAGTGAATGCAAGGAATCAACTGGAATTCGAACTCAGCTCTCTGATTTTTCGTAAGAAGCCGATAACATTAATATAAACAATGTCAATTGTTAATCCCACATTATCAACGATCCTATCTCCCAAGGCTCTCTCTTTGGCCTTATTCTATTTTTGCATTATATTAACGATCTGCTTAAAAACATTTTCCGTTCCTCAATAAATATATATTTATTTGATACTACAGTGTTTGCGCGCATCTACGAATATCTTGATGGGAAGTACCTCGCAGCTGATCCATCTTCTGACCTGATGAGGTTCCTTGCTATAAATAGCGTCACCTATAGCAGCCCTCAACCACAGGAGAATTTCCCAATTAGAAATTTCATGGGAGGGAAACTCTTTGATTTTCTTCATTTTGCTTACAAATGTGGAGCCCATCATGAATGTAAAAAATCTCCTCTATAATCACAGTGGCGGGCCAGGATGTTCTTCCCGCCTGAATCCGTCCTGCATATATAAAAATCAACCATTCGTCCGTGCATGGAATACTGCTGCCATATTTGGTCAGGCGCCCCTGATGCTCATCGCAGTGTTCTTGACAGGCTCCAAAGGAGAATCCGTGATGTAATAGGTACCGACTTGGTGGCTCGACTACAGCCACTTCCCCACCGACGAAACGTGGCCTTCCCTTGTCTGTTCTATAAATACTTTCATGGCTTCTGCTCCAACGAACATAAGTCACTGGTGCCTCAGCAATAGGTGTTTACTCGTGCAACCAGATTGGCAACTTGGCCCCACCCATTCACAGTTAGATGAACCAAATGCAGACGACGATTCTGCTCCTTCAGCTTCTTTTCTCGCACATCCAGCCTGTGGAACACGCTTCCATATTCTTGCTTTCCTAACGGCTACAACCTCCAGGAATTCGAATGCAATGTCAATACTCATCTCTTAACCACTTGACTCTAGTTCTTTCCACACCGCCCTGTATATCCTTTCATTTCCCTCCACCTTTGCAACTGTCATCACACCTGTATTCCCATCCTTCTTTTGCTCCTTTCTAACTGGTTCGTCTTCCTCTTCACTCTCTTCTACTTAATCTTTTTACTTTTATGTAGCCCCCTGCACATCAGTGGCGTTACCGCCTTGCTCGGAGTGAAACGATAAAAAAAAAAGAAATAAAAGTATTCGAAATAAATGTATATGTAGTAATATTGAATGGAAATTTCCAGTTATGTGCACGGATTATTTGGAATCCATCTTTTCAGAGGGCCAATAACGGAAAGGTCGGGTAATGACATTTTGAGATGCAGTGAAAAGGGTGCATTTGTTGGTTGTTTTGTTTTTATGGCAAATCATCCTCGGCGGGTCATTTATTGCCAACTAAATTTTATTTATTTATTGCTGGTAATACTTTTTTCTTTCAACAATTTATTGTTGTTTTTATATAGGTTTTGTGTCTAGTAATGCTTTTTTCTTTTCGAGTATCAAGATTCATTGGGATTTGTTTTTTTAAGGGTAGGGCCCCAAATCCTACCCTGTTATTTAAGCCATAACTGGAGGGAAGTGACGGATTAATACCTTTCCCAAGGGTACCAGTGCTTAAGTGAATACAGTGTATTCAACTGGAATTCGAACTCGGCTCACCGATTTCACTTTCCGAGCCGATATCCACTGCACCACATGCACACCTGTCACTAAACGCTTACATCACCTGGTATTCCCAAGCGGTCACCCATCTAAGTACTGACCAGGCTCAACGTTGTTTAACTTCGGTGATCGAGCTAGAACGGGTGTATTCAAAGTGAGATGGCCGTAAGCGCGTTTGTTAATAAAAACTGAGAACCACTTATCTCCAGGTTTCAAGGCTTACGCAAAACCTTTCAATCGCTCCAGAAAATAACTAACCCCAGAGGCCAAACTCTATGATTACAAGAATCAGATTAGACCAAGAACAGTGTTACGGCCACTCTACGTTGATAAACACCGATTCATTGAAATTAAACAACGCCATTACCTTGTTTGGTAGCCGGTTGAGAAAACCGAGTGCGGTAAGCTTGGGTAGGCGGGTGCTCTAGTGGATAATAGCTCAGAATTGTTTATCCGCGAATCGAGTTAAAATTCTATTGTTATGCGCAAATACACTTGGAAAATAAGAGAAACCATGTCTTCTCGTCCAGTTTTGTGTTTATTTCGTAAATCTTGTATACAAAATCTTTATTATCTCTCACAAAAAATTCTGATGATCTAAAAAAATTTATTTTCTGATTTTAAATAACCTAAAAAATATATTAGTATTATTTCGAACTATTGTTTTCTTCTTGGTTGATGCAGATGTTATTATAGACACAATGTTTTTCCAAGTACACTCTGGTCATCACCAAGTGTCTATTGATTGGTAGATATGGATTATCCGTTTATTATTGTGATAAAGGGGACACTTTTTTCCAAAATTTGTCCCTCGCCCGGCAAAGAACGACATGAGCAACAGGTGTCTCTGGACCGTTACCCTGTGACTGTGAGCAACAAAAAAAGAATTATCTTTGGGACATGGAATATCAGGACGCTCAGCAACTGCGGTCAACTCGAGAATGTGAAGCAAGAGATGAACAGACTGAACATCAATATTCTGGGCATATGCGACACAAGAAGGCATAACAATGGAGACTTCAGCAGCGACAACCACAGGATAATAAATGCAGTAGGCCAAATTAACAAAAACCGAATCGGCTTAATACTGGACAAAGAAATGAAGAAATGTGTTCTAGGATATTGTTAGCTTTCAGAGAGAGTCCTCTTGGTTAAACTGAGAGGAAGACCCTTCAATATATCTATTAAACTATTATAGTAGTTTATGCACCAACAACGATAAGCAGGAAGAAGAAATAGAATCATTTTTTTTATACTAGACAATGCCAGTGCTCAGTGCAAAAGCCAAGAAATTTGAATCATAATGGGTGACTTGAATTCCAAGGTAGGTAAAAAGATGGAAGGATATACGACCGGCAACGAACGAGGAGAAAAATGGGACCAATGGTGCACAGCAAATGACCAGGTAATAACTAAAACCTCATTTCAAGAACACCCACGACGTCTATGGGCATGGCAAAGCCCAGAAGGCGTCACGAAAAAGTAAATAGACTACATAACCATAAGCAGTAGATTCAGAAACGAAGTGATTCAATGCAAAACCTATCCAGGCGCCGACTGTGAAAGCGAACACGTCCCAGTAATCTGCAAACTAAGGGCGAAACTCTGGAGAATAAAGAAGCCTAGTACAGCACCATGACTGAAATACAACACTCTCGTGAATGACCTCAGCCTGCAGAAAGTATACACTGCGTGAAAGACAAATACGAAGATGAACAGGACACTCGAAATGGGACCCACTAAAGGAAGCGATAGTTACATCAGCAAACAACATTACCCCAAAGGAAATCAGACGCAGAAGAAAAAACAAGTGGATGACTGATGGGATTCTTGACATGATGCAAACAGACGGAAAATGATGCCAATACATGGAATGGAATACAGGAAACTACAAAAGGAAATAAGGAACAAATGCAGATAGGCAAAAGAGGAATAGCACAATAAAATATGCAGAAGTAGAGAGATTGAGCAGGACTAATAAAGCAGACATGTATAAAGTAATAAGAGAACTGTCAGGACAAAAAACCTACTCCTCAAGAGGATGTATGAAATCTAAGGATAGAACGATAATACTGAAGAAAAAGGAAATACTTCAGCGATCGGGAGAATATATAAAAGAACTTTTCCACGATAAGAGAGAGCAACCGATAATAGACAAAGGATGACGACGGACCGGAAATATTAAAGTCCAGAAAAATTTCACTAGATACAATGAAAAAAGTACTGGATTGCTATATCATGTCACTTCTTCAATATGGCAGTAAATGCTGGATATGATCAAAGATGAAGAAAAAAACTCGAAGGAACTGAAATGTGGTTCTACAGAAGGATGATATCATTGACCGAGCATGCGAGCAATCATGAGGTTTTGGAAAGGATGGAAACGAAAAGGAAATAAATATTGAGCATCAGGAAGAAACAGCTCAATTTTCTGGGACATGCAATGATTAAGGAGAAGTTGGATAACCTGATACTAACAGGCTAGATAGAGGGAAAAAAGAGAAGGAGGAAAGCATCGGATAACATATTTGAAGGACTTGAACAGGTGCATAACAGAACGTGGGTTGCGTGGTGTTACAGGAGAAAGTGTGATAAGAGCCCGCTGGGATAGGGAGACGTGGAAAGCTATGATCGTCTACGTCCTGAAAGGACAAAGCACATAGAAAAAATAAGAATTGTGATATATCCTGTGAAACCAGCTATTGTTCGTTCTTGTTGGATGTACTCTCTGATCATCATAAATACTTGTTTAAAAAGTTGTATAATAACAACTGTATCGAAAATAGTTCGAAATAATACTAAGATATTGAAAATTACTCATCTAAAAAAATAGATTGTTACAAAAGTAATGGCCGGTCGAAGTGTTGTATTTTGAAAAACAAATTCAACATAGTATTCATATATATTTGATAATGTTTGGTATACATAATACTTATTGTGTGTTCTTTAGTAATTTTTATTTATTTTCAGACAGAAATGTTCTCGACACATTCTTCTTCTTCTATGTGCCCTGTCCCTTCAGGACGTAGGCGATCATGGATCTCCACGTCTCCCTATCCCTTGTGGCTCTTAGTATGTTTGCTCCTGTTGCTCCTGGCAACCCCCGTTCCGTCATCCACCTGATCAGAACTGCAAATATGTTATCCGCTGCCTTCCTCTGTCTCTCCTTCCTTCAATCTGTCCAGTCAGTATCAGGTTCTCCAGGCTTCTCAGGTTCTCCAGGCTTCTCCTTCCTCATTGCATGTCCCAGGAACTTCAGTTGTCTCTTCCTGATGCTCAGCATCAATTTACTTTTTGTTGCCATTCTTTCTAACACTTCGTCGTTGCTTGTCCACGATATCCGTAGCATCCTTCTGTAGAACCACATTTCGGCCGCTTTTTGTCCTCATTTTCGATTATATTGTCCAGCATTCACAGCCGTATTGAAGAACTGACATCACGTAGCAGTCTAGCACTCTTTTCTTCGTTTCTATTGATATCTTCCTGTGTGTTAGTATTTTGCTCATCTTCTGGAACGCGTCCTTTGGCATGCCAATTCGCCTTCGGATCTCCGTGTCGCACTTTCCATCTCCTGTTAGAACACTTCCTAGGTACTTGTTTGATTCTGTTATCCCCCACCTGTATTTGGCATTTTGGGTTGTATCTTTTGCTGATGACCATGCACTCAGTTTTCTTAAAGTCTCGACACATAGAAGCCCTTAATTATGAACATGACAAAACATGATCTTCTTTTACTTTTCTTTAATGAGTTCAATTTTGGGCACAGTGCCTCCCAAACTTCTGCCTACATCAGCATAGCATGAGCAGATGGGTTCACAAGTAATCGGATAGTACGAAGTTGATTCCAGAAATTCCGTACTGGTGATGAGAGCCTTGAAGATGAAGGTAGAGGACGGCCATGCAGTCTTGACTATGAACAATTTCAAGCAGTTATTGAGAGTAAAAACCTCGATAAAGTGTCAGAGATAAGTCTCAGACGCGTGTTGTCAGCACTGCCACAGTCTCACGTTCTTCGCAAGGGGAAAAAGCTCGATAAATCGGTTCCTCCTGATCTTAATGAAAATCAAAAACTTAGGCGTTTTGAAGTGTATTCGGTGCCCTTTCTGCGTAATACCAATGATCGTTTTCTTGACCAAATAGTCACTTGTGATGAAAAGTAGATCTTTTACTATAACCGTAAACGATCAGATCAATGGCTTGATCGTGATGGTCTCCAAAACAATTCCCAAATCCAAAGTTGCATCAGCCAAAAACTATGGTGACTGTCTGGTAGTCTGCAATTGGTGCAATCTACTACCAATTTCTGCAAGTCAATCAGAGGATTAATGCAAAGCTTTACAGCAATCAACTTGTTAAAATGCATGTACGAATGCAAAAAATGAGATCTGTATTTGTGAATCGACGTAATTCCAATTCTGCTCCACGATATTGCGCGGCCACAAGTTGCGAGAATAACGTTGCAAAATCTCACAGACTTGGGATACGAGAGTTTGCCACATTCTCCATTTTCTTCTGATCTTTCACCCACTAATAATCATTTTAAGCATTTGAGCAAATTTTTAAATATTAAATTTTTTTAGGTCCAGATCAGAAGTGGAATCAAGTTTCAAAGATTTCATCCCAGCTGATAACGTTTTTTCAACAAGGAATATATAATCTCGTCGATCAATAGCAGAGGTATATAGATGCTGTTTTCAATAATTTCAACAGTTCCACAGATATTTTAAGAATAAAATTATGTTTCTGAAATAGGCCACTGTTTATTTATATTGTAGAGTTCTTTTCGCAGTGAAGGCTATTATTTGTGCTAAAGTCGGTCCTAATAGGTTCGACGTACAATACGTATGTAATTTTGCCAGGTCGCTGACTATTTTCGTATTCGACTAACTGTCGACTACTATCGTCCAACATCGACTGACCCTCGCTCCTCTTACTACTCCTACTTAAATTAGGTGGGAGAGTCTATTCACTATAGAATAGGTGTGTTTTACCATAATATAACAACCTAATAATCAGTAACCTACAAAATGATTGTAAGTCGTAAAAAAACGAGTCAATTTAATTAAAGATCACGAATGTTGTGTTGCTATACTATCTTGCCTAGTGCTAACCAGTGAACGTTGTCCAAATTTTACACATTACAGAACGATATCGCGGACTTGGGGGTAATGGATAATAAAAATAATTTTATGTATGTATCAACAATAATAGGATTAAATAGGCTGGTTTTGCTTTATTTTCTTGAATCCACATCCTAAACAGGAAACAAGGGATGAGCCTCTTCACACGTTCAATAGATGTGGGTGGAGTGTGAACCGGGCGATAGTTTAGTCTATCTACTCCAATTGAAAAAAAAAGAAAAAAAGCCAATTAAAAAAAAGAGGAAAAGAGTGGAAAAGAATTAAAGATTGGAAAAGAGAAAGCCGGAAAACACATCCTAAACAGGAAATAAGGGATGAGTCTCTTCACCTGTTCAATAGACGTGGGTGGAGTGTGAACCGGGCAATAGATTAGTCTATCTACTCCAATTGAAAAAAAAAAGAGGAAAAGAATGGAAAAGAGTAAAAGATTGGAAAAGAGAAAGCCGGAAACCACATCCTAAATAGGAAACAAGGGATGAGCCTCTTCACCCGTTCAATAAACGTGGGTGGAGTGTGAACCGGGCGATAGATTAGTCTATCTACTCCAATTGAAAAAAAGAGGAAAAGAATGGAAAAGAGTAAATCAGTGGCGTTACCGCTTTGCTCGGGGTGATATGATTTTAAAAAAAATATGTATGATGCAACCGATGAAGATCCGTGTGATTAAACTCTCTAACTGTTTACACATATCAAGGCACCTTAGTATAGTAGAATAATAGTCATAAAATAATGATAGCAAATGTATACCTTCTACTTTTTTTAAATATCAGTAGCCCGATCAACCAACAGGCTGATAATGATTGATCACTGAATTGTGGGATGGAAGATACTGTTTTGGATAAATAATTCAATTATATTTTTTGGTTGCATTAAGAGGATTTCAGGACCAGGACTTCTCTGCTTGGAGCGAATTTGCTGTCAATGGATTGCAAGAGAAGTATGTTAATTATTACATTAGAGGAAGCAATCTTGTTAGATTTATAACTGCAGGTCGTAATTAAGGAGATTATTATGTAACGGAATTTGTGTTCTGTTTTTATCAAAAGGAAAATAATGCTTCCTGTCTTTTACTGTGTGTATATGTGCACGCCTTTGTGGCCGTTTGTATTTGTCTTTCTCAGAGAGTTCTACTGTGTCTGTTTATATATCTCCGTAAATGATTTTTGTGTGTCGGAATTTGAATTCATTTATGTTGTGGTGATACCGACCGAACAAAAGCGATGAACCGGATGTGTGCTCTCTCACAACTAAAAGTCAAATGAATAAAAATCGTCGTACGCATCCGGATCCGCGCAGATGTTCCGGTTGAAAAATAAAAATTAATCAAATATCAAATTACCAATTTTTATTTATCAGCCAATGAGAAGCCCGAAACCAAATACAAGGATGAAATTCGAAAGTTGAGCCAGTTGATCCAAAAATGCTGTTATAAAAGCCGTGAAAAAAAGGCACCCAGACAGAAAGGCACAGACAGAGGAGAAGGTAGTAATTAGTTTCTTCCTTGACCTATGTCAAGCTGCTACTATGCTCGCCTTCTTCTTCCTCACCTGTTCTCAAAGTACTAACTGACCTTTTCTAAGACATTCCACACTAACCAACTCATTGACCTTAGAAACGGCAACTTGAAAATGAACATCCTTTCTTTCAGCTCACCATTACCTTCCATGAACTCTTTTACCTCCGTTGAACTTTTATTTCAAGCATTACTTATTTTGTAAAACATTGATTGAAATGTATATATGTATAAATGTTATTTTACACTCAAAAATTGCCTTTCTTGAATTTATGAATTATAGTGGGCTATCTTCCCACAAGGCCAAATTCCGTTAACATGCTACGGAATCCTACTACCCCTCACTACAAATAAATAAGAGAAGAGATACCGGCTATAATGTATGCCGGTAGATGAAAGAAAGTGGGAGAAGAGAGGAAATAAAATAAAAGAATGAAACATAGAATAAGGATGACAAGAGAAAGTCTCCATGGGCGCTAAGAAACCTGGCTATGTGGTCGATGATAGCGCGGAAAAGTGGTTTGTTTGTTGCACAATAAAATGTTGAGGCCGGAATATGAAATCTGGCATTTACATACGGGAAAACTAACAGATGGGCATATTGAGGATTTATGCAATGAGGTTGATTGGGTTATCAGAATATTAGATAAAAAAAGGACGACAAAGAAAACGACAATGACAACAAAGGGAACGACGAATGTGAAAAAAGGAGAAGAGAAATGTCATAACATAAAGAAGGTGTTATCAAGAGAATTAAACTGAGAAAGAAAGAAAAAAATAGAAAGTAAATCTTTGAAATGAAGTATAGAGAAAAGAAAAAGAAAAAATAGGAAGTTTAATATAAATAAATAAAGAAAAGGTGATAATTATTAGGGAGTTTAAATTAGAAAGAGATAAAGAACGATGAAAGATAGTGTAAAAGAATGAAGAGTGAAAGGAAAGTAATAAGAAAAAGAAGAGAGAAAGTAAATAGAAATAAGGAAAATGGAGGGTAAATGAAATAAATACTGTGGAAGTGAATTAAAAGAAAATAGAAAGATAAAGAAAGAAAGAATAGTGAAAGAAACAAGCGAAGTGAAAGAGAAGCGAATGGAATATAGGGAAGTTAGCACAAATAAACGAAAGAAAGAATAAGAAGCTGGGAAGAAAATAAATGGAAAGAGGAGAAATAAGGAAAGAAAGAAAAGGGAAGGAAATGTATGGAAAAAGAAAGAAAGAAAGAAAGAAAGAAAGAAGTGGGAAGGAAAAGTAAAATTGGGAAAAAATAAAGAAAGGAAGGAAGAATAAAAAACTGGGGAGGAAATGTATGGAAAGAGAAGAAATAAAGAAAGACAGAAGTGAAAAGGAAATGTATGGGGAAAGAAAGAAAGAAAGAAAGAAAGAAAGAAAGAAAGAAAGAAAGAAGTGGGATTGAAATTTATTGAAAGAGAAAAAAAGAATGAAAAAGAATCAAATGTGAGAAGGAAATGTATGGAAAGAGAAAGAAAGAAAGAAAGAAAGAAAGAAAGAAAGAAAGAAAGAATAAAAAACTGGGAAGAAAATGTATAGAAAGAGAAGAGGGAAAGAAATGTATGGGAAGAGAGAGAAAGAAAGAAAGAAAGAAAAAAAGAAAGAAAGAAAGAAAGAAAGAATAAAAAACTGGGAGTTAAATGTATGGAAAGAGAAGAAATAAAAAAAGACAGAAGTGAGAAGGAAATGTAAGGAGAAAAAAAGAAGGAAAGAAAGAAAGAAAGAAAGAAAGAAAGAAAGAAAGAAGTGGGACTGAAATTTCCAGTCGAATTCGTTACATTCTTTTTCAAACTGATATCCTTGAAAAAGTTATGAATCCTTCTGTTGTTTCTCCCACCAGCTATGAGTTGAATAAGAGAGAATAGGTTCTATAGGTTTGGTTGACAACCAGTCTACAGCAAAAACAAAAAAAAGGCAACCTATTTCAGAAAATTCCTATCAGTCATTTCTTTTAGTCAGTGATAAATCCAAAGAGATATGGTTGCCAAAACATGCATTACGTATGGCACTTAAATCACTGATTTACAATGCAATTGTGCATTTATTAAAAGAAAAGCTTTCTAGAATATTAGGTCTTTCGTAAAATAATTGCACATATCATCGTTATTATTTAAAAGTCAACCAACCAAGACGAAACCAAATATTCATAGTAAGAAATAGCGTCTAGAATTGGATTATTATCTCTTCTATTCGACAGTGTTTCAGAGTTTATTTAAACTGTAAAGATTTTCAAAAATATAACGTAGGTTTCTCATGAAGATTTGTTTGAAAATCGAACGTGTTTCCACTAATTACAGTATCTTTACGACCAGCAATGGAAAGCTGTCATTTTTCAGTCTCATTGTTACAGGTGATGAAAACTGGGTTTTGCAAGTCGACAATAAAAAAAAGGTAATTGTCAACATATAATGAGAAACTAGTGAAAAAACTAAAATCAGATAAGCATCCGAGGACATCATTGCTTTGTGTCTGGTGACATAGGAAACATGTTTGCCATTTCGAGCTGCTGGGACAGGGAAGGATCATCATTCCTGAAATATATTGCCACCAATTTGATCAGGCCAAGGGATTATGACAAAAGGAGTTGTTAAACAGAAACGTTTTTTTTCTAACGTAACAAAACAAGTCACCATTCGCAAAACAACCTACACCAAAAGAAGAAACGAAAAAAGACCGTTAAAGTGGGAAGTTCTATAAAAGCCTCCTTGATTACCATTTATAGCACCTACAGATATTCATTTGTTTCGATTTCTAGAAACATGAACAGAGTCTTTTATTTTTTTCCATTATAAAAAAAGAAAGCATTGCTTTAAAAGTAAAATCGAAAATGTTTCCTTTCGATGATATGCAGTCATCTAAAAGGTGATTACGCATATTTATAAATAATAATTTAAAAAATTCCTTGTATAACTGTTCTTATAAACATGGAATTACTTTTGAACATCCTAGTATATACATATATTTCCTTTTGTATTAGTCTTCTGCTTTTAGTAGATTTTATTTTATTCATGAGAATTTAAGGGTGGATTTCTGTATATTTTATAATAAAATAATACTGAATAAATTTTATGATAATCGATTTGTTGTAAAAGAATTATTAACGAATTTACATTATTTATGAATCTACTCTATCAGAACGTTTGATGTTGATGTCTGATAATATATTGCTTTTTTTAAAAATTATTTTCAGTGCACTGTATAGTAAAAATCATTTATAATGTATATGCAGTAAAATAATTACACCGGCCGATACAATCATAGCAAATATATTTATCTTATACATATCAAATATACATGAAATCTATTTTGTCAGTAGCACATGCATTCATTCCTGACAACTTCTTCTTCTATGTGCCATGTCTCTTCAGTACGTAGGCAATCATGGCTTTCCACACCTCCCTATCCCTGGTAGCCTTTAGCACGCTTTCTCCTGTTACGCCAACCAAACCCCTATCTGCCATCCACCTGCTTCAATTATGTTATCCGCTGCTGTTCCTTGTCTCCCTTTCTCTCTACCTAACGAGTGACCATGATGAGGTTTTAGTAAGGATGGAAAAAAAAAAGAAAAAATTAATACCGATCATCAGGAAAAGAAAGCTGGTGTTCTTGAAATTTGGGATGAGGAAAGAAGGCTTGAAGTTGATATCTTCAGTATCCTTCTGTAGAACTATATTTCAACTGCGTCAATTTTTTCCTTCACCTTTAATGATATTGTCCACCGTTCACTGCCATATTAAAGAAGAGAAATTACATAACAATCCAGTCCTCTCTTCTTTGTTCCTAGCAAAATTTTTCTGTCTCTTAATACACTGCTTAGATTCTGGAACGCGTCCTTGGCCATTCCACTTCGCTTTCGGATCTCTGTGTTGCACTTTCCGTCCTCCGTTAGAACATATTCCAAGTACTTAAATTTTTTTGCCCGCTTGATTTTAGTATCCCTAACCTGTAATTGGCATTTTGAGTTCCTCCGTTTGCTCATTATTATACATTTGTTCTTCTTGTAGTTTATTTGTACTTCTTTCTTTCGACTTCCTTTATCTCCTTTTTAAGAAGTTATTGTAGTTTCCTTTCCGTGTCATCTATTAGCACTGTATCATTTGCGTATCTTATATTGTTCAGATTGTGACCGGCAATAGCGAATCTTGGCATAACTTTTAGGGTCCTCAGAATAGTCTCACTGTACAAGTTGCAAAGATCCAGTGAAAAGACACATTCTTGTTTTATGCCCCTTTATATCTTTGTGTATCTGCTGAATTCGTTCCCTATATGTATGCAGGCGGTTTGCTGCCAGTGAAGTTTCTTGATTACTTCTTAAATGCCTTCGTATAATCTAAAAAACACAGGTGTACTTTCTTTTGCATTTATATCACCCTTTCTGATAGCATTCTAATAATAGATATCGCATTCCTTGTTCAAGTGTCCTTGATAAAACCACACTGTTTTGTCCTATTTCCGGTCTGTTTCTGCTTCGCGCACTATTCATCAGGATTCTGACAATGAGTTTCGTTGTGTGGCTCATCAAACAGATTGTTCGGTGGCGTCGCATTCTATTACACCTGGCTTCTTAGGCAGACCTCCTGAAGACTGCCAAGTCTTTTTCCCTCAGATATTTCAATTATTTCATTACTGCACTAGTGATTACTTATGCTATAGTAAACCTAATGACACTTTTCTGTATAGTAACACCATTATTTATCATAGCTTCATACTTTAATAAACTTAGCCCAAGAAGAATAAGTGAGGGTGGAATAAAGAAGAAACAGAACGAAATCAAAAAAGTAGAAAGTGAAAATATATGATACAGACTATTTTTTTCTATTTTATTTCGAATTTTCGTTATCGATGTTTTCTTTTCTTTTACTTTTTCCTATAAACGAGCAAGAAAAATATTTGACTAAAATAAAGTATAAATACATATTTTAAAGTCAGTAACGTCACTAAGAAGCAGTATAAAAAAGTTAAAGAGAGAGAGAGAGAGCAATAAGCACATACACACACACATACACATGCATATATATATATATATATATATATATAGATAGATAGATAGATAGATAGATAGATAGATAGATAGATAGATATGAATATACTGATCGATATAAATAGTCATTCATTGTTTGTCTTTTTTTAAAACATTTCACCTAAAGCAAGGTACTAAAGTTACTAAGACATAACGGGTTACTGAGTGCGAAAGAATTAAATAAAAATACTTCTAGGGAAAGAGAACAGTAAAAGAATAAAAAATAAGAAGACGTAAGATAACGAGTGAAATTGATTAAAACATTTTAGATCAAATTTAACTGTAAAGTAAAAATCCCGAAGAGAGTTCCAAAGTTGAGAAATGCGAAGGAAGAGACTCTTCGCATAAAACTTATGGTTACACCTAACTATTTCAGCTGTAGAATGGTAAGAGCTTGTGCCAATCTGGTACTGTACTTAAGTTACTAAATACTAGGCACAAAAGAAGAAGGCTCACCAGAACAATTACCATAGAATATATAACAATGTGCGTTATGGTGTAGTGGATATCGGCTTGGAATGAGAAATAAGAGAAACGAGTTCAAATTCCAGTTGATTTCCTTGCATTAACTTACGCGTAAATACCCTTGGAAAAGGTATTAATCCGTCTCTTCCCTCAAGCTATGGGTCAAATAACAGGGCAGATATAGTTCTATAATCTTGGTTGGCAACCAGTTTACTGCAGAAAATAATAGCAACCTAATGCGGGAAAATCTTCTGCCCAGTCAGTCATGTCACTTTCGGGACATGATCGCCTAAGCATGTATCACGTATGGAATTTAACTGACTGATATAACAAAAATGAACACTAAAATAAGAATATTACAAAGAATAAAATTTTATGAAAAGATTTATAAAGAAAATGAGAGAAAATAAAACGGAAGGAGAAAATAAGTAAGAAACATATGAAGAAAGATGTATTATCAAATATCGAGGATTATTTTATCAGATATTAATAGACTTTTAAAAGGCTAAATACCGAAAGAAAAATGCAACTTACTTCAAAATGGCTTGTAGCTATAGAGGGTTTGTTAATGTTCATTAATTCAGTCTTGTGTGAAGCATAACCGAAGTACCTACAGCTTACAAGTTTTATGCAGAATTATCAGAAGGTTTTCATCAGAAATTTGGTAGCAGGTTGGAATGTTGGATTAGTATGAATGAGTGGAATAATGTGGAAATAGTGTAAGAATAAACATATACATTTTGAATGTTAAAATAGAAATTTATTAAAGGAATAGAATAACAAAAATAGGTAGCAGTTAATGTTCAGTGAGAAACAAGTAATGAGTTAAGGGTATCAAGAGTTGAAGAAATGTTCGTAGTAGTAATTTGTTGGAAAGAGTTTATGCGGACGTACCTATGTATAAATAAGCGTCTGTTTAGTAGGAATGTCTTTGAATTGAAAAGAAAAAGTAAAATGAATCAGCCCACGAGAAAGAAAGAGCAACATGGCGATGCGCGACGTGACCTATGACCATGTCGTGGTTGGAGTTTCTCCCGTTACATTTTAGTTTTTTCCTCTCGCTACTCTGACCGACTGACGCTGATCGAAGTCATTTATAGTCATCTAGATTTTTGCACTTGATCGTCAAATCCTTTTTAGTCTTTCAAATCGCTTCCATTGTTCAGAATGTCAATTTAACATCTCCTCGCTAAATCCGGTTTCGAGTTTTTCTTTAAGCACACGGTAAATCCTTTTTCTGTTTGTGAAAAATCAGGATTTCACACGTCATGGAGAATTTTTTTGTAAAAGTGAAGAAGGTTGATTTTAATTTTTAATTTCTTATCCCACATATAACTTCCCATTCATTTGTCGGAATATGCTTTGAATGAGTATTATTGGTATCTGTTGACGCTTTTCCAAATAGTAGTTTTCGTCTTGTTTTGCTGTTTTTGTCCTCGTGGGTTGAAATGTGTTTCTATAAATGTTGCCAATTTTAACGTCAAGCGTCTTGTTTGAAATCCATAAAAGTAGGTATGTTTAGTTTTTCCGTATATCGAAGGTCGCATTTTAAGTAACGTGAGAATACAGAGAAAAATGAAACATATTTTTCAAAACGAAAATAAAATAAGAAATTTTCTTTGGATTTAAAAGTGAAAAAGAAGGTTGATTTTAATTCTTTATTTCCTATTCCACAGGCTAAAAGAGACAGCACGATTAAAACTGTAACTGTCTAATAAATTTATTTATCTTTCTTATGTCTACTTCAAATCTATCTTTCTCTGAAATTTTATTTACTAATTATTTCTGCTATCCTGTAGATAGGTTCGCCTATTGTCCGGCTCACACTTCTCCCAGTTATTGTGAACAGACGTAAAATTTATCCGATGTTTTCGTCTGAATTCTGAAATATTATTTACCAATTATGTTTCTCTCCATAATTTGTGTAGTTAAGTTTGCCTACCGTTCGGTTCACACTCTTCCCACATATTTAGAACAGGTGTAGAGGTTCATTCGAAATCAAAAATATATTATTAATAGTCACTTCGACAAAAATTTCTCGAACATATAATGCAGAAAGACATCTTAAAAATGTAGACAGTTACGAGAAGTATTAAACGCAAGAGAAACAGTAGAAAACGGCGTACATACCACCTAACAAACAAGTGTAAATGGTTCACAGAAGTTAGAATAGGAAAAATAACAAAAATAACAAACTAAAAAGAACAGGAAATTGTGGAGAACCATGATCGTTCTCATCCTGAAGGAACTCGTCACGAAGAAAAAAACGTTACTGAAACGTCGTAAAAACGTAATTTTCATAGATTACACGCAAAGTAACACTTATTTGGTGAACATCATGTTATAAAGAAAGTTCGATCTATAGAAATACTCCACTGTTGACGCGTTGTGTCAGGGTAAACTTCGTAAAAAAACGACACGACTATCGTGCCGCATTCACATTCTATAAAGTTCGTGAATAGAGCCCGATTTTCGTGGGGATAAATATCGTGTGTGAGAATGAAAAGTTATTGTGATAAGCGCAATGAGAAAATTAATGAGAAATGCCCAGAGCAGATAAATTATAAATGAATGGGAACATGGATAAAGGTTTTGAATAAGGCGAAAAATAATAGAATAAAGGCAAAAAATAGGGAAAGATTGCCAACGAAAAGAATAAGAAAAATATTGTAGTTTTGAAATTGGAACTTCGTTTACAAGGGAAAGTAAATGGCTACAAGGGAGAAAAAGTAAGGAAAATGTCGTAAATTAGAGGCGAAAAAGTTGCTGAAAGCAAGAAAAAAGAAATAAATAACATCAAAAAGATAAAAGAAAAAGAAAGGAATAAAGAAATAAATAGAGAAAGAAAAAGTATAGTACTGAGAGAAAAGACAGTATAGTACTGGAAAGAAAAAGAAAAGAAAGAAAAGAAAGAAATATTAACAAATTGGTGAAAAAAAAAACGAGAGAAAGAAAAGAGAATGTAGGAAGAGAAAATGCAAAACAAAATAAGAATACTACAGAAGCGACAATAAAAATAGGATTGTTTTATTTTTACTAAAGAAGAAAGGAAAACTAAAAAAATAAATACAAAAGCAGAAAGAACTTTAAAGAACAAAAGGACTTTTAAAGAAAGAAAGAAGGAAAGAAAGATAGAAAGAGAGAGAGAGAGAAAGATAATCAGGAAATAGATCAGATAAGGAGAAAATAACACGAAAGAAAGAAAATAATTATAAAAGAAAAAAAGAAGGAAAACGTAGAGCACTACAAGAAAGAGGAAGGAAAAAAGAAGTGAAAAAAGAACAAAGATAAAATGAAAGAGAAAAAGAAAAAAATGAATGAAAGATTACTGAAAGAATAAATAAGCAGATAAGCAAATAAAAGCTAAAAAAAGTAATTGCGGAAAAACAATTCTTTCAAAAGAAAAACGACGAGGGGAGAGATGGGGTATTTTTTAATCATTTCACCCCAAGCAAGGCGGTAACGCCACTGATGCGCACGAGGCTACATAAGAGTAAAAGATTCGATAGGAGAGAGTAAAGAGAAAGACGAACCAGTTACAGGGGGTGTCAGAGAAAAAGCAAGAGAAGGATCGGAATACAGGTGTGATGAAAGTTTCAAAGGTAGAGAAAAAAGAAAATATCTCCAGGGTGATGTAGAAAGAACTAGAGTCAAGTGGATAAGAGATGGGTATTGACATTACATTTAAATTCTAGGAGGTTGTAACCGCCAGGAAAGCAAGAATATGGAAGAAAGTTCCACAGGTTGAAAGTGAAAGAAAAGGAGCTGTGGAGTAGAACTGTCCGGCTGGATTTGGTTGATCTGTGATACACTGATTGACAAGCAAGCTATAGAACCGAATCTGTCCTGTTATTTAACCCATAGCTGGAGGGAAGATACGGATTAATATCTTTTCCAAGATTATTCCCAAAATGCAACGAATTCAACTTGAATTTGAACTCGAGGGTTAGGATATTGAATTTAACAGCGAGAAAAGTAAGTATGTTGAAATAAATGGAATATTACTTGAGATAAAGAAAAGAAAACGGGAAAACTAAATAAAACGAAAAATATATTATAGTAAGGAAAAACAGAAACATATTATTTTTAAAAAACATATTAAAATCAAGGAGGATGAAAGATAATAAGGGAAAAAGAGAATGAAAGTAGGGAAAAGCAAAGATGGGGGAAGTTGCAAAAAAGAACGAATAAAAAAATAATATAGTGTTGTGGCGACAGAATAAAGGTTTGGTGAAAGTAGAAATGGTATATTATTTTGGGAAAAAATAGAAGCATTTAAAACAGCGATCAAAGAAAGAAAGAATGTACAAATGAGATAATCCGGAGAAGGAAATGAAAAACCAAGGAAATTGATCAAAGAAAGTAAGAAAGAAAAAAAGAAAGAAAAACAAGTGGAAATGACTCGCAGAAGCAAATAAGAAAACAAATGGAATTGCTCAAACAAAGATAAAGAATGGAAATAATACGAATAAGGGTGATTTGATTTATTATCTTTTACGGTATGTCAACCTCAGTTAATTATTTAATGCCGACAAGATTTTTTACAATAGATTCGTATGTATTGTTTGTAAGAAATCAGTTTGTAAATCAGGTTTCCTTGGCGTATTCTGTATGGAGCAATCTTGTTGAGTGTCAGATGTACTGGTTGCATTTTTTCTTCAGACATGTATTGATGGTAATAATTTTTTCCTCAAAATGTGTTGATAGTAATATCATTTCTTCAAAAATGTATTGATGTTAAATTTGTTTTCTTCAAAAATGTACAGATGGTAATATTGTTTTCTTCAAAAATCTGTTACTAGTAATTTTTTTTAGTATAAAAATGTATTTTTATCCTTTCATAATGTATTGACCCTAGATTCAAGGTTAATTATCTCTTCATAATTGGGGCTCTAACACGTCGGATCAAGGCAGACCTGTAAGCAGCGAAATTAAGACGTAAATCCACGCAAGGCAAAACCAGATCAGAGGCATTGCTTCCGGTGGTTGTTTATCACCATACTGCAGACCACGAAGAAAGAAGAAACAGATAACACAGACAAGGGAATAAGAAATCAAAGGAAATGGATCAAAGAAAGAAAGAAAGAAAGAAAGAAAGAAAGAAAGAAAGAGGATATCATGGAGAAGGAAATGAGAAAAAAATGAAAAGAATTAAATCAATAAAAAAGAAAGAAGGAAGGAAGGAAAGAAAAAGGGAGATAACTCGAGATGGAAATAAGTAAACAAATGAAATGGATCAAAGAAGGCTACTTCCTACCACCCATTCGCTCACATATTTGTGTTCGGAGATCTTAACGCACATCATGCTGAGTGGCTTAAAGACACGGTTACTCATTCAGCAGGCAACCACGCCATAAACTTTACTACTTCTCATTCCCTTATGCAAGTAGTGGACTTACCCACACGCTTTCCAAGCTCTCCCTCTGGACACGCCTCTCTACTAGATATATGCTTTACCTCTGCACCTGACTCCTGCCAGGTCTCACAGCTTTGCCCCTTCGGCAACCCCGACCATGTTGTTGTTTCTCTTAATACTTCTCTCCACTCTCACTACCCCCAGGAGCCTCCTACTTATAGGACCTCCTACTGCTACCGAAGAGCTGAGTGGGACGCCTTCCGCGACTTCCTTTGCGACGTCCCTTGGGGGAAGGTGTTCGATGACTGTGCCTCTGAGATTTCATCCTGGGTGAAAGCTGACATTGATACCTTCATACCTATGAGAAGGTTTCCTCTCAAACCTCATTTGGTTCTCCCCTGCCTGTTCGGCCCCTATTGCCCACAGGAATCACTACTTTCGACTACTTCGGAGACAGTCATCAGACCACAACAGGCGCCTATTCACGTCTGATCGTAATGAGTGCAAGAGAATCATGAATGACGCCAAGCGGTTGTTTGCTGAGAGAATGAGACAGCGCATAGCTGACCGCAAGTTCTGTTTCTAAAGACTATTGACGGATATGTAAACGGGTGCTGAACAATAATAGCAAATCCTCTATCCCTCCTTTAATTGAATTGGAGGTCCTCACATCATCAGTGGACAAGGCTGAGTGCTTTGCTCGCAGAATCTCATCCAACTCCACATTTGACTCATCTGGAGTACACTCACCCGACGTTCCTATTAGAACTGATACTAAACTGTATGAGATATACATTACCCCGACAGTAGTATCCAGTGTAATATCAAAACATGACCCCTACAAGGCGAGCGGTGGTGATGGAATCCCGGTGATTGTCCGAAAGAAATGTGCCCCTGAACTCTCCTCTGTCCTCTCTAAACTCTATAACTACTGCCTCTCTGCTTCCTGTTTTTCTGTATGTTGGAAGTCATCTTCTGTTGTACCTATAATTAAGAACTCTGGTGAACCCTCAGACCCATCCAACTATCGCCCTATCAGCCTTCTACCAATTTTCGGGAAGGTTTTTGAGGCCATTATTAATGCTGAAGTAGTTCAGCATCTTACTGCCCATAAACTCTACTCCGACAGGCATTATGGCTTCCGCTTTGCCAGGTTCACGGCCGACATACTAACAACCATTACGGAGCACATGCACCAGGCCCTCGATGAGTCCGGCGAGGCTCTAAGGCTTTTGACTGGGCACTTTGGCCTTCTATGCAAGCTACGGGGTTACAGTATTACCGGACGATTGCATGATCTAATCCAATCTTTCCTACATAACCGAATCATGAAGGTTGTTCTGAATGGGCATGCTTCCACACCCTTCTGTACAAACGCTGGTGTCCCTCAGGGCTCTATCCTAGGCTCGACTCTCTTCCTTATTTATATAAACGACCTCCCAGATGAGATCAAGAGCCAGGTAGGCATATACGCAGATGACACCACAATTTACTCCCGCATCAGAAAGTATCTCGGCGTGACGGACAAACATAATCTCGCTGCTGATCTTGAAAGTGATATACACTCTGTGGTGAATTATGGTATGATGTGGCTCTTAAATTTCAATGCGCCTAAGACCAAGCTGTTGTCTGTCAATCATCAAAGGCAACCTCTCCTGCCTCCCATAAGCATAGACCAAGCGAGTCTTCCCGATAGCAATACTCTGCGCCTCCTGGGCATTACCTTTTGAT